>JAFBJW010000014.1:414216-464794 GCA_016785235.1 Pseudorhombus dupliciocellatus | reverse complement strand
GAGAACCACTGAAAACGGCGAAAAGTGTTGAAAAGCCCCCCACGGAGGTCCTGGAGCACGGCTCTGGTGCTCCAGGACCCACAGAGGAGAACCACAGAAAACGGCGAAAAGTGTCGATAATCCCCCCACGGAGGTCCTGTATCATAGCTCTGGGTCGCCGGAGTGTCCGGAGGGCCCACAGATGAGAACCACTGAAACCGGCGAAAAGTGTTGATAATCCTCCCGCGGAGGTCCTGGGGCATAGCTCTGGGTCGCCGAAGTGGCCGGAGGATTACCATAAGAGAACCACTGAAAACGGCGAAAAGTGATGGAAATCCCCCCACGGAGTTCTTGGAGCATGGTTCTGGTGCGACCGACAAGCTGGAGGGACATTTGTTGTGAACCACTGAAAACGGCGGAAAGTGTTGATAATCCTCCCGCGGAGGTCCTGGAGCATAGCTCTGGGTCGCCGAAGTGGCCGGAGGATTAACATAGGAGAACCACTGAAAACGTCGTAAAGTGATGCCAAATCCCCCCACGGAAGTCCTGGAGCATGGCTCTGGGGCGCCGGAGGGCCCGGAGAGCCCACAGAGGAGAACCACTGAAGACGGCGGAAAGTGTTGAAAATCCACACACGGAGGTCCTGGCGCATGGCTCTGGGGCTCCAGGACACACAGAGGAGAACCACTGAAAACGGCGTAACGTGATGAAAATCCCCCCACGGAGGTCCTGGAGCACGGTTGTGGGTCTCCAGAGCGGCTGGAGGACCCGCAGAAGAGAACCACTGAAAACGGCGAAAAGTGTTGAAAAGCCCCCCACGGAGGTCCTGGAGCACGGTTGTGGGGCTCCAGAGCGGCTGGAGGACCCACAGAAGAGAACCACTGAAAACGTCGGAAAGTGATGAAGAGCCCCCCACGGAGGTCCTGGAGCATGGCTCTGGGGCGCCGGAGTGTCCGGAGGGCACACAGAGGAGAACCACTGAAAACGGCGAAAAGTGATGGAAATCCCACCACGGAGTTCTTGGAGAATGGTTCTGGTGCGACCGACAAGTTGGAGGGACATTAGTTGTGAACCACTGAAAACGGCTGAAAGTGTTGACGAGCACCCCACGGAGGTCCTGGAGCATAGCTCTGGGGCGCCGGAGTGTCCGGAGGGCCCACAGATGAGAACCACTGAAAACGCCGAAAAGTGATGGAAATTACCCCCACGGAGGTCCTGGAGCACGTCTCTGGAGGATCCGTATAGGAGAAACAATGAAAACGACGGAAAATGACCCAACGGAGGTCGGCCCGCCAGAGCCATGCGCCAGGACCTCAGTGGGCGGATTTTCATCACTTTTCGCCGTCTTCAGTGGTTCTCCTCTGTGCGCTCTCCGGGCCCTCCGGCGCCCCAGAGCCATGCTCCAGGACTTCCGTGGGGGGATTTGTCATCACTTTACGACGTTTTCAGTGGTTCTCCTATGTTAATCCTCCGGCCACTTCGGCGACCCAGAGCTATGCTCCAGGACCTCCGCGGGAGGATTATCAACACTTTTCGCCGTTTTCAGTGGTTCTCATCTGTGGGCCCTCCGGACACTCCGGCGACCCAGAGCTATGATACAGGACATCCGTGGGGTGATTATCGTCACTTTTCGCCCTTTTCTTTGGTTCTCCTCTGTGTGTCCTGGAGCCCCAGAGCCATGCTCCAGGACCTCCGTGGGGGGCTCTTCAACACTTTTCGCCGTTTTCAGTGGTTATCTTCTGTTGGTCCTCCAGCAGCTCTGGAGCCCCACAACCGTGCTCCAGGACCTCCGTGGGGGGATTTTCAACACTTTTCGAAGTTTTCAGTGGTTCTCATCTGTGGGCCCTCCGTACACTCCGGCGCCCCAGAGCTATGCTCCAGGACCTCCGTGGGAGGATTATCATCACGTTTCGCCGTTTTCAGTGGTTCTCCTATGTTAATCCTCCGGCCACTTCGGCGCCCCAGAGCTATGCTCCAGGACCTCCGTGGGAGGATTTTCAACACTTTTCGCCGTTTTCAGTGTTTCTCTTCTCTGTGTCCTCCAGCCGCTCTGGAGCTCCACAACCGTGCTCCAGGACCTCCGTGGGTGTATTATTACCACTTTTCGCCGTTTTCAGTGGTTCTCATCTGTGTGTCCTCCAGTCACTATGTTGACACAGAACCGTGCTCCAGGACCTCCGTGGGGGGATTTTCATCACTTTTCGACGTTTTCAGTGGTTCTCCTCTGTGTGTCCTGGAGCCCCAGAGCCATGCTCCAGGACCTCCGTGGTGGGATTTTCAACACTTTTCGCCGTTTTCAGTGGTTCTCCTCTGTGGGCCCTCCAGCCGCTCTGGAGCCCCACAACCGTGCTCCAGGACCTCCGTGGGGGGGTTATTATAACTTTTCGCCGTTTTCAGTGGTTCTCATCTGTGGGTCCTCCAGTCACTAGGTTGCCACAAAACCGTGCTCCAGGACCTCCGTGGGGGGATTTTCATCACTTTACGCCGTTTTCAGTGGTTCTCCTCTGTGGGTCCTGGAGCCCCAGAGCCATGCTCCAGGACCTCCGTGGGGGACTATAAACATTTCTCGCCGTCTGTGGGTCCATCACTTTTCGCCGTTTTCAGTGGTTCTCCTCTGCGTATCCTCCTGCCACCCGATAGCCCCAGAGCCATGCTCCAGGACCTCCGGGGGGGGGGGGGGGGGGGGGGGGGGGGGGGGGGGGGGGGTTTTCAACACTTTTCACCATTTTCAGTGTTTGTCCTCATCGTAATATTGAACAATGTTACCCCTCATTGCAGCCCTAACCTTTGCCCTTAATCCAGGACTGACATCTTTGCTTCATCATTCCTGGGTCATGAATCCAATTATTATTCTTTTTGACTTTAATTCCAGACTCCCCGGCCAAGTTATTTCGCATGACAGCCTTGTAATACGTTTCAGGCCCTGCATTTTGAATTAACTTCCATAAGTGTTTAAGTTTAATCGTCTCTGTCAACTTGAAATATCAGCCAGTTATATAAGCCTCCACTTGGGCATTTAAAAACAAAAAAAGTAAATGAAAATTAAACCGCAGACATGAGTGAACTAGTTTAAGAGAATACAAAACAGTTTCAACATGATGTAGGCCTGGATTTCCTTTACTTTTAGAATTAAAATCCTATTTGCAAAGTCATGCTCAATTTGATATGAAGCTCAAATCTCATTCAAAACTCCCTCCTCTTTTCTTTGCTTTTATAAATTTAACATGATTTGCTCTTTCTAATCGTTTAACTTCTATAATTGTTAATTTACACTATTCAATTATAGCATCAAACAACGGTTAATTCTAAACTCAACATGATAAGGACGACAACCGCAGCCCAGAGGCTAAGTTTAAACTCATCAACTCTGTTGTGAAACACAAACAGACTCGGTGATTTGATTTCGAGACTTTTCCAAGCACATCATCCGATTTTCTGGACTCGTTTTGCTGCGTGTGTGTGTGTGTGTGTGTGTGTGTGTGTGTGTGTGTGTGTGTGTGTGTGCGTGCGTGCGTGCGTGTGTGTGTGTGTGAGAATGGTTGTCTGTTTCTGTGTGTCAACCCTGAAATACATCGGTGACCTAGCCTCCACTTCTGCGTTAGGGTCCAGGCCAAAAGGATGAGCAGTATGGAAGATTGGTGGTTTTGCAGTTTCTTATAACCGGGTAAAGTTTTTCTTTTCTGAAAAGAATAAACTTCGACATTACGGTCACATAATCATATTCATGCAAAAGTGGAACCTCCTTTTCCATTGTCGGCTCACTCTGCTTACGTCCTTCCTTTCTGATTAAGAGTAAACTAAAAGCAGGAGGGAGGGAAAGGTTAATGCCACAGTTATTTTAAAAGCTTTTTTTTCCCTCTCTCTCTTTATTTGCATCTTTCATCATTTAAACCCTTGTGAACCAGTTACCTGGGAAACAGGAGCAGTAATCCTGTGCCATGTGATTTGTGGTAACACTAGAGATGTGGCACAGAAGATGAAAGCTGTACCTCATGCACATGCCAATCGGATGCATCATTCATTACAACCCTCTCCTTCTTTTCTGGATAGCAACAGGTTGCATTTTCTGCTTTGGACTGAATAAACTCTTCATTTTGATCATTTTTTTCTACTCCACTCGTGAAATACCAGACTCCCAATGGACAGGTTGGGAAAAAAGATTGAACAACCATATTAAAGGAAAAAAAATACATACAATTTCAATGACATGTCCAATGGTGATAAATGCTCCTAGCATCTGACATTTGTCTGCATATTCACTCTGAAGCAGGTTTTTACCGCCTCCTGCTCTGGTTGCCGGTGATGGAAACATAACACCCTGGTGAATGTGCTAATTTCGCCTTTCTTTATTTCGGATGTCGAGAAGCCGCTGCTGCACTCTTTCTTCACAACGCAATGACGTGCACTGAACTTCCACGTATTTTCACATAAAACAGATGTTTGCATACTCATTGCTTATCCTTTCATAGCCACAGCTGGGTCCTTCATAATTTGAAGTCATGTTTTAATAATGAAATAAATAAGCTATTATCCACAAATCTTTGTTGTTTACAAAGCGGCGTCTGCTGGGTCACAAGATGTCGTGCTGACGTCTCTGATCGCCTCACTGATTTCTCTTTAAAACATTTATATAATAAGAAGCAAGAAGCCCAAGATGTCTCCAAAATGAGTAATTTCATGTTTGCAATAGGGCAGATGAACTTACTAATATATGCATCAAACTAATGAAGACATGTATATGATCGGATTAGAATGCTTCTATAAGAGACCAGATTAGAAATTTCCGATTCACTTACTCCTGGATTCCAGACATGAAAGCTTTGCTCTGTGTGTGTGTGGCATGATGACTCTTCACTTTATAAGCAGTCATGATAACCCAGGGCAGAGATTATTTTTGTGGTCTGACGCATGGGATCAAGACTTTTTTTTTTTTTAAGAACAAAAACTTAATGGTTAGTTACATCTTGGGTGATTATTAGCAAGGCGACATTCGCTGAAGCCTGCACATTAAAGTGTCAGAGTTTGCTGCTTCTGTGTGTGTGCGCGCGCACGTGCACTTGTGCCTGTATTATTTTTTCCTCTTTTAGATTTCCTCAGTGACAACATTCTCTGAGCCACAAGAGTCTGGAATTTCGTGTTCAGAAGTGACTTAACTTCTATGATGTAGCATGGTGATCTTTTATTTTAATTATCTGATGTGCAACAGTAGCGTTCCGTTAGTTCCATATAACTGACCGCTCTGCCTGTCGGCTCTTTAGGAGAAGCCACAGTTTGTTTGTTTTTCCCCCAACAATGTGTCTTTGATTTCACACAGATGTAAATTAAGTATTTCCTGGCTAAGGCGGAACCACTCGGACTTGAGCATTTCACGTTCCTTATTAAACGTTTCAACCATAACCTTTGTAACTATGACTCCAGGTGTCTCACATCCATCCCTCATAATGTTGCAGGCTTCTAAATTTGCAAGATGGGAACATTTGTGTCTGAGGCTTTCTTTCTGTGTAGTCTAAGAAAGTTGAGATGTGTTGTCTATCTTTATGGTTCAAATAGGACTGACCTTAAATAGATACAGAACTTAACATAACCGTGACACCACATTAACATGTAGGGCAGTCCGGAGCCTGACCGTTTGCCTCACCCAGCTCATCTCCCAACAAAGGGTCCTGATTCCTTTTAGCTGCACAAGCGTATAGCCTCGCCTCCCACTCTGAACTCGCAAGCAGAGGTCAGGCTAACGAACAAATAACTGCCACCCGGTACATGCATTATCAACCCGCATGCATGTGGCGATAGAGCTGATCGAGCAAACATCACCTAATCTTCTCCTGCATATGGAGTGACTGTCTGTCATCCGGTCTGCGCTGCCTAGTGACCTACATCTCTGAAATAAAAGTGCTCTTCAGTTCTTTCTCTCTGCGTCACTTGCTGTAGTGGTCCCGAGTCTCAGAGCTGAAAATTGTCTCTCAGACTGCTGAGAGCCTGGTGTCAAGGCAGTAATGAGTTTTTAAAGTACAAAATATCTCTGCAGAAACAATTCATTTGCTTTATAGAGCCTTGCAACTTTATTATATTAAATATATTTTGTGGCCCCATTTGATTTACTTGCACGATAACATTCATAAAATCAGTTCTGATGAGGCCACTGTCATGGTGGATGTAGGAAGAAGGAAAAAGGAGGACCAAAATGCAGCAGTGGAAAGTGTACAAAAGTAATTTGAAGTTTTTAAATACAAGGCTTATTGTTGTGTTTGTTTTGGATACGTTCAGCCTCATGTACAAAAATCCCTTCATCCTGGTTGACCTCAGATGACTGTGAAACTAAAGATAACAGACAATAACAAAGCAGATTTGAGTCATTAATCAAACTATTCATCGGAGATATTCATGACTTCAGTGACTGACTCGTGTTTTCATTCATTGTTTTTCATGCTTTATTTCCTGGACTCAATTACACTGATTGGTAGGATGATGTGACCCCATTGCTGAGGTTAAAGTTGGAGATAAGACGTGCATTGTGGTTAGGTCATGGTCGGGGTTAGGCATGAATTGGTCATGGTTAAGGTAATGGCTAATAATCAGCTGAGGCCGTCCACGACAAAATGAATTCTGGATGAGCTGCAAGTGAGCTGAGGCCATTTCAGGTGCACAGCTTCCCTAACTTACGCAATGCATTTAAAACCCTGTGCTTCTGCATCACAGACCGAAACAGGCTGAAGGCAGATGATCAGAGTCACCAGCAGTGTGTGACTGAGATGTTTCTGCACCTCCAGGGCAAACAAAGTATTGACATAACTGTCCATGACAAACAAGCCGCAGTCTGAGGCTGCCCCGCGGACGTATTCAGAAACATTTCACGCACCTTTGAATCAGTCACGGTTTTGCTTGTGTATTCATTTGAATCAGTTCAGATCCATAGCCTTTAATTTGGAGTGTCTTCAGTTTTGCAGCTTTGCAGTCTGTAAACATTTTAGCCAAGTCATTGTTGGTGACATAATCAGGGTGATATAATAGGTTTGACCTCTGACTTTGCAGTGGTAGATTGATGCACAGATGCACAGATTTTTTTCTTTTTACAGCTTGATTGGACCGCTGTATGTAGCGGCATTTTGTGGCACCCAAGTGCGGCACGGCAAGAAACGCCAGGATTAAGGAGGTGCTTGTACTGTCAGTTGGAACAAGGCGATGCTGAAGCAGAATGGGAGACGACGGGTGTGTGTTTCAGAGCAGAGCTGATGGGAAGATGGGAGGCTCAGGCAGGAACAGATACAGGGAGATCGGTGCAGGAGCTATAGCTTCAAAGTCCTGTCACTGGAATGAAGAATGATCTGGCCCTGGTGCTGTGGTGTGCTGCAGCTTAAATAGGCCACGGGTAATGAGGGGAGTGGAAACAGGTGTGTGTGTGTGTGTGTGTGTGTGTGTGTGTGTGTGTGTGTGTGTGTGTGTGTGTGTGTGTGGGGGGGGGGGGGGGGGGGGGGGGGGGGGGGGGGGCTGGAGAGGAGGTGCCCAGGTGTGTTGATTGTTGATGAAACCTACCATATTGGTAGGATTTATTTGGACATGTCAAATGATAGCACTGCTTGAGTTGGCTCCCTGAACTACTCTTCATTTATAATGATGGACTGATTGTCTGATTTTTGTTATGTCAGCGGATAAGGTGTTGCTGTGTGTGTGTGTGTGTGTGTGTGTGTGTGTGTGTGTGTGTGTGTGTGTGTGTGTGTGTGTGTGTGTGTCAATTTCTGTCATAACAAAGCCCCGTCCCCAGATTTCAAATCACTTCTCTCTAAATTGAGTTTGTTACTTTGGAGCAGCGTGTGCTCGGAGTGTTTTCTGCCCTGCTGTTGACAAAATGTCCACAAATCCCCAGATATTTGAATAGTCAATCAGTGTTTTCTGACTTGAGCGAGGATTTAATCAGGATGTTCCTGGTGTGCATGTGATCCGTCTATGTTCTTGTTCCCTTCCTCGCTGTTACTCCTGCAGGACACACACATTCTCTTATTAATGCAGCTCATCTTGTCCATGTGCGTGCATGTGTGTCCATGTTCTTCTGTGTGGTACACAGCTGTATGAATATAAGCACAATTTATTGTTGGCATGTCGGCGTGTATGTTCCCTGTATGTGGACGACGAGGTGGGTGGTTTCAGCCGTGCACTACAGTTTGAATTCAGAATAATCCTCATTATGTTTTCAAAATCTAACTTGAATTGTAATTTTCTTTACGGGGCCCTCTGTTTGAACGTAGCTCCCATCAGGCAGCAGCAGATGCAGAAACCTGCCTAATGTGCTGACTTCCAACCTTCCATCCGAGTGCCTCTCACATATAAGTGGGCAGACGAGGGATGCAGGAGGAGCTTGTTACCTAAACCTTGATTGAATTTGTCTTGTTCTGCCAAGCCGGCGCCACTCCAAGCGCTCCCTCTCGACCATGCCTACCGTTATTTCCGTCTCTTGGAGTCTGTGTGCAGTCGCAGCAAACCTCTGGAGGATGCACTCTACTCTGCCCACGAAAAACAGAGCTAAAACGAGATGGTCTGGTCCATGAAAGTTCCCTGTAGTCAGTCTGTCCATTTCTCATTGCTGTTGGTTGCCTAGCAACAGAGCTGATGTTGGACAGGACCCTTGTCTCTCGACCTTTGCCTCAGTTCAGGTCACTGAATTATTTAATTTTCTTTGTTTTATTTCTTATTTAAAACTCCTGGCTTGTTGTTATAAAAAGTTTATTCCTGGACCGACATCTTTGATCCACCCCAAAAATGAATTGGCTCTTTCCATTTTTCATCCAGGTTTCACGGATGATTGTTCAGAAGGTCATTTTGCTCACAAATAAAGAAACAGGCCGGCGTGAAGACATAACCTCTTTGGCTTGTAGGTTAATATGTCAGCGGCAGTAACAGCACGGGTGGCTTCGATTTCCCCATACGTGCTTGAATGTATGTGTGAGTTCATAACGTCCTAACCCTCTCAGAGTGGAGCAGCCTCGCTGGTTGATGAGGATTTCTAGAGGACAATACCGCTTTATTTTTAAGTTAATTCCAAGGTCATCAGAGCATTTTCTCAGCTTTAGCTCAACATGCGGAGTAAAAGCAGATTTTGGCAGTTTTGTGGCAGTTGTGATCAAGGACAGGGACCCAATTTACTCAGATAATAGACTGCAACCACCATGTGACAGCAGCGGGTCATGAGTTCACCGCACTAACACACAGGGACACACACAAAACCCCACTTTAAAGTCCACAAATGGCTTTGAATCAGCCTGCACACAAACACTCAACTGTACTGAATTTGATTTGAAAGGTTTCTTTGTGCCGTGTGCATTGTATACATCTCATATCTCACAACTATGCATTGTTAATTAACCTGAGAATGCTGATCTCTGCACTGGACCGGCACCCCGTCAACCAGGCTGGACAACTCTTCTTTCCCAGTGTCAGCTGGGATTGACACCTGCTCCCGTGAATGATACATTGACAAAGGGAACTGGATGGCTGGAAGGATGACGTACACTTTGGGTCGTTGTGCGTCTCAAAGTGCTGCTGTGCGACATCATGATACAGAAAGCAGTTACTTGCCAAAATAATTCTGGTCATTAGTCCCCCCCATTGTTCTAGTTATTGCTGCGTCTCTCTCTCTCTCTCTCTCTCTGCTGCTCCCTGTGTCCCAGAAATCCACTGAACAGACAATAATGAAATCAATATTCGAATGTTACAATACGTCACAAAGGAGCTTCTATTGAGGAGGCTTTCATTGCAGAGCAGACGTCTGCACTTGGGATAGAGAAAGAGACAGAGCGAGGGAGAAGGAACAGGGGAGACAATTAAGGGATTGTGCAATGAAAAATCGATTTTTTTGTTTCAACTGTAAGTTTCGAAATCAGGAAAATAAAGTTGAGTTGGGCTTTGAATGAATATTATGTCATTGGTGTGGGATTTTTACAAAGGACCTAAATTCTGTCCTCCTCAGACGTAATATAAAACATGTTTCTGTCCACAGGCTGATTTGTGATTAAATCTCTGACCCTGCGGAGGACATATCTTTTTCCCATGTAGCGCATAAACCAGGAGCAGATGTATTTAACCACTGTCTTCCCTTCCCCCCCCCCACACGCAGTTTATTTCCTCTCCTCTTCTATTTATCTTCCGGCTCCTTTTTCCACCATTCTTCTGAACACATAAAAGCCGTTTCCAAGGCAACGTTTGTGTCATTTATGTTTTGCAGGGCCTCTCAGTCGTCTCTGCACTTCTGCAGCCCACATACAGTCAGCAATTTGGACTTTGTCAGTAAAGCCATCAGTCTTCTGTCCACAGACTGGCTTGTAGTCTTTTTTTTTTTTTTTTTTTTAATCTTGCATAACTGTTAAAAAAGTGTGGATTGCATCTCAGAAAATGGGACAGTGGCAGCTTAGATAAGGTTTGCCAGTCCATGTGGAACATGAAATATGGAGAGTTAAAAGCATCAGTTAAAAAGAGAATGCAGCTTTTACGTAACAGCTTTCTGAAGGATGTAATTGAATTAAGAAGAATAAGAACTAATCATTCTGGCAGAAAAGCAGCCAAGATTTTCTTTTTCCTCTTCAACCCAAATAGTTTACTAGTCTATCGATTAATTCCAGACATCTGCATCTGGCTTTCTGCATGTGGGACGCACTTCTCTTTGAGTCAAGAATGATCCATCCATCCTACCTCCTTCAGACATGTGTGCTGTTTATGGCCAACTGATGTCTATAACTTCATTTGTAATTCATCAAAAAAGTCCCTTTAGCCGTGGAATTGTGAGTGGGATTTCAGAGCAGTTCTGTTCCTCCTTCCTGTCAAACGGAGCCACTTGAAGCCATTAGTATTGGCATCCAAATTAGGAGACCCTTATTCCTACCCTCTGTTGGAAGTCTTCCTGGGACGCCTACCAGAATAAGAACTCACAGGAGGAATTATAAATCCTGGGAATCCCTTAGAGGAGCTGGGGAGGTGTCGTTGGGGAGAGGGATTCTGGGTTTCTCTACTTGGTAGACAACACAACCAGAACTAGAAGTGATTTGCACGCCCGTCTTGGCATATTACAGAAAATGATTCCCTGCATTTCAGCAGCGACTTGATCTGGTTTTAAGGAAAACTTCACTGTCTCACGTCTTCTGCCCCTCTCTCTGTCCTTCTTCAGGTGGCCAGATGGGAACATCGCACACGGAGACTCTCCAGGCTCTTTGGCAGCCCGTACCTGGGCTGTTACTGCCTGGGCTTCATCATCATTTTGCTCAACGTCTACCGCAGCCACAGGTCAAACACACCCTCTTTCTTCATATTCTTTCAAACAAATCAACTAAATTGTATTCGATTTTTCTCAAAGTTAGTTTTCTCCTAGTTTGTTTTGTTCACATCATTGTACCTGAGCGTGATCACCCTTAAATCTCAAGGTTCTACCGTACACGACGCACTCTTTCCTTCTTCCTGCTGCCTGTCCCCTGCCTCGGCTCCCTGCCACAGTTATGTACCGAACAGTTCCGTATGTGCCTGTGACACCCCCATCACTACCATCGAACAGCAGCTTCCTCTGTGGCTCACAATGGTGACGAAGCACCCCACTGTAACCACCGTGCACATACAGTATGCCAACATGCAAAGACTTTTTTCTTCCTCCCTCTCTCAAAGGATGTGTGTGAGGCTCGTTGCTGGGCAACAGTGCATTTGGAGCAGGCTGTTTCCAAGCAATACGTTTTAACGATACATTTTTGGGGCCACTTTTCTTCTTGCGCTTCTGAGGATAATGTTTATCAATGCAATGCAACACGATGAACTAAAAATAGCTGCGGTTCATTTACTCTGATGTGGGAGGAACAGGCGAACAAAAATAAGAACATATAGAACATTTTAAAGGCCTTTAGTTGATCTGTTGTGCTGTAATGACATTCCACTGCATGAGCAGAGCGGCCTGAGGTGCATTTATTGTGAAAAGAAGACGAAAACCCTTCCTGAAGAAAGAAAACTACCTGGCGTACCATCGCGTGCACACAGCTGCAGCATGATTTCCCACACAGCAATGCAAGGCCTCTCTTTTAGAGGCCCCTCCCATGACTTGTACACTTGTTTACTGGTGTGCCAGTGAGTCTTTTTATAGCCCCACATTACATTTCTCAGCTGTTATTTTTATCAGTCCAGCACACTGTAGTGATAATCTCTTCTGATATAATATTGAAGCCCCCAGTCAATTTCTAATTAATGGCAGCCCTGCTTTCGCACAAGGTTTAATGAGTTAGGAGGATTGGGATTTACACATTTAGTATTAGATACCGAAATGTTACGCCTTCCATTCTTGGAGAATGATAAAAGCTACAAATAAAGAACGTTTTGCACCAAAACTCATATTTAGATACATGAGTAACGTTTGGAGACACGCTAACGATAATCAATCCTTTCCTCTATTCTGTTTTTAGTCTAGAATGCAGTAGGGTCTCATAGTTGTTTCACTGATTCATTTTCTCACATACTAAAAAGTTTTAATTGTTTGTCTATTACACAAATCCAAGTATTTAAAATTAGCGACAGTCTGCAGCCCAGCAGATGGCTCTGTGAGGTAGGAAGCGTCCTAATATTCTTACAGTGAGGAGCAGATGCTTAGCTTGCTCTCACCCTAATATACTGCAGTCAGTGCTGAGGAGAATGTCTTTTGTGCTGCCGTGGTGACGTTTGTTGACCAAAATCTGACCTGATGAGTTCTGCAGATTAAACGTCACGTTTTCACACTCACTTTGTGACGCTGTTGTGATATCAACCTCATGATAGTCAGTGGAACATGTGCGACTATAGGTGAGGTGGAAACCTGCAAGTGCCGCTACCTGCTAGTAGAGCTAGTGGAAAGGTCAGTTGGGCAACAATTGGTTTTATAATTAATAATTCATAATAAACCCTTATTGAATTGGATTCAGTAATTTGTTGGTTGTGCTCATGTGTTTCTATATAATGATTTTAAATTAACAGACACCTTCCACAGAGGGATGAATAAAAAGTCCATTACAGTCATGAAGCCTGACTTAAATCCCCCCAGGGTTTATTTGGACTGTCTTTCCAATGATTTTAATAAGAAGGTTGGAAGACAGCCTGTACTCAGTTGGCCAGTGCATTAATAGTTGTAGTTTTGAAGCCATGTTGACGAGGTGTGAGGACTGAATGAATCCATCCAGGACTGAATGCCTGGAGTTAATCTAGTTTACTCTGTGGAAATTCAATTTAAATCTTTCGGCCTGATTTTCTGATTAAACTCCATCGTTACGACAAGGGCAGCTCAGTCCCAGTCTTCACCATGCGCATACCCAATTGTCCTTAGGCGAGACACCGGTGCTTTGAGTGTCATCGAGACGAGAAAAAGCCCCATATAAATACAGACAGTCCATAATGTGAAACGGTCACCCTTGCCCCAGTTGCCTCCATTACTTGCTTGTGTAAGCGTGGTTGTAAAGCAACTCGTGCTAAAAGCTTCTTTGTTGAACTCCCACGCAACAGCTTTCATCCCTGACCTTCAAACACTTATTCTTCATCCAACTCGTGCTCTAAAATTAGATTTTTTTTTTTTTATTTATTTTTTTCTAATGTCTCAGTTTTTAGGATGAAAAAAGAACTTAGGTATAGATTTATATTGACAATTAGCATGCTCCAATGACTGAGTTTCTGAAGAGCATTGCTTTATTTATAGACACTAAATCCAATGTGACTTTTCATCAGTTGTTACGGTACATCCCGCAGCCAGTGGCCACTGACCACCTGTCCATGTCTGACCCCCTTTACCATCTTCTCCAATCCAGATCCCAGCAGTGTGCCCAACCACCGAAAAACAGCTCAGCGGTTGCTCTTTGTGTTGCTCTCGGTGGAGCAACACGCTTCATCACATTAAACTTCTTCTTCCCTTCGACAAAGGGCGCCATCGGACTGACAGCACAGACCTCGAAACCCAGTTTTCCCTCATTAACCTCCAACCTAGATTTGATTTGGGCGACGCTTTCCTCTTCAGGAAGTGCACTGGATTCAGCCTGTGTTACCGCTCACACAACACGTAAACCTGCATCCGTGTGTTTCATTATGATTCGCACCAACTGAGATCCTTTCAAAACCACCCAGACTTAACTTTTGAACCCTGCCAATGTTCTGAGGCTGTGAGGCATGACTAGAATATTGTCAACCATAAGAAAACCTTGGGAGACTGAGAATGCCCCGTATGCCCCTGGGTGTTGGGGGTGCTTAGTGAAGTAGAGCAGCTGTATTTTGCAATTTAAGTCAAAGCTCTGTGACCAGCATCCTCTGATGCAGATCTGATATTCAAAAGCATCACATTCAGTAGAGGGAGGAGGTCAGATGGATGGAAGGGTCAACCAAACAGCTGACTGGAAGTCCTTCAGACATAAGCCACGGTTCTTTCCAAATCTTACCGAATCAATTTTGTACCCAAACCGAACGAAACCTCAACCTTGCAAGGATCGCACAATGAAAGTGATTCACTGGTATAACAGTGATTTCAAATGGTGTTATTAGGCGCAGACAGATGATGTCTTACGGACGTAGGATCAGAAACTGCTGTCGTAGTGAGCTTCAGAAAACCAGTGTACTCTGTTTACTTTGGTCAACTGGTTGGCTTCGACAAGTTGTTGCATGCTTCTTTCAACAGCATGCAGCAACTTGTGATTTCAGGCCTCTCCTGTAATCAAAGTGTTTCTAATTTTACAAAGTCCATATTCACGGAAAAAATTATGAGCAGAAAAAATATACACATAAAAAAAAAAAAAAATATTTTCTGTTCATTGTTTGTGGTAGACAGGCACAAAAAATAGTAAAAAAAAATAAAATAAAGATTACTCAAATGTAGTTGTCTGTAGTTGTCACAACTTGAAACTTAAAATGTAATATTATTTAATATTTTATGTGTCAGCCCTTCCTCTCGCCTTGAATATCCTCCTTCTCCTTTGTAAGCAAATACTGTTTCAAGGTTCCAGGTTGGTTCAACTAAAACTGTCTGTTTTTTTTTTTTTTTTTTGTAGCATGACTGTGGCGATGAAGTCCCAGGCCAGGTGGGACGTGATGGACAGGACCGAGGTCTTCTACGCCGGGGTGGCCCTCATGGCGGTGGGCACCCTGCTGGTTGTCAGCAGCTTCCTCGCTCTGGGATTCACTGGAACATTCCTAGGTGGGTGTCAAAGCACCGGATAAGAAACAGACGACCACTTTTCGTCAAAGAAGTGTTGAATAATTCGAGTGGGTTTCATCACCATCGTTGATGAAAATGGACCTTATACAACAATTACATGAGCACTCTGAGGTCATTACTTAATTATTAAATGAGAACCAGCTCATAATCACCAGGCTCGAGAAATATTTATTTTCAACTTTGGGAAAAAAGGACCAAACATGCACGTACGTGTTGAATCCTAGCAAGGACATAATGAGCAACGTGTCTTTTATGAGAAAGGACATGTTTCTCTTTTATGAGAGAAGACACGTGGACTCGTTTGTTACCATTGTTATTTTTTTGGACAACCTTGCTCTATTCAATTCCACATGTCTGCCTCTGAGACTAACATGTTTTGCTGTTGTTGTTATTCTGCTGAATACATGAAGGTGTTGATTCAGATGAGCAGGCAGATACCGGTTTCTAGGTAAATCTCATCAGTGAGTCATTTTCGAGCTCCAGACTTGATGGCCCGTCTCCTACGCCAGCGTCGTCCATCACCAGACTGAAATGTCCTCAGTCCATATCTCTGTCTATTATCACCAGTGTGATGACAGAGGGGAGGCAGCCGGAGCAGCAGGAGGAGACGGGATTTGGCAGGGCGTGCGTCTACTTCATATGCAGATCTGGTGGTCCGTCCACAAGGACAGTTGGCGGGGTTCTTTTGCCAAAGTCCACAGAGCACAAAACGTGAGCAGAGCTCTTTGTCAAGGATGACAGTTTGACTTGTGAGAAGCACGAGAAACCAGGTCCTGCCAATTTGGACACGTGAACAAAATATCTCGGGGCAGAACTCAGACAGTACCACTGTAAACGGTGGGGTGAGGATTTGAGGAGAAACTGTACCAATTGCAAAGGTAATGCATGCATTTATTTCTTCTCATGTTTATAGGGTTGTTTTAGATTTATTCAAATTTTTTTAAGGGAAAAATAACCAACATAAGGATTTGGGAAAAGACAGATTAGGAAAAACTGATCAGGAAAAACCCTGAGAAAATGTCCATGGGATCAATTCAGGAGTCTGTCGGAGGTGATACGCACGTAAGAAAGCAGCGCAGCGTGTAGCGCCGTAGGCACATCAGCTGGCTCCACCTAAACAAAGTGCTAACAGTTTGTCATGTTTATGTTTCATGTGCTATAATCGCCCCTCACCAATTGCCTCAGGTGCTCCGATTATACAACACAGCACTGTGTGCATGGCCCTGATGATTTGACACGCATAAAACTGGAAAGGATTTAGTTCATCACAGAGAAAACATCTCTGGACCCCCCCGCTCTGTCTTTATGAATAGGACAAGCTTTACATTGAATATATTCTTGCTGTTTCTCCAGTTTTCAACCACATCACATGGTCTCCAGTATGTACACTATGACAGAGATGGATTTGTCTGAATGGGGCGGTCTGGGTTGAACGATGTTATGTTACCTTATGTCAGACATCCAGAATTTCTTCAGAAATCAAATTCAACATTAGTCACCCATCATGCTCCTCAGTGCAACAGGGGCGAAAACAAAATCTGGACTGTACCAACTCAACAAAAAGCTCAGTTATGGATTGAAAACGTTTTGAGTGTGGGCAGAGATTCCTCTGACACACTGGAGCTACCAGAGATGTCTTTATGACCTTTGTGTCTTTACTTATTGTATCTAAATTAGGAACAGTGTGTGCCTATGTGTGCAGTTTACAAGGACTGACACAATACGCCACAACTCTGAGTCCATGACCCTCACATTTTGGAGGCTATTGCCTGTGGGTGTGTGTTGTAATTCGATGGGTCTTATTTGTTCTATATTAATCCCCCGGAGACACCGTGACCCAGTGATTCAAAGTGATAGCACAGAGGCGTAAACAAAGGCCCAAACACAATTGAATTACCGCTCGTCTTAATGTGCGGACCAGCTGGTCCGGGGCCTATGCGCTGATCGCAGACTTGCCTCCATAACATCTAGGACAGACGCAGCAGCACAATCATGGCCCTGCAGCAGATCCAGGTTGGCCACTTTCATCACCACAAGGAAACAACCGTGATGATGCAGGGACAGAGAAAGAAATGATGGCTTTGAAAGCTGAATGGGTAACCTGTAGTCACTTCAGGGTAAAGAACGAGGTTAGTATATTGTTCTGAAAGCCAGTTACAGCTGGTTTTCTATTCAACAACCCAAACATATTTGTTTATATAATCTTTTATACCAGCCGGCCTCTGTGTTTAAACGGGCATACATAATGAAATTTGTTATATAAGGTGGGAATTAACCACAACACCAAATGTCATTCAACAGGTTGGTTTAACCCACTGGAAAACACTGTGTGTGTGTGTGTGTGGGGAGGCACATGGAAAGTATTTAAGTGTTCAAGTCCTCTTACACATAAAGTGGGTCAGATTGCGTATATTTGTGTGTGTGCATGTGTGAGGACAATACCCGGTGACCTTATTACATAGCAAGCAATAGTAGGTGCTCAGGTTACAGGAAGCAGTGCCCTTGTTCCAAGTAAACACACACACACACACGGAAATAGTCATCTATTTTAAAATAACATGAAATGGACGTTTGGAAGCCAGTCGAAGTAGCGGGCTAACGTTGCCCTAACCAGAAGAAACAACGAGGTCAGGTCAGATATGACCTATCCTCAATCGCTAATTGGTTTAGCTTGCATGGCGCAGTGATGGCACTTAGTCCTGTTTTCCTTCTCCCTTCATGGTATTAATGGAGCTGTAACTGGACTGCCTTGATGGTTATTTCCAGTTAGAGCCGTAACTGGAAAAGCATGATTCAGTGAGGGCATCATTGGAACAGCCCTGAGTGCCGCCAGGGACAGATAGGGCAAGTTGACAGCAGGTCTCCGAGCAACACTTGCCTGTTGAGCAGCAGTCGCCATGAAGCGTCCATCCAGAAGCTTCAGAGCTGGGCACTGAGTTAATAAATGTACTCTCTGATTGAAGGACCGGAGAATAGGTCTCTACCCATACTTGATTTAATCAATATTTTCCTGCTCGTTTCTTGCTACAAGATCCAAACCCAATGAGGTCATCTCCATGTGGCCATATTGTTGACATCAATAACAGCCCGATGACAGTGGAGCCGCCCGGCTGTGCAGAACTAACAAGGCCGTGTGGTGCCAAAGTCGGTCTGCTGCTGTTTTGTCAGCAGCGTGGCAAAAACGACTGGAGGATGAAAGCAGACAGAACTGTGCCTTGTCTGAGTTCAAAACCAGACATCACAGCAGATGAATGAGATGTAACCATGGCGACGGTGTGAAACACTGCGCTGAGCTGTGCTCTGAATCCCTGTCCACCTGAAAACTGGAACCATTTCACCTTCAGAGAGTGTCTGACTGAGGAGAAACTCTCAGCTTGTAGTCATGTGATGCTGTGTGTGGTGACATCAATGTGATTTGTTGTTGTTTGTATTTTTCAGGTGATTATTTTGGCATCCTGATGGACGAGAAGGTGACAGGATTCCCATTTAACATCATAGAAAACCCAATGTACTGGGGCAGCACAGCCAACTACCTCGGCCTGGCACTCATGTAAGTGTGTGTGTGTGTGTGTGTGTGTGTGTGTGTGTGTGTGTGTGTGTGTGTGTGTGTGTGTGTGTCCAGAGGGGAAAAGAGGTCACTGTAACGACGAGTGGAACCTTGGTGAACAAGGGCGTGACTTCAATTTCATGTCTCTGCAGAGGACCAAAGCTGAGACCATCTCAAACAAATGATAGCAAACGGTTCGTCCTCTGTCGTACATCGTTAACCGTTACACGAGGAGGAGGCGCGAAGGATAAACAAAATGACCCGCTGCCTCGCTGCTGAAGTGACGGTGCCTTTAAAGCAGCGAAGGCAAAGATGACAAGCGGCCACCTGCAAATGGAAAAAAAAAAACGTTGTTTCCAAGTTGCGAAACATTTAACCTCTTGAAAAAGAGGTAGGGGGGTGAAAACTTTTACGTGGGCCTCGTCTCTATGACAACTGTGACCGCATCACCGTGCCCGGTGTGCCAGGGTTGGCGAGCGCAGCCGGCAATGACAGTTATTAGCGCCGTCATTCATAGACTTGCGCATGTCACCCCTGCTCTGTCGTCGTCTCTCACTCTGCTGTGTCCCACCAGTTGCCTCCTTGTTTCCGTGTCTCCCTCTGGGCAGAGCAGTTATCACAGATACAGAAGCATCGTCGTTGTTTTCCTGTCCTCCCCTCGCTGCTGCTGCTGCTGCTGCTGCTGCTCAGAATCTTTGAAATATAGGTGTGCGGGTTACCCTTTGTGAACAGAGCCAGTGTGTGTGTGACGACCTTATTGTGGGTTAGTACATTATGTATAACCTCAATTAGCCTGAAAGTCATTAACATCCTTTCCTGCATTATGTAACACTTCCTTTCATGACATAAAACAAAAACAATTATCGGTGTGTGTGTGTGTGTCTGTTTAAAGCAGCCCACAAACAACAGAAAATCTCTATTTTGTAAATGAATTACAGGACGCACACATCAACGCTGGACTAACATCACATTTCTCAGCAGCACATGTGACATTTACGGGTTGAACGTGGCTCATGATGCGTTCTCCGCGTCATCGTCATTGATTTGGAAAAGCTTCTCTAATCAAAGTTTTGACTCAGCCGTTAAAGTCTGGTCGGATGTCCTGGAGTTCTCTTAATGGCTTCTCGTCACTTGGCAACCGCAAGCAATATTTTTCTTGATAACTTCGAATCACCTGAGGAGGGGGGGGGGCGCCGCTCCACATGAAGACCCTCTGCGCTCCTCCAAGCTCCTTTCTGTGCCAGATAATCTCTCCAACACATTAGGGCACTTAGTTGGCTCTCTCTGCGGCCCGGCCATGAGATTAGCCGGCACACATTAGCAGATGCACTTACATGAACACGAGCCACGCTCGTGCTGCTAAATAAATAAGAGGGGAGCTGAAATAGCTGCATGATACCATTCCTTTTTTTGTGGTTATGTATCGTGTATTTTTGTGGGGAGCACTGGCCCAAAAAAGAAAGGACTGAGTTACCGAGCAGCAGGACCTGTTGCTGTACCAGGTTTAGGACATCCAGACATCCAGACAGGTTTTTAATTAAAAAAAGGAACAGTGGCAGCAGCAGGTTGCTGCAGAGGCCTTTCCAGGAGATGACAAGGTCTGGGGATATAAACTGAGACCATCTGGAGCCAAGGTCAGGCTCTGTGAAGTCTGTGCAATCAGCAAATGTTTTTTTTCGATGGTCCTTGAATGCTCTTGCGTAGCTATCAGACATGTGTGGCCTTAAAAACCTGACTTCTTCTGGGTCCTGTTCCGACCCTCGTCACATGTGCTCCATTATCCCTGCGGTCCACTTGAGTTCACTTCAGTTTGTTCCTGCCCTGTTCCGACTTCGCTGTGGACGTTTCTTTGTGGCGGCCACTCCACCACGCCTGCAGATCACTTTTAAATAAAATACATCGGATAAAGTGATCGCATAAGTTCACAAGGACCCAAACGCTTGAGGCAGAATGTTGCCGTTTGAATAATTTAAACTTTCTCTGTACTTCATCACCTTACTACCAACACATGATTGTGTGTGTCTGCATTGCATCTTAAGGATTCTGACAGCGTTCGGTTATATCATGGACCGTCATCATGTGTTGAGCTTGTGGGACGGAGCCGCGTCTTTTGAGCAAGAGCGAGAACAACGGCGCTCTGACTTTTTTAAAGGTCACTCTCGGCTCCGGGCGAAATCGATCTGGTCGCTCCACTCCCAGCTCCGCGGTGTGTGCGGACAGTGCAACCTCAGATGGACTACAACAGGTTAATACATCTCAAGACAGCCTCGAGGACAAAGCGCTTATTCATGGATATATATGCTACTGCAGTATAGCGCCTGTTGCCTTTATGCTTTGCGTCACTGGATAAAGAACTACTGTATTTAATTATATTGTGTAACGCTCATCAGTTCAATTTAACCGGGGGAATCCGGATCGGTTTTTAGATCTCTGGAGATAGAAATGGATGAGCTGTTTAGATCAGGCATTGGCTTCATCATAGGGACATGCTCCAGGACATCAGCGTAGCGACTTCCATTTCTTTTGACCACAAAGTCTGATGTAGGATTCCATTACATCGCTTTACATTACATAGACCAGAGAGTGAAGGCCCAGTTCTTGAGTGAGACAAACAGAGGTGGATAGTATAGAGTCAAGGTCTTTGGAAACCTTGAATTTCAGAGTTCATAATAAATATTTACTCCCACCACATCCATGTGTCCCTCTGACTTTTCAGTGAAATGCATCACTCCCCGAATTCTCTCCTGTGGGTGAGGTAATTGCAGGACTTTAAGAGGCTGGTGATTGGTGATTCTGTGGGTTGCCATCGGTAAGACTGATTGAGTTGATTGCTACCTGGCCCGAGTTCTTGGTCTCATGGAGGCGAGAGTTCATTAACCCAGTGTCAATGTCAAGTGGAAGTTTGTCCCTCACTTATCTTTGACCACAGAGATCGTTATCTGCTGCTCACGAGCCTCATTTCTAAGGTTCTTTGAGATAAATCAATAGTTGAATACCATATTAAAAACCAATGCAAAGTTGTTTTTTTCAAGTTTAAATTAGGACCCACTCATCATCCCACACCTTCTCTCACTTGAACACACAAACACGCAGAAATCCAGCCGCTCCAGTGGACCATCAAAACATCCTTAATGTTTTTAGTGTCTCGGTCAGGTGGGCGTCAGAACTTTCTGCCGATCCCCTTTATTATCATTAGTAACAGCGTCACATAACTGAAGCGTGACAAATCGGCAAAAGAAAAAATATTGTGCCTGATCAGACAGACAGGAAGTGAGTGTCTGTGTCATGGTTTACCAGTGGTTTCTGTTTGTCCAAAACCAAAACAGAGCCGGAAGTGTTTCCATCGGTTTTAACTTCTCGAGGCTCGGAGTGATGGAAGCCGGGAGTAAATACAGTTCAAGCGAGGCATAAGTGTGGACAGAGCCTTAAAGGCTCAAGCTGAGTTATAAAAGTCCCCTTTGTGTTTTAACACAAAGTGCACAAAGGTGTTCAATCGTTTGCATTCTCAACCTGTTAAACAGGCACCAATATGTTTCGGTTTTATTTGTCTGCCTGTTTAACTGTCATGCAACCACCTTTTAGTCAAAGTAACGGCACGTTTTATTTTGGTCGACTTAATGCGTCATATCCGCTTCCTTGTGGATTTCCTCGTCTCCGCTGTAACTCCCAGTGTGACAGGGAACACAGGAGCTCTTTGTATTGGTCACTTATTAATTAGTTATTATTACTGCCTTCCTTTTTAAATTTCTATTTTTATAAAAACTTGTAAAAAAAAAAAACAAGGTTCAAGCCAATAAGCATATTAAGTTCTCCAAAAACCTCGACCTATGCATCACTACAGGTCAGGTGTCATCCCTAAGGAGAACACAGACGACCGTGAAATGGCACATGCAACCTGCCGGCTTCCTCCTGACATTTAGGAAAGAACGTGTGTGTTTATGGATCAGGACAGTTGGAATGCATCTTATTAACCCAGATTCAGGAGGGGATCCTTCCTGCTCAGTGACGAGAGAGTCTCTTTACGCTGAGCCCAACTGTCATGACAAACTATTGATTGTTGAGGTTTTGTTATGCCGGTGTGTTTTCAGTGATGCAACAGTTTACTGGCATCCAGTTTATAGATGCATTGTCACCACCAACTTTACTTAATCATCCTGCTCTCTCTCTTTCAAAGAGCCGTTCCTCTTCTTCTGTTCGTCAAAGCTTATTATTCATATTATTTCTTCCCTAAGATTAGTGTTTGGGATCAGTTTGTCTGAACTCCACTGATGCTTCTCCAGAAATAAAGTGGAAAGCATATAACCCACATATCCCAGGAAATCATGTAAGAATAAGCATGATGCACACGGAAAAGTGGAACATTTTCCACCTGATGTTCAAATGTGACACTCACATTGACAGAAACTGTGAAACCTTTTAAGAGATTTCCTAGTATTATCCCACAATCATGCACACACTGCTCTCTGTACGGGGAAATTGAGCCTCTGCTACTAACCCATCTGTGTGAACATGGAACACATCCCCAATATGAAAAAATAGTCAAGCACTAATGGTAATAATAACTGTATTTTTATAGCTGTTTTATAAACAAAGTTAAAGTGCGTCACAGAAATGATAAATATATGTAAATTAATTAGAATTCAGGTTCTGTGTCAGGGATTTCATTCAAGAAATGCTCGTCTTCCTGTTGAGGAAGTTGAAGGATGAACAGAATCAGAAAAAGGCAGATTTAAAAACTGGCGTTCAGTTGTAGTTCAACAGGAACGAGTCGCCCGATGGCCTGACCAATTTTGGTGTTGTGTCGTTTGTAAATGTGGGTCACTGGTAAATATAGGCGTACTGACTCATCGTCATGTGAGATTTACATACGTGTCACGATCGGCGGGTCTCGCCATAAGCCAGCCACGCGTGTCAGATCTGCAGCCGAGGAAATCTGTGAACCGCCTGTAATCACAGCTGTTACCGCACTTGACACAGAAATCACAAGTCACGAGAAAGGCTGCACAAATGCTCAAAAATTGGGCTCCCATCTTCCTGCCATCAACGGGGCACAGTGGGCTGACATGAATGGGAGCCCTTAATTAACAAGGGAGGAACATCCAGTATGTACATATGGTACGTACTGGGTGGGAAGTTCCACGTTTTCAGAGGATGTATTGGATGTAGAATGCAAAAGCTGGGGTTGAAAAATTAGGAGAAAATCTGTATTTGCGAGAAGAAGACTGTGGCCGTGCTACAGCCTTGTTTTTGTGTCTGTGTGTATTGATCTCCTCAGAGGTCAAAGGTGGCTGAGCGAATTGGAAAGAGTAATTTAGTTGGAAACCACGTGGTGCCTGAACCTGTCATCACGTCATGTTCTTTCTTAACCAGGTTGATGTGTTTTGTGGTGCGTTAGGGCTAAACATAGACCCTGCAGTGCCAGTGGGAACTGGGCCAGACTTTATTTTTTACGGTACAACCCGAGGCTGACAACCAAACTCTGACCTTTCAGAAAACGGGGGGTGCAGAAAGGAGCCACAATTTACACAGAGGGGCCAATTTAGTTATTCCCATGGTCTCCTGATGTGTCCTGATTTCTTGGTGATTCCCTCCCGAGCCACCATGTGCGTTCTTGAATGACAAACCTAGCCTAGGTTGCATATTATATTCCGGTTTGCTGTATAATGGCATACTGGTCATGCTGCACCAAGCATTTCTGTATCAGTTCAGAACACCCCCGCATAATTCACATGCAACCTAGAAAACATACATTTATAACAAAAGTTTTTCAGCAGCAGCAGTCGAACCTTAAAGAGGCAGCATCAATATCTATACATTGTGGTGACCTTTAACTGTTTGAAGTGCCGTCTCTGTATCCTGCTGCCTCCATTAGTTCTCAGAACTAGGTCAGGGTTGACGGTTTTGTAAGCCTCATCACCTGGTTTTAGTTTGAAGCCCTCCAATGTGCTGTTGCCCCCAGTGACTACAATTATAAAAGCTTTGTGTTACTTAAACTACTGGGCTACCTTTTAGAGTTTTAGACTTGCCACCAAATATGAAACCAAATGGTAGCCCTCTGGTTAGTTTGGGCTACTCCTGGAAACATGGCGGCCTCTGTAGAGTGGACCCTGCATGTAAATTTTAGTATTTGAATATAAAGGTCCCATTCTAGGGTAAGGAAAGTAACAGTCAGTACAGTGTACTCGGAATAGTTTGTATTCTGCCTATAGAGCCCTTTCACCTGACACCCTGAACCGTTAGTAGAATCTGTGTCACTGTGCCACGTTGAAGGTATATGTAGGTCACTGCGTCGTGTGTTTATTTCGTTACGCATGGATTAAACTACAGGGGGAAATACATTTATATCAACAGTTATAAACCTTTGAAATGGTCATTTGAAAATAAAAACCTATTAATAACTTAAATAATTAGACTTTGCTGACTCCTAGAAAACAATGAACAATTTCTTCTATCGCCCTTCTGTTATAATTTGATCTGATCATTCGAATCAGGCCATGAAGAGGAAGAAGAGGATGATTTTATTTTTTTATTTGAAACAAAGCTCTGCAGTTTATATTCAGTTTCCCTTCATAATATTCACAACGCTCTTCATGTCTGTTTGAGACTGGTCTAAATATCCCGTTGATAATGAGCTCAGAACAAAATGTTTAATGTTCCTTCCTCTGTCCTCTCCTTGTCTCTCCAGTGGTGCCAGTCCTGTTGGACTCGTCCTGACTGCCTTAGTAGCTGTGGTGTACAAGGTGGCATTGAGATTTGAGGGGTAAGCCTTTCCTTAACTCTATCACTGTGTGTCAACTCATCTGTCACTAAAGAAGAACGACAGCACTCATTAGAATGAGAACCTCCTCCAAAGTAGTTGCAATCAAGTCTTGTTTTTTCGTGGCCTCATAATGGATGAGGTGACTGAGCGGTGTACACTATATTAAAGAAACATCCTGTCGTGGAAAAAAAAAAGAAAATGAGAGGTTATGCATTCATAGATGTGTTGTGACAGAGACAGTAGGTTTGCAGGTCAACTATCCACGCAGGTAGGTGGGGACATGACGGGCCAGGGGCTTAACAACTGTTAAGGACAATGACGTACCACACACCCCACCGTCCTTCTTACTCCTCTTTGTGTTTTCTACTCCGATGTCATCGTTATTTATTCAGGACATTCATTTTGTTGGGGAGATGGACAAACAAAAGGTTTTAAAACTGTGATTTTTTTTCCCCCTGTATATCATATATTAAAAGCACCTATTTAATGTATAAAAAAACATTCTCCAGCTCCTCCTGCCACATCATGACAAAAAAATGGTTGACCTAGTTCTCTCTGCGCAGACACAGTTATAGAAGTGCACACAGGAAACTACACAGCCATGCTGTGACCGCTGACAAATGAGACAGAGCTGGGCATGGACGCAGCTAGTGTGCCCACTTACTCATCTTGTATGTGTGGACGTGCACAGCATTTGCATTTCATATGAGAGAAGGCTGTCACATGGCAGCAAAAACGCTGCTGATTAAAGTGTGCCGGCTATACACGCACGTGGCTGCATCTTCTCATCTGGCCTATTACTGTGGAGAGCCCCTTCCCCTGGAACAATTCCTGACGAGCAGCATTAAGTCCAATGATAGAAAATTGATTGACCTACATCTACAAAATAATAACCCAAAAGACACATGCAGTCACAGGGAAAATGAGCCTTCAGTCACACGAGGTTCATTTAGCAAAATACATACATGAAGACCCTGAAGGATTATTTTATCCAGACCTTTTTTATTCCATCTGTTCTTAACTAACCCAGAAGGATAAAGGTTCAGCCACACGAGCGGCGTTAGCCCTGAAAAGGAAAAGAGGGGTGGGCTTGGTGGTGTCATGAGCACGCTCTTATGAAAATGTAACACATGTGAATGAGTGCACTGGTGTGTGTGTGTCACTGGGGAGGTCTCCAGCAGCGCCGATCCACAACTGTGTAGCCAGAACTTGTGAATTGAAGGAACAGCAGGTGCCATATTTTACCACACGCTGCGACTGGGAAACCATTCATCAGCTATATCGGTCTGGACCTCTGGCAAAGATTCTGAATTATCTCATTTAGTTAAACAATGTGAAGATAGCAAGGCCATCACCTCACATGGTGACTGGAATAAATAAAGTCTCCAGAGGGACGGATGCAGGAACCAAGCAGTGAATGGCATTCACTGATTTCTGACAAGGCCTCCCAGCTCAACCCACCTTGACCCACTAATGGACAAGTGGTTGAAAATGAATGCAGGTCGGAAATCTGGCTTTCTGCTTGGATGGTAAAAACTTTATGGTCCATAGGGCAGCTATACATGCAGCAGCTCCGCAGACAGGTTATCCTGGTTGTTTGATACTGGAGCCAGTGGTGCAGAAGTATGTATGTGCACCCGAGCGCAACCAAGGGAAGGAACATGCACCATTCTTCCTGTCACACACACACACACACACACACACACACACACACACACACACGTGTACAACCAGCCGCCTCACGGTCTAACACACACATGCTCCTGGCACAGAGTGGTACGGCGATCCAGTCTCTGATTTATAGTCCCGTGCGTGTTTGTCTTTCTGTATTTACAGACCATTCACGGAGCAGATCTATCAGACGAGGAGTCAGCGCCGCAAGCATGAATAATCGTCTCGCGGTCGCTTCCTGACAAGGATTCCCTTCCTGTCACCTGGACAGGGCGAGAGACAGACTTCCCAGCAGCCTCCTTCAACAGTCCGCGTCCCACGTGGATACAAAGAGAAAACTCCCATGGAACATTGGAAGCAGTCCACCAGAGTCGATGCAGTAGCCGATGCCCAGAATTATAGAAAACACATCAGTACTTAATGTTCTTCAGTGACTTTTTACTGCAGCTTTAGAAAAAAACAGCTTGCTTGTGACCTTGTGATGTAAACGTCTGTGAATTATCCTTTACTATATCGACACAAACAGCATTTTAACTTTTGTTGTTATTGTTTTACCTTTTCTCAATATTTCAAGATACCAGTAAAGATTGAAAATGCCGGGCAGCAGCTAGCAGCGCTCCCAAAATGATGTTTCCCACGCGGTTAGTCAATGACAGCAGGGCTACCTAAACGTTTGAAGCCTACCATGTATGAGGCATGCAACCTCCTTTCTTCTTTCACTCTGCTCCAGTGCAGCTAAATGATCTGGGAACCTTCCTGCGTCAGACCCCAGAAGGGACCCTGGTTTATAGCCACTGCAGCGGTTTGTCCTCGAGACACCACATGTCAGATGTGAGGTTTTATTTTTAAGTGACGTCATCCTGGATCATCTGCTGTGAGTAGAAGCCAGAAAGAATCATGAAGATTTCAAAAACCCTAAAGTGATAATTCTGGTGTTATTCTACAAAATGTATTTCCTTTTTTTGTTGCTGTAACTGCATGATATAATGTAGTTCAGTATTCATTATAACAGTGTTACTCATTATTTGTTCACCCTGAACCTGGTGCCGCTCGAGGTTTGTCCGTGTTCCTTTTCACTTTTATACTAACCGGTAACTCTGAGTAGGGTTTAATGATATATATATATGTAAATGGTTAATGTCATCATTTGAAATTTGACCTTTCAAATGACAGAGGACCTACACCAGTGGCGGCTTTATACTTTGTAGCTATGCAAACCATTCTGAACTCAACCAGATGCACTGTGTACTGATGGGAAGACTGTGCGGAATAAAAAGGTTCAGCAGCAAACAGTGTGAGGTGATTTCTTTTTAATCATTTGGTAATTCTATTAACATAATGCAGCTGCACCCACTGGGGGTCTCCTCAATCAAGAATAGTGATGTATGAGGTCCTCAACAGAACGTGAGCTCTGAGGTCTTTTTTTTTTTTTGCTAATAATTCAACCATACAGTTTTTTATTATTATTATTCATGATAGCATGCAAGCAGCAGTGCAGATGGAGGTGTTGGCCGATGGTGTATTCAGAAGGTGAGTACTATCAACCGCTGCCACTATAGGGTGGACATAATCAGAATGAATACATCCAGTTACACTTCAGTTTCCCATTACAATATCCAATCCCCCTTCCATGTGCTTAATGTACAGCGCTGTGCAACGCCAGTGATGCACGTGTGTCCTATTGCTGCGATGAAAAAAAAAAAAAAAAAAAAAAAAACACTGTGTGGTCTGTCCATACATTACTGCCAATAATAGACCTTGAATCCCAAGTGGTTGTCAAAACATGCTCATGAAATATCACGTGCAGTTGGGCGTCTCTCTCGTCTGTGAGATATTCAGACACCAGCAGGATCCCCGTGGTACAGTGTGAACAGTTCGCTCTCAATATCTCTGTGACATCACATTTTCTGGGTTGCGTGCAGGCTATTTTTGGAGTGGTCTGTGAGGAGCACTGTGTCCCATTAAAGGTTTGAGGGGCTCGCCGAGAGGCTGTAAGGCTGATTGGGTCCCAGTGCTGCAGCAAGGGCTCCAATGTGATGACAGACTGTTTTCCAAAGAGATGGTGGCCTCTGCGAGATAGAACCAGAACCTCCAAAGCATAAAGCGAACTGTTAGTATCAAGGGGCAATAAAACGTTTCTGTTGTGGACAACTGCAGCCCAGTTGTTAAGCAACAGCGGTATGAGCGGGACAGGCTCGTAAAGCAGACACGTTCTGTCAACCAGTGGCTCTTGCAGGCTACTTCTTACGGACCCTTTCTACCCAAGACCCTTTCTGAGAGTGGCCCCATTGTAGACTTGGGTTTGGTTTCTGTTGCATTGCGTAAAAATCAAGAAAACAAGAACAGCAGCGTCCTGCGTCTCCCCTGCAGCGAGCAGTAATTTGCATCAGCTGCAAGACCGAGGTAAACAGCCTCAAACACTCGCCCCAGCTGATTGAGATCAGAGACAAACGGCTGAGTGGCACAAGAGCCCTCTGCAGTCGTGCCGCTCCCCTCTCCACTACAAGCTCCTTTCACCCCACATAAAATCAGTTCATATTGCATGCATTCTGCAATCATGTATATGAGGGCAGCACACTGAAGGAGGCTTGAAAGGTTTTGCAGGATAGGTGTGAGAAACATTTTACACTCATTTGGGTTCTCCCATCTCTGTAATCTCCCAGAATGGGCCGCAAACATCAATGATTATATTCATGATCCATTAGCAGTGAGCATTCAGTGGCGTGAAAGGAAAAAAATAAACGACTTGTCAATAACCCGCTGACAGTGTGTTTTTCTTTACACCATTCTCTCTGTAAGTCATGAGAGACCGAAACTACAGGAAGAAAAAAGTGGCTGGAATTATGTAATTTTATTAGTCAACAAATTATATAAAGAATAGGGAAGAACTGTGACATAAATCTTTTTTAAAAACGGGGCCTGGGCACCCATATAGTCCTTTGCACTGCTGCTGTCACTCCATGCTGGTGTGACAGCAGCAGTGCAAATGGCTCAGTCTTAACTCCAATTACAATGTATAAGTCGTCCTAACATGATGCAAACATGGCTGACAAATCTGGACATCCCATGCAGTCTGAGCTCAGTTCTAGTGGCTTACTTTGGACTCTCGTGTGGACTGTTGGTGTAAATATGATCCACCAACTTTATAATTGCCACAGAAAGAGTTAGATGGTTAGATGTGACGAGAGTGTTGGCCAAATAAAGAGCGGAACTTGAGCAGCTGACACTCATCTCAGCCCAGGGTTTTCTTTTTAAACACATGTACCTGTTACCTGTTTGGTGTAGCTCTTAACCTTTGAAAATTAATTCTCACATCAAACATGCCTCACGTTTTTCTTTGACACACAGAAGTAGATGGAATCCTGGGATGTGTGAAACCAAGCTTCTGTGGGTGGAAGGACACTTTTTTTTTTTTCCTGCAGCATTTGAAGGATCCCTCAAAATGGAACAGTCTAATCACGCGGCTACAACCTATTCAGTCTTCGAATGCCGCCTCTGTGTTAAGACACAGCTTGGGGCTCTTTTTTACTCGCTGTACTTGTCCTGTTTCCCGTCCTTGTAATCGTCAGCACCTGCTCTCGTGTGTTTGACCTGTGTTCAAATCCTCGCAAACTCTCTTGTGTGGGCTGTGAGTCCTTTGTTTCCCTTCTCGCCACAGTTCTGCTCAGTCCTGCTCTCCCACGATGTCCCCTGCTCTGTTTCCTGTTCCCTGTCATTTTTCCAATATCTACCTATGCACATATTGGTCGATGAAGTCCTTGTGTGGAGTCCTTGCATTCACGCTGCACACGTCATCAGGGAAAACGAGCTATAATCTTGTGTGTGAGGGGAACACAGACTCCTCAAACTCTACATCTGGTTTGGATGGAGTTCAGCCACCGTCACTCGAGGGGTGAGGCCGAAACATCCGAATAATCTCCTTTCCGATAAGCCGCTATTCCTTGATCCTGATTTATTACTCAGACAGAACGAATGATTCCTGTGGTGCGCTGACCTTCACTCATGGTTTAGGTTCTCTGAGACTCAGAAGCATTCAGGTGATCATGTGGTCATGGGACACAGACTTGTTTTTCAATGTTTAGATCCTGTTTATCGGAAGAAGAAGAAGAAGAAGAAGCCTCGGGGGAAAAAGACATTGAACAGAAGCTCTGAGCTGGCTCAGCAGTGGCGTTCACTGACCCTGTGACGCACAGTTTGCAGTAGCTTAACCCGACCTTACTTACACGGACAATATGCTTACTTATTACGCCTGACTGGAAAGACTCAGGGGACAGTCACACTTGAACAGGGAGTTTTCCTTGGCAGCGAAAGGACTGGAGATGTTGTAGACGTTTATGTTCATACGTTCAAGATGTAACTAGTAAATATAGCTGATAAATACATTTAGCACAAAATATTCTGACAAGTACGAATTATGAGAAAGGTATTTATTCTTTATTCTATGAATATGAAAAATGAGAACAAGCAACAAACAAACAGCTGAAAGAGACAAAAATGACCATGATGAGACAAAGCAATTGGGATGACACAACGCAACTTCAAAAGAAACGAGAAGACAGTGATGAGAAATGAGAGACAAGTGTGTCACAAGTGTGACTCTAATGAAGGAGTCTGAGCTCAGGGAAAAGTTGGCCTCGCATTTGCTCTTCAACATCAGCAATTCATGCAACACAAGGTCAAACTCATCTGGATTGTCAAATATGGAAGGAACTCACCAGTAAATCGTTTATATTCAATTTTTCGGAAGTCAGTCAGAAGTCATCAACATTCCAATGTCAAACAAACAAATTGATTTTTGAGAATGCTTCATCAGACGCTTTTGTTCCTGTAGAAACGATGACTCATGTTTGTGTGAACTGCTCGGTCAGTGCTCGGGATGTTGACAGGTTTGGACCTGATCCCCTGCAGCTGTGCCATGTGGGTTACCATGGTGATGTACCCTGGGTAATGGTGAGCCGACTTAAGGGCACAGGAAAATCAGAGTCGAGCCAATGGATGGAGGGCCAACGCACTGCCCTGTTCACACCAGTTAGCTCACAGAGATAGGATAAAATATATATACAATGAATAAAATGATAGATATGTTTAGAAAATAAATTGATGGGGGGGGTACCAACTCATTCATCCCTTTCCAAAAATCCAGGCCATTAACCGATACTGGGAAATGCATCGGTGTCTGCTGGAGCGACCATTAACTCCCATGTACTCTTACTTTTGTTTTGTTTTTTAAAAACTCCTCCACCTCCACTCAGGCCATTCTCTCAAGGAAGCAGTCTGGACAATAAATTGTTCCCCGAGTGCCACCTTTTGGTCACCCTGAGTACTGCAGCTCATGGAGACGCCGCAGCGCCCACTGACTGTATTAATGAATGACCTGTTGTGTAAGAGAGAGGAGCAACCAAAACACAAGCAGGAGTGTGTGTGTGTGTGTGTGTGTGTGTGTGTGTGTGTGTGTGTGTGTGTGTGTGTGTGTGTGTGTGTGTGTGTGTGTGTGTACTGTGATATTGTCATAATTTGGGAGCATGTCTACAGTTCATCCTCGTGTTCAGCCCGATGTTCCAAACACAGCTAAACGCCGGAAGAAGAGTCAATCATCAACCTGGTAATGTTCCCTGGAAGTAATTATTTTCCCTTTAGTCATTGCTTAACGTGCCCTGTTTCATCCGCGTGCATGAACAAACTACACTGTTATATGGACATTATCAATGTCTTGTCCGTGTCTTATTCTGGTCCCCAACTCTCTCACGTCCACTTTGAAAAAAGTCTGACGCACCAGTGGGAGTTGGGTCCGCTGCTTCTCCAAGACCCGCAGCCGAGCTACTCCGTGCGCTGTGACGCGCAGGTGGGGGGGGAGGGGGAGGGGGGAGGAGGAGCCCGCCCTGCGCTTAAATTCAAGCCTCCATCCCGCTACCCAGACAGAAACGCACAGCAGAGCCGCCGAGGAGCCCTCGCATCCAAGCGCCCTTTACGCACACACGCACTTCACCGGAGCGAGGAGCAGAAGTCCGCGGGGTTTTAACCATGATCAAGAAAATGTCTCCCTCCGAGAGTGACTTTGACATCCCGGCCAAGAACTGCTATAGGATGGTGATTTTAGGATCCACCAAAGTCGGGAAAACGGCCATCGTGTCCCGGTTCCTGAACGGGAGGTTCGAGGAGCAGTACACGCCGACCATCGAGGACTTTCACAGGAAACTGTACAGTATCAAGGGAGACGTGTACCAGCTGGACATTCTGGATACCTCAGGGAACCACCCGTTCCCCGCCATGAGGAGACTGTCCATACTGACAGGTACTTATCCTGCCTTGTTGTGATCGTGCACTGTGAATGAATGCTGCACACATGGTGCCAAGTGCGCACTGTGCGCACTGAGCGCATGGATGCATAGGCTCCCATGAGCCTGCACGACCAGTAAATACTTGTGGTGCGTCTCTAAGGGTAATGCAAATGTATGTAACCCTTCTTCTTCTCCTCCTCCTCCCTTTGCGCTTCCAGGTGACGTGTTCATCCTCGTCTTCAGCCTGGACAACCGCGAGTCCTTCCAGGAGGTGCAGCGGCTCAAGCGGCAGATCTACGAGACCAAGTCGTGCCTGAAAAACAAAATCAAGGAGAACATCGAAGTGCCTCTGGTGATCTGCGGCAACAAGGGCGACCGGGAGTTCTACCGGGAGGTGCAGCAGGAGGAGATCGAGCAGCTGATGGCCGGCGACGACAAGTGCGCGTACTTCGAGATCTCCGCCAAGCGCAACGAGAATGTGGATAAGATGTTCCAGACTCTGTTCACTTTGGCCAAGCTACCTCACGAAATGAGCCCCGACATGCACCGGAAGGTGTCCGTGCAGTACTGCGACATGCTGCACAGGAAGTCCGTGAAAAACAAGAAGCTGAAGCACGCCGAGGAGGCGTACGGGGTGGTGACCCCGTGCGCGCGGAGACCCAGCGTGCACAGCGACCTCATGTACATTAAGGAGAAGGCGATAGGAGGCGGCCAGGGCAAAGACAAAGAGAGATGCGTGATCAGTTAAAAAGCAGACGAGAGAAAGAAGCAGCAGCAGCAGCAGCAGCAGCTCATCGCAGATCTTTGAATGAAACAAACGAGAGTCGGTGCGTCAAAGCTGGAGAAGCGACCAGTGCGCCCGGCTGCGCTCAGACTGACGCGGCAGGTGCGGAGACGCCGCCGCCGGCGCCGCGCTCCGGCGCAGAGACACTGAGCGGACCAGCCTGTCCGCAGCAAACCACTTCAAATACACGCATACCGCGTGCCCACGGGACACATGAGAATGTTAAAGCTTATATTGTCTGTCAGACCCACGTGCGAGCTTTCATACCTTGTGATGCGTTAAAGTGTGTTTTGTTGACGTCATGTCTTTTTTTAGAGAGAGCTGAGGAAAGGCTCCTATAGCTCCGGAGGTGCATTATACCAGGGGAGGAAACAAAATGTTGTTTACATCTTATACTCTTTTTATAATGGCTCAGTACACTTGAATGTATTTGTCGTAATCTGAACTATTTTTTAATGTGAATGTATATTTATTTGTCCAATGTCCATTTTTTGCAAAGAAAGAGAATCTTAAAAGTTCAATTAAAAAAAAAAAAAAAAAATTGAATTCAAATGAAAGTGGCAGTTTTTCCTCATTTCTTCCATCATTGTTGTGTCTATTATGGTTCCTCCTCTCCACACAAACATTGGTGGTCTCAGAAGTACCCAGAGGTCCCAGACACTGATGCCAAGTGACGTGCACCTCACTGTGCATCAAAGCACAATATGAAGCACACACCTGTTTATCACCTAGAACCATCTGTGGTACAGCATCTCACACTGATGCTTGGCAGCTCTCTCGTCTTGCAAGACTTCAAAAGCTGTCAGGGTGCAAAAAAAAAAAGTGACAGACATCTTCTGGACGGCCGTGTCTGTGTCTGCCAGATCCAAAGAGAATTAGATAACAAGGGAGAGGAAGCTCAAAGTCACAGGACTTTGATGTGTTGGTTATAAGAGGAAAGGGAATTAAATTAGTGAGAGCTGGTATGACACACACACACACACACACACAGGTCATCTCGCCATTGATTATCTGATCATTGTCAAATAAACTTGGGGAGATGGTGAAAGTCTCTACCCCCCCCCACCCTGGGTGTGTCTGTTGGTCCTCTGCTGAATGGATGATCCCACAGACACCGTGTTCTCATTCCATATTTCTCACACCTGCTCTCAACCTTTTCCACCGAGACAAACCCAGCACAGCGTCCAGTACTTTGTGTGAGAGACAGGTAAAAATCCTCTTGTGGTACACTGTATCCTGTCAATACACAAACACACACAGAGAGAGTACAACGCGTCCGGCTGCAGTCCCTATGTGAGGCAACGTATACATCCACCTTCGTAACATCTCAAATATCAGGGAATCTTGTTCGTGTACGTCAATCGATGCAGTTTATATAAAGTGTCGGCTGCAGGAATCCACAGAGGCCTGCGTGACACGAGCATGCATTGTTTTGATCACAAGGAGGCCTCAGCGTCAGACCTGTAACTGCGCATATTGAATCAGGACTGACTCCTTATTCAATTACGTCAAGCTGTTATGCAAGTGAGTCCAGTCGATGACATTCCAGCTGTCTCACATACAACAGGGTCTGGGGCAAAGTAACCACCAACCATACATATGTCATGTCATGTCATTTTCCAACCGCTTATCCGTTACCGGGTCGCGGGGGTAGCGCGACTGCACCCAAATCACATTGCACCAGTAACCTGAGACCTCCTGCGGGTGGTGAGCCTACTGGAGGTGGTTCCTCGTCGGGGAACCATAAATATGCTGCTTTAAAAAAAAAAAAAAAAAAAATCATGGACTCCAGACATTTGAGAGTTGAGCATGGCTCAAAACGCCCCTGGTGTTTCAAAGTGGCTTGGACCTTGCAGGACAGATGCAGAGGACTTTTACGTCCTGATATTTATACATTTGAAAAAGTTAAACACCCTCTAACCAGTTGGAAAATGAAAAGTTGAGGCCATTTTCCAATCGATGCGAGACTAAACAGCTAAATCAACACTTCGTCCAACGCTCAGAGACGTCCCCCACCCTCTGTTCTGTCCCCCTGCCGTCTCTTACACAAACACCATTTCAATTGCTGGCTGTCTCCAACAGCTTTAGGCAACCATAGCCTTGGCTGTTAGGAAGCTGCTGAGTCAAAAAGCCTCAACCTCGTTTTACATTTCCCAGTTTTTCCAGTCCCACAGAATAATTCTACGGGTTTTCCAAAAGAAGTGTGAACAGTGGAAACTGGAATGACTCTCAGTCGAGCTCAAGACCCTTCGGGCCCCTTTAGATCCAATCTAGCCGCATTTAAACACGTTAGTCTTCTAAGTCAAGAGGTTTTCATGAGATTACCATCAGAGAAATCAGGCGCTGTTCGAGAAAGAAAATCCCACATGTACCCATGTGCCCGGGGCAGCCCTGAAATTGAAAGGGTTCCCTCTCAACTCTGCGTCCCCTCATTCCACCAGGTTTCGTAGAAATGAGCTCAGCTCGTTTCTGTGTAATCCTGTCAAAACAAACTTTGTTTCTTTGACAACTAACCCAGCTCGGAAAGGCTGCCTTCATCGAACCGAAGCACTACAGGGTTTATTCACAGCTTAAAAGACAAGTTTGTTTTAAAAGTTTATTGAAACTGTGTCTTGACTCAAAGTCTGCAGATATAAGATGTGTCGGATCGTATGGTGTCCGCCAACAGGTGGAAAATTAGGTCACAAATGTTGTTGTTGTTGTGCAGTTTTTTGGCAGAGCAGTCTGAAGTCACAGTGCAGCACCGTGACTCCCAGCAACGAGCGGAGGACGTTAATTGGCAGTTTGAAACAAAAGCAAAACCACAGAAGCAAGAGAGAGAGTAGATAGAAAGAGGTAAGAAAACAAAAAAAAACAAACAAAAAAACACAATAGAGTTATTCTGGGAAAGAACACAATGGAAACACAACAAAATTAAATCAAACAATATTCAGCAACATTCCCACCCACTCCCCTGTTCCCCCTCCACTCCCGACTGGCAGCTTCCTTTATAGCCTCACCTGCCTGGACCCTACCACCTGCACGGTGAGGAGGGTGAGCGCCACACGAAGACAAACATGAGGACGCACTCAACACAAAACTAAGTATTGGACTCTGCGTTACTGCTGAGCTCACAAATCAGCCCACGTGCACACACACACACACACACACACACACACACGGGCTGTGAAAGCAGCAGGTTGATTCTGACCACACACCCGTCCTCTGTCCCCGTGACTCGGCCCGGCCCCTCCTCTCTCTGAGGCCTAATGGTGCAAACCTGCCGTCACTCTCCCTGATGACCCACCCACCTGGCATGGCCAGCCAGCAATCAAGCAGAGCAGAGTTTGAACCCAGACCTGCTGGGAAAAGAAACAACAGCAACAACACAGCCAGAAAAAGATGACATACAAAATGTAGTTGATAATCAATCTTCAAATAAGAATCCGATGTTTAATGAAGGGAGACAAGTGCCTTTTGGTTCATTTGTATTCCATGACACTGTTTTGATATTAGAGTCACATTTTGTCCGAACTGTAAAGGGAATGTTAGTGTTGTTGTCACAACTTCCATGCAGAAGATGCACTCTCATTGTGTTGTTTTTGTACATTCTGAGTTTGACATTGACATTCACATGTCCTCTTGCCTTCTTTTTTCTCTGAGTGGCTAATGTAAATTGTCGTGGGGAAATCTGCGATCACGAGCGATCGCTCTTACGCTCTTGTGTGTCGTTGTTCAGCCCGACACATGAGAGAAAGGAGATCTGCCTGATACTTTGGGGACCAATGACACAGATACACAGAAGATAAGCTGAGTCCTGTTTATGCAAGGCAATCAGTCTCAACGGCCCTTAAGTAAGTTAAAGCACGGTTAAGGAACATGAACTGGGAGCTGATATGGCCTTGAGCACTCAGTCAGTCAGGGGAGAGAAGATGATCTGCTCAACTTCATGCACTGGTGTTTTCCATGACATTTGATTAATTTGCTCTGTCTTTTCACGTGTCCTGGTTTCATACTCACTGTTCTGGACACAGAATCCCTGTCAAGGCCCGTCAGGAAGGTCGCGCTCAGCTGACTCGAGGCATCACAGCCCAGCTGACGCAAACAGAGGTTAAGATGTCATCAGAAACAAAATGTTGGTCACAAACAGGGCCATAAACTGCAGTAAAAGGCAGCTCTTTGAAAAATGCCAAGCAGCCACAGAAACATTTATCCCGGGTCTGCACAGCCTAGATAACAAATTAAAAACAAACCAGACGCTGCAGCAGCAACATTTGATCATCCATCCACAGAAATGTTCAAACAAGACATGTCACAGCAGCTGTTGGTTAAAAACCGATTTGGTTCCGTTCAGAATTCAGCAACGATTCTGGTTAATGTTTCCCTGGGTACAGATCTGTGTGTTGTAGGTCATTTCACTTCTTCTTGTCTTTTGAGGGGTCAAGAGGAGGCCGGGGGCCGGTCCCAGCGGACGTTGCGCAAGAGGCGAGGAACCCCCCCTGGACACGTGGACCTGCATATAGCGAGCCGTTTTATGTAACAGCTAATTCACGCCGTGTACAGACGAAGACGAGCGTCTGTGCACAAACGGAATCATTTTGCTGTGATTACATGTAATATTCCTGTAGTTTTGTGGGGAAAACAAACCTTCATTTTCCGTCTGAATTGTTACGCAACGCGGGGGTGAGTGGACGGATTGTTCCTCCACCGGACTCACCTCTCGCTCACAGTGATACAGGGACGAGTAGCCGAGTCTCCGGCAGTGATCCGCCTTAATCCGTGGCGTACTCGCGTTTGAGCCGAGCACAAGAGCAGACAGCAGACCCAGACGTGGCTCAGACATGCTGAGATCAAGGCGATAGTACGCAGTGACATAACAACGTACTGTACACTCTGCCCATGTTGTGAAACTCACACCGCAGGGGCGAGAGAGGTGGGGAGAGCCAAAGACCTGTGGGCCCGTCTTTCTCCAGACGCTCGCCTCTACTGAGCTACAACCAAAACACAACTCTGAAGCAAAATAACGATGATTTTTCAGTTCAGTTTGATTTGTTGCAGCACAGGGTCCCAGGAGGCCAAGGTTGTCATGACCCACTCCTCCGCAAAAGTTAATGGTTCGGTCCAGTTGTTGTCTAATCCTACCAACAAACAAACGAACACAGATGAAACTAGAATAATTATTTGGACCTCCTCCAAATTCTCTTGACCTCAACACGCCTGTTTCAGTGCGGGTTCCTCTGCCTGACACAGAATATTGCCAAAGCAGTCAGACATGATGAGGTGGGCGGCTCATAAACTTAGGATCTCCGCATCTGCACGTCCATTTTTTTCCCTCCTGTTGTTGATTTAGCGCCACGTGACTCGTGGCCGTGCGTCAGATTCTCTGCTCCTTCTCTTGACAAAGTTCAGACCTTGCACCTCCACAGCAGCAATTTCATCAGCGGTCACTGTTAATACTCGTACCAGTGGTTAAACACTAAACCGGAAGAGCCCGTGTGCGTTAGGGGTCCGTGACTTCCTGTTGGGTCATGTGCGTACACTGCACCGGCACATGTGCAATCACGCCATATACTTTAGTGGTGCAGTTAGAGCCAGAACTGGGTCAACCTCCACTTCGACGCATTGTTAATTTACCTGTTTGTTGACTTTGTGCAAACAATGATTAGCCGGTCGGTGGTCTCCTGTTGAGGCAGCGCCTGGTCCGGTTGACAGGAAGTTATCCACGGTTAAACGGTAACAGCGGCGGTGTGCAAAGTCAGAGGAGTCACGCTCTGTAGTTAGCTGCTTCCTGTCATTCATTCATTCGGTCAAACTTGTTATTCAAACTGAAATACGCCCACAGAGGAAGGGGAAGTAGCATAGAATATCCTCAACCAGCTGGGTTGAGGAAGCTCCTCATCAATGAAGCTGATGAACAGGAGTATGAGACCATGTTCATGACCCAAGACTTTTTAGTAATTTCACTTTTAATTGTATATTTTCTTTTCTTCCTTTTTTATTGATTTTAATGATTATGTTAGTTGCTGCTTTTTTTCTTTATTTTGAATTGCAGTCACTTCTCATCAGCCCGTCTCATTTATTATGGATATAATGCAGCAATTTACTCTTCCACATAGATCCGCAAATCAGGAGAACCTTGTGATTTTGTTTTCCTCATGTACGTGTTCCCAATCAGAAAGAAACAGAACACAGTGGGGTCTGTCAGTGTTCCATCTTCTCAGTGGCCAGATTGCTTCTGTTTGTCTTGGTCCACACTTGTTGTCTAAATTGAACATGCATTTGTAACCCCCCCGTGTCGGCTGCTTTGATTTGAGCAGACTCGGACCCAGCATGGGCTCAGCACACTGTTTGCTGGCGTTTCTCAGCATAATGTCTCCACACTGATCGGTTTCGACAGCACTTCGGAGGTTTCTTCGCAATCAGAGTTAATGAAAAGCTTTCAGAGAAAACACAGGAGGGGAGTCAGGCCGGGAGAATTTCAATGTCAGGCCTTACACGCACATCCTACAAACAATTGGTGAAGTCCACTTCGGTCAAAGATTCCTGGAGATTTGAAGAGGCCACTAACAAAAATTCAACACTGTTCTTCATGAAATATCAAGAAAGGACGACACAAACGTATATATTCATCAATACTCCATTATTTTCCCACCAATGTTGGAACCCAGAAATGTTCAATTTTTGGTCACAGCTTTTCCCACCTCTGTTAAAGCAAATGACATGAGGCCCAGGAAATAGTCCGATAGCCAGTCAAACACCATGACCCCTGACTCCTGACTCATAATGACTTGAACTGGTAAAAATTTGTCGGGGTCTTGGGTCTGTTTTGCGTGTTAAGTTGTGGCTCGTCATTCATTTACTGCTGCAGACGGCTCCTGCAGTTTCCCTGGCAGGTTGTTCTTGAGTCAATTGCAGCAGAGCAGCAATTTGAAAAATAGGACTGACGAGGAGCTTTTCATTCCCTTTATTTTTTTTTTTTACGAGGGGGAGAAGATTTGAGTGTGTTGTGAGTGACGATAATCTGCTCCTCTGAAGGCTTTACACCGGAGCAGAAAAGACCCAGGAGTGACTTGCAGATGGCAAGGTGTGTGCATACGTGTGCGTGTGCGAGAGGCGGAGGAGTGACGCACAGCATCACTCGAATAGCAACAGCATAGCGTCTTACTGGCCATGTAAACCGGTAATCAGGTCTGCTGATGTGGATTTGATGCAACACGCTCCTGTGATGACTCAAGGCTTTGAACGGCATTATTGGCTTGTGTGCATCGACCGACTGGTTAGTCACCCCGCAGCCCCTCAAACACCAACTGTTTGTCTACCGTCTTCGGATACAGTCCGCAATGAGGCAGCCCTCTGTGTCTTAGGAGATGGACAATGACGCTGATTGAGGAACGAAAGCAGCTTGCGTAAGTGATTAGAAGATCAATGCCTACCTTGTTTCACTGGAGAACTGGAGCTGTAAAATAAAACTTAACTCCTCAACTGGAGTCAGAGCAGCTTCTAGCTCCTCACTGCTGCTCTGCCGTGTTCAATTAGCATAGGGAACTATGATGTCAGTCATGAGGAGATCAGGGTTAGGGTTAGGGTTAGTTATTAGGTGGTAGGGTTAAGGGTCAGGGTTGGGGTTAGGTTTAGGGTTTGTTACTTGTTGTCAATAACTTGGATATCATTGGATTTAATACGCCAAACACTTTGAGTCGGTGTCTCTCTCTCTCGGACACGTGGAGTCGATATGAAAGTGTGCGAGTGTAGATCTTATAGTTACTGCTAGTCAGATTTTTACTAAATTCTAAGCTGGGTATGTTTACGTTGGGGTCTGTTTTTACACACACCAATGGAGTTCGGTCTTCACACATGACAAATCGTTTTGAGCTGGATTATGAAACCAAAAAAACAAATCTGATATTTTCTAAACAGATCTAGATTTGCAAGCGTCCTCCTCCACTCCATGAAACATTTGACCTTAATAACATAAAATTAAGTGACCGTTGAGATGAACCCTAAAATGAACCCTGACCTCAGTGCAACTGGCAAACGCCTCTGATTTGAACACATGTATTCGAAATTAACTTATTAAAAAGTTGTAACAGGCTACATGAAGCCACACTAACATGCTTCAAGGCTGCATCCAAGCATTAGTACAGTGCAATATAAAACAGTCATTCCTGTTCACCTGTTTCCAAATAACCTGTGCAATAATAACAATCCGGGAAAATAAGTGCAATATTAATAATCCGTGTAAAAAACTGTGTAGCAACCTACTCCTAAATACCTCCTCCCATAGCCTTGCATATATTTTCTTATTCATATTTTTCTACCTAGATGTGTATAATGTACAAATGTGTATTTTTATTTTTATTTTTATTTTCTCTAGTCTATTCTTACTTATTTATTTCAATTTTGTAAAATACCGGAGAGTTACCTCTAATTTCGTTGTAGTGATACAATGACAATAAAGGCAATTCTGATTCTGATTCTGATTCATTAGACGTCCTTCCCCTCCCTCCATCTCCAACGTGTGTGTCGTCAAGCTTCCACTCCACGTCAGTGAACAACACTTCTTGACTGTCACTGACTATAAAGCTCCAGTTATTAAACATCCTGCTGCTGCCATAACAGAGTTTGATTCATTAACAAACACTGAATGGCCTTGTGTTCAGATGAGAGGGTGTTAGTCATTCAAGTAATAAATAATGTTCTTTATGGCTTTCAATGCCACACACTTGTTTTCACTTCTGGCGGTGTGTTTGTCAACAGAATTCACTTGCATGTGTGTGTGTGTGTGTGTGTGTGTGTGCAGCACCAAATCATTATATACATGATCTCAATGCCCTTCACATAGTGTTAAGAAACAAGAGGATTCATTAATATACACAGGTCTGGTCAGATGTGTTGCTTCCAAAGCACATTGTGTTGGATCAAGCTACGACCAAGACAGCCGTCATAAGAAAGGTCAGGACAATGTCATGGTTCACGTGTGCATGAACGATGTCACATGTGAGAGCCGTGTTCATAGGTTACATCACTGTTTTTGATTTGAAGTTGAAGTCTCATTGCATTGAACATCTGAACTCTTTCTTTTTTTCCCGTGTGTTTCGTCTGATTTATTATTCAGCTGGACTTTTGATTACATTGTTCAACATTCATCCCTGTCAGGTTTGCTCCATACCAAATATCACTGGCTCTCAGGAGCTCCCTTTGACAAGTGCACGTGAAGCGCTCTTGTGTATAATGATGCTCCATCACGAGCTCTGTGATTTGCAATCAGACATCGGGTCTGTTTCATCTCTGCGTGACTACTGCACATTATATGATCTCCCAATAAACAAATATACAAACATTTTACAAATGAAAAAAATGGGAAAATATGTCTTGATATTTGTCTTCAGCGATTCTCAATCAACTTTAGTCAAAGCACTAGAGCTTATGATCATTCATTTTCCACTGGTACTGAAGAAAGGGGCCCGACCAAGTGGAAGAACTGGGTGGTGAATTTTGACGGAGCGTAAGAGCCGACTGAAATGACCATGACGAGAACAGATGGGACTGAGTCCGGGGTGGAGTTTAGTAAAACAGTGCTGCCAGTGCTCCTCAGCTGAAGTTGAATTTTGGCTGTGACGTCAACTCATTTGGAACAACATTACAGCTAAAAGGCTCCACTGTTCCTTTCTGGGAACCATCTTCATTGCAGTTACTTATCAGTTCAGTTTTCTCAGAAGTGGCATAGTTCACCTTGTTTTGTTGACGGCATTTAAGAAATCAAGTTAGGGCCCAACACAGAACGGAAGGCTTTTAGATCATGTTGTGGAATTTAAGGGACAGGGTCCTCGCACAGAACAACAACACATGGAATATGATACATTAAACTATTAGTGTTTAAAGTTGTAAAAATAACACCGACACAACCACATAGTCTGGATAAGAAGTATTTTACATCCTTTAAATTCCCGCATTTTTCATATAATACTTTGATACATAGGTAATAGTACTGTAACACAATGCTGGCAGCTGTGTTCCGACAGCACAGCCACAGACGAGCAAGAAGAATGAATGAATGAATGAATGAATGATGTTTGGGCCACAAACCGATGGAGCGGTTTGCATGAAGAAGTCAAACCTGACACTTTTCTGCCTGTTTTTAAATCATTTATTAAAATTTATCAAATAGAAGAATTTGTGTGTTTATAAATTAATATTCATGTATTTTCTGTAAATCTATTTTCATTAAAAGAATATATATTTTTTTCTGATTCTTTAAATCAACTGTTAAACCAGTAAATAAAACTTTTCATTTGGGTTTGCACTAGATTCTGTCATTTTGGATTGTATCCTGGAAAAGCAGTCAAAATAATAATAATAAAAAAAAGTTATCTGATCTGCAAAATAACTGAATTGGTGCCTTCTAGGAAGTTTTGTGGGAATCCATTCTGCATTTTTGCATAATCGTGCTGACAAACACCACAGCTGCTTTGGCGTGAGTAATACATTTATCTTAATACAACTGGAATTTATTTTATTATTCATGATAATTCTTATCTGCCTCGAAAGAAACAGAGCATGCAGAATGAGGCAGATCTGTAAGATTAGCTGTCACAGGTTTATTATATGGTGTTTTTCCAGGCGTGCATTTGCAGAAGAAAAACAATAATTCCTTAGGAATTTATTAGCAGTAAATGGACAAAGAACGCAGGGCCGTGCGTAATGTACTGATCATTAATCAACAGTTATTGTTTCCTATGGACTTATGGACAGAATGTTCTTGGTTCGTTCAAGTGAGGCGTGGAGTGGATAGCAGAGGAAGGATGTTACCTCCAGAGTTCAAGTGTTTTTATAAATCGGCCCTCATCTGCTAAAGCTTTTTGATCCAGGCATATTTGATTTCTTTTCAGAAGTTTTCTATTTGCATCTTTCCTTGTTAGAAACGTCATCAAACTGACCATTCATTTTGCAGTGGACTTACAGACCGTTCGAATTTGTAGAAATACAAAATTGACACAACAACAAGAGAACAGAGCACAACTCCCTTGATATTTCCCCGAGATAAACTTGTCTTTCACGCAATCTGATGTCTTTTCAGTTTGAGCTGATCTACATCGTGAACGCTGCTGAAAAGTGTGGAGAAAGGACCCGCAGCAACACATGCCGATGCCAGAATGACCTTTGTGGCTTTATGGCGCTGGCTCCAGACTGCAGGCCTCATCCCTGAATCTCTTTTTTGTATGTGACGGATAAGTGGGTTACTCAACCAGAGCATGACGGGGGGATTATGAAACATAGTGATATTACAGATTCTCCAGCCACCCCAGCGCTGCCTGTATGCCCCGAGGGCTTCACGACAACTCATGTGATCTGTGCATTTAAATGCTAATCCTCTGATGTATCATCGGATCCGATCGTCACGGCAATAAATTAATAAAGAATTAGCCACGCTTCAAATCCATTCCTCGTCTCATGATCTTATGAGCTGCACGTATCAACAGAGATCCTCAGAGAGTTCCGGAACACACAGTTCTGCAGTGATTGATGAATGATTATAATAATAATGTGGTAATAACGTAACAATAATAAATTGATTGTATAGCACCTTTTCATGACAAGGGGAAAGATGACAAATTTATGCACAAGCCTGTTGATAGCACCTATGGAACCTTGCTTCCATTGCTACTATGCAGCAAAATAATTAACTGCAATCCTCCACTTTAACAGCTTAGAAGCTGCGGAGCAATTTCGTCGATGATTGAACATTCACAGTGGGAGATGAAGTGATGCACACTGAAATGAATTAATGCTGTGTTTCAGTGCACATATGTGTGTGTGTGTGTTGTGTGCCCGCGCGTCTCCACAGTCAGTAAGTGGGAGTAAATGGACTGATGAGCTGCAGCTCAGTCCACAGGCGTACGTGGGTCGACGTCTCAGATAGAAAGCTGAGAGGGCGTGCATGATTTGTTCAAGCCCACAAGTGGTCACACATCCATACCGCTCATGTCGGCTTCCACACAGCACCGTTCTCCCAGCAGGTCTGCCTGGGACTGAGGGCTACAAAAACGGAGCAAATATGATGAACACAGTCACATTGCATCATTCCCCGTGCTTCAGATTCATCACAATCGGTCATTTATTCATTTATCTTTTTAAAAAGTGGCCTCAAGGAGATGAAATTCCTTCACATTAACGGCTTACAAACGAATAACGGGAATGTTGAAGTGCACGTGAACTGACAACATCATAGCCGGCGTTCTACCGTCGACCATTCACTGTTCAGAATCTTTTTTATTTCTGTCCCTGGTGAATGAGAGCTCCGTGGTTTTGGACACAACAGAACATGCATCACTGGCACACCTCAGACGAAGTGCAACAGTCACATTCACTACATCCAGACCTGACTTTTTAATTTGCATCTGGGAGATCTGGTTCCAAACACAGAGGAGCCGTGTGTCAGTTCTTCCTGCCCTGATTGCTGTTGCCGAGCAACGCAGCTGAAATTGCACATGACAAGAAAGTTTAAATGCCCCACATTTGAAAAATGGAACAGCACTGAACCCTGGGATAGGTTTGCCCAGTAAGGATCCATCCTTCATTTCTTGGCCTCAGTCCATTTGTGCTGCACAAAACAAAAAGTACGATCGATCAATCCATTTCTAAAAAAAAACTATAAATACAATGGTACAATTATTTTTTTTTAGCCATAATCAGTCCGTCAGAGTATCATATAATAAGTTAGTCACGTAATCCCCAAGCTCCTTGTTCCGTGCTGCTGCTGTTGTGGTCTTGCAGCGTTGACGTTGTTATCCCATTAATTTACGGTTTCTGTTCAGTTGTAAAGCTTGTAAATCCTCAGAAAATCATTGTGACGTTGTTTTAACACGAACGCTGCGATCAGGAAAAGGGTCAAGGTCACTAATGAGTCGCGTCTCAACACTGGAGGGAATCTGACAGAGCACTTTAGCCATTGAACCTGAAGCAGTTTACCTTTGAGATAACTGCTGAAGATCTGAATCTGTTCTCTCGAGGTGGTCTTGGGACAACCCAGACAGCCCTCTGGCAAATGGCTAGACGCATTTTTTTAAAAAAAGGATTCATCATTGACTCATATGCTTCCCTTTATACACAGTATGTGTTGTGGCTGTGGTAGAGGCAGCTTTCCCACTGGCTGGTGACGAACCAACGCGTCGGCCCTGTTTCTGAAACAATGGATGGAATGCCATTTAAGGATTAGCATGCTGAGTACGGGGAGCGACATGTTGGCAGCGTGGCTCTGTGCCTCGACCTGCCACCGAGCAAATACGTCAGTGTGTGAAGTTCCCTGGCAAAGAAACGTGTGGTCACAGCCGAGGATGCTCACAACTCACAGAAGGAAATAGCCTGAATATAAATAGGATTTTGGACTGACTATTAAACTGGAGCAACACAAACCTCCGGAGGTTTAAAATCCACAGGACATCCCTGTGACCGCCCCTTCCTTCTGTTAGCTCCAGTGAATCTGCTTCCACATCTTTAATCCAAACATGATTCATATGTGTTGAAAGGAAATTCGCTATTTTCGTAATTCTCCGTTTCAAACACCTGACTCTTCTAATTTTAGCAGTTTTTTTTTCTCACTTCAGTGCATGAGTGATTCAGGATTGGTGGCAGCGCATCCTCCCTCGCTTGATTAAACACACACACAGGGGAGAGAGACTTTGTGAGCCAAACTGTGCACTGAACTGTTGACGATCTTTTTTTTTTTCCTTAATCCTTTCGCTTCTCAGACCACACACACACACACACACACATATGCACAAAAAGATATAAATGTGCACTGTGTCCCGTGCGTCATCTTGTGTTTCCACAGCTCCTGTGTGTGTGTGTGAGAGCGAGAGAGAGAGAGTCTCCTCTCCGGCTGAGCCGCTGCATCATTTATCATCTTGTATTCAGTGGAAAACCTTGCAGCCAGGAACGTATCTCTTGGAAAATGACCACATGATGGAAACAAACCCGGTGTTAATAAAAATTCACAACGACCTGTTGAGTCATGCATACACCGTACAGCTTGTCATGGGAATACTAGCACTAAAAACAACTCAGTAACCTTACATGTACATATACGTACTAAAGACACAATGACAACATTTGACCTAAATATGACACAATACACGAATATGAACCATTTGACATGAACTCAAAAGCCTTGCTGGAGTATCCAGAGTGGATTGTTTATCATTTCAACGCATCACTAGCCTTTATATTGACTACTGCCTGGTCCCAGGTCAGTTCACTCCCTGGTGCTCCTGCTCCCTGCTCCCTGATCGCGCTCACCTGCTCTGATGTGTTTCACCTGTGTCTTGTTGTCTCTCCCCCTCTTTCACTGTTTAGTCTCCAAGTCTCCAAGTTCGGATGTGATGCAGCTCAGTGATGCTGTGCATCTTGTGGCCTGACAAACAAAATGGATGTAAAAGTAACTTGCTTGTGAGAACAACTACGAAGCTTCATATTAAATTCAGCCATGCAACACCCCATACGTGTTGAATTTATTCCAGTTTTAAAACCACAACAGATGACAAACGTAGGAGCAAGCCAATTTATTGTTTTGTTTTTCGAGTTGTAACAATTATATAACTGATCTTTTCTTGTATGTAAATACCAGCAGTTCCCGGGAGTGATCCAGGAGGCTCGCCAAGTTTCACGTCAGCAGCTTGTGTGCTATTTTTAAAAGCTAATATCATCCTGAAGCATATGAAATGGGAAAGCATGTGAAGGAACACAGCGGGGGAGCAGTCTGTGACAGGACGTCAAGGACTTGATGGGAAATACGTTCTTAAGTGGAAAAACACCATCTCGTGTTGTTTGGTGATTATGTGTCAGATTAAGATTATTGTGTTACCGCAGACAACGCCAAACCTAATAAAAAAATGGGATGAAATGAACATGTGTTTATTAGTGACGTGTGCAGCCCTAATGTGAAAATTTTCCAGCCTGGCTCCCTGCGCCTGGAAATGAAGACGCTCTACCCAGACCTCTGCGGCCATCAGCAGCAATATCTGCTCTGGCGTAAAGATGGATGGCAGAACGATGTGGTGGTCTGGCTGCACCGCGGTGGAAATTTACCCACTTTCCATTGTCTCTCACACACGCATGAACACATATTAAGGCAGGTATGAACAAAAGCTGAGAGAACACAAAAGAAATTAATCGTAAATAATAACAAGCTTCATAAAACTCGTCAAACTCCAGCCAGCAGTTTTTTTTTTTTTTTTAATTGGCATTATGCGTAAGAGCGAGCTGTGCTAAACCTCTCCTGCTCTACTGTAATATTAAACTCAATTTCTGGCTCACATACCAATCCATTTTCCCTGTACTCATCATTTTCATCGCTCTGTTCTGCAGAAATCATTAAGCCGTACTTGGAAGCGAGTTACAATTACAAGAACCTTTGGCATGACGCGACTAATAATGATTGAATGAATAAGTGTGCGGCGGCCCGCAGAGTTTAATTAACACCCGCTTTTAACCCAGATATTTCATTGTCATCACAATTTTCCGGTGAAAAGAAAATGATGTGCCGTCTTTTATAAGCGTTGAAGAAATCAAACTCTTTGCCCTCCCCGTGAACCGAGTGAAACGAGGAGAACTGCTGCATTGTTGTGTTAACGTTGTCTCAGCTCAGTCCCAGTAAATCAGGCGTCACCTCATGAAGCTGCACGGTTAGTTCCCTCTGTGTTAAACATTTAGGGTGTAGGATTTAATGGCATTTAGTATGTTGCAGCTGATGGAAGAAGGACCTGTGGATCCTTCAGTGGCATTTAACCGTAAAGGGCCCATTCTAGGGCAAAGAAAACAACAGTCTGCACAATTTAGATGAAGCACACTCGTGAAAATGTCCCTACAATTATTTTAGATTGAATTTCTTTTCCAAGTAGATTAATTTCACCGACATTTTCCACATTGAACTTTTGAGATGAATTATTGCCTTTCCCCGCCTGACCTAGTTCTCTTCAATCTGCCTCATCCAAATCTTTTTATGGCTCAGGATTCCTTGACGAAACCAAGTTAAGAAGTGTTAATCAAATATGGTGGCTATTTTTTATTTCTTTTCCACCGAGGAAGTGACTCATCCACCCTAATGCAGTGTAACACGTGCTGGTCATACATGGACCTAGTTTGCTGGAAATTAAGGAGAAATTATGCTTGAAGTCAGGTTCATCATTTAGATTGGAATTTACTGTATTTGTAAAAAATAAAATAAAAACCTTTCCGTGTGTGAAGAACTCGACTCTCAGGCGTAAGAGTTTACTGGCAAAAATCTGATACCATTGAAGTGAATGGTGGCCTCAGCTCGGCTGCTGAATCCAGGTCGAGCAGATTGGCCAACGGGTCTCAGCTGTGTCCCCCCCCCCCCCCCCCCCCCCCCCCCCCCCCCCCC
>JAFBJW010000014.1:0-414192 GCA_016785235.1 Pseudorhombus dupliciocellatus | reverse complement strand
TCTCCCCCCCCCCCCCCCGGAGGTGCTCACTGAGCCACCTGCTCAATCAGCGCCTGCCTTCCACACTGGAGGCCGATGTCAGAAACGTGAGCTCCTACGTCATTGTTTGAAAACAATTTGCACTCTGCTGTGGATGTTCCTCGCTGGAACAGGACTGGAGGCATTTTCAAATGAAAAAAAGTCAGAGTGTCGACAGTGACACAGTGAGCTAAGAAGAGCTGGTTCATGTGAAAACACCCTCCACTCTGACCTGCTTCCTCACAAGTTGTCAGAACATGAAGTTGACTTAGTGTTTGAGTGATTTGCTCCAGAGTTAATGAAAAATGAGTCATTAACATTGTGTGTGCTCAGTGCAACCACGAGACGTGGCGCGTACAGACAGGACTCGGTGTTAAACCCACTGTCGTGGAACTGTGAGCCGCACCAACGCGGAGCGAGCTGCCCGTCAGTGACTCACTCAGTCTGGAGCCACAGCAGAGACTGATGTTGACCTGCAGCAGAACCCGAGCGGGCAAACAACACAGCACACTCTCTGCACTTCCAGTATGGTTCCGTCACCACACACGGCTAAAAACCTTCCCCATCACCCCCCTACCCACACCCCTCTATCATAGGAACATCTAGTACACTCACACACACAAGCTGTACTGCACAGGGTTTATGTCCTCGATACGTTCGATACCAGGAAAACTCCCCTGAGCCCCTTCTCTATTTATCTTAAAGAGGAATTCATTCCAAGTTTCACTGCTCCGGTGGGATTTCCTCAGGACTCTGACGCACTTGCCCCGCCACCCCAGCACGACGCAGGGCCGACAGCACGAGGCCGTCCTTTGCCCCACATGCTGTGTGGAATGATGGCACATGGATCAGCAGAGTTTGGGCCACTAGAAAGCGAAAGGTGGCCTGGATGTGTCTTTGGACCACACTCAACATTTAGCACAGTTTACATTGACGTCCAGGTTATACTTTGCATGTTTGCCAGTGAAGTCCCAAATTTGTTTTGGGGATATTTTATCCTCATTTGCTATTTTACAAATGCATGCTCATAAACATCAGTGCCCTCAAGGTGCCAGATATTTGAGGAAAGATCCATAATATTCTATGTTATAATTCCTGAACCACACCACATCCTTCATGCAGCAGAAATTTGCTGAGTCGCTATCTCAAGCTGTGTTCACACCTGCGACGTGACTGTCCACAGAGTCCCCTGGCCCTCTCCATGTGTGTGTGTGGGGGTGGGAGGCTTTTTTTCTCCATTCCCCGTCGGCACGCCACTCTGTTTTGCCTCCAGGTCAAATGACACCTACAGAAGAAATATGGCCGACAGCAGGCGAGGCAGACACTGAACCATAAATCACGATCCTGCGATGAGGGTGGAAATGTATTATTATTTTAAAAAAGAGAGAACAACACTGGTTTCTTGCCTGTCGTTCCACTAATGACTGAAATTAAATGTGAGGCACAGTGTATGTCTGGTGCGATGACGACAGAGGAAGCCCACGCTTGTTTTGAGATCGAACAGATTCGTCTTTCATTAATATCGCAGACGCTCTCACCGACACCGTGCAGAAAAATAGCACTGCTGCGACACTGGGCCACGTCACAGCATCTCTCCCTGAAGACCGCCAGCTGAAATTCCAGGACTGTGTGCTGTTAACACAACAATTCTGCCACAATGCAAAACTCAGCGGAAATGGTGGCGGTGCACCTGGGATTTGTGGACACCAGGGGCCATTGAGGGGCACTTCAGAGGGCCCCTATCGCGCAGTGATAGCAGTGACTACATTCACAGTTCAAACTTTAAATGAGATTTTTTTTAATTTGCATTAGTTGCATTTTAATATAATATTCAATATATTTGTGATAAGCAAAAGTAATAGCTTCAATTACTTGATTTTAAACGCTCCCTCGTCTGTACATTAGCCGGGTGGATTCTTGTGTAATCTGTGTTCAGCGTGTGTGAATCCGCCGTCGTGAGGGAGTCGGTCACAAGAACAAATTTTACGTGAGGCTGACCCATAAAGCTCTGTGCCAACATGACCTCAATATTCCACCTGGCCTCATACGGAGCAAACCACTTCCGTCACTCAGCTCCACTGAGCAGCACTAAAGAGCCAAGGTGCACGCTGGGGTTAGAGCGTCGAGGTGTGTTTGAAAAGACCGGAGAGACGGAGCGGTGACCAGAAAGAGCCCGAGGATCGATCCTGTGTGAGGTAACATTGTCTTCACTGGTTCCTGTGCATCGCCTCGATCACCACCTCAGACGGAGGAGTTACATCTCAAAAGGGCCAAAACTAAATCTGGCACCTGGACTTGATGACACTCCTCGGGGATCCAGCTCTCTCAACGCTGAGCGCACATCCTCTTACCTCATGCGCAGCTGGTTGCGAGTGAATTCATGACATGTCCACTCTCAAGCGTCTCTCTTTGGACGTCTCCCTTTTATTCAGACCCTTTCCTCCTGGTTTAAGCCAGTATGATCCCTTGTTGTTGTTGCCATGTTACAAAACTGAACAGGAGGTACATTGAAGTACTGGATGAAAAGATAGAAGTCCATGTTTTTTCAACCATCAGTTTCTTATTTCTCTATATCTCTTTGTAATTTTACGTAACAGATCACAGATTAAATCACTTTCCTTCATGGTGAATTTGAGAACTGTTTAATGAGGCAATCATCAGATATTTACCAGCACCACAAACATGAGATGTGACAAAGGCGGACGACTTTCATCCGACTCCTGCAAAAAACGCTGACTTGCGTTTGTTGCTGTCGAGTACCTTCAGTTACACACAACAAATCCGCGGAGGAGGCGATCGCATGGAAGTGGCCGGACGACTTCCAACGAAGCTGCTCCAGCACAAGCTGACCTAGTTGACAGCGGATGTAAGCCCAGTAAGGAAGCAGTTAAATAGACGAGAGGATGACAGGGCAGAGCGAATGACAAATGGCCTTTCTGACTCAGCTTGACCATTTTCTCTTCCATTTGAATCAAAGTCCAACCTTTTTCAGAAATGATAAGGATGAAGATTCTAGAATAAAACTGAGGAAAGAACAAGTATAATTTTAAGAATCAACATCGGGCAGTTGTTCAATGTTTGTGTCTTCTGTAAACATGATGATTTTAAGGAGGAGCTATTCCTTAGCCTTACTCCTCCACTCCTCCGCAAGGAAGAGGAAGTTGTTTGATAAACAGCACGGCTTTCATTTCTTCCCCTGTTGTAGACCCTCAACAGAATTTCTTGCGTAATTCTCAGTGCGTGAAAGAGTTTCAAGAGAAATGACACTGTGTTTGGGGGCCACTTTTCACTCTTGGCAATGTGAATGAAAAAATACGACAAGACTTGGTCCAGTTCTTTACTCTGAATGTGGTTGAGGTGAGGTGAGGAGGGTTACAAACAACGAGAGACAAGGCACAAAGAACATCCAAGTACACGATGACCTGCAATTACACTTGTTCAAGATCCAACACTTTGTTCTTAAAAAGCACAACTGCCAAAATAATTTCTATACCCCTGCACTCAGCTAAATAATGTGGATACACTCAGTGATTTGTTTTGGTATTTTAAATGAAATGACAAACACAAACATAGCTTTTTTTGTTTTGGACTTTGGACTCAGTGTGTATTTACATTTAGAACCACTGAACCACAATCAAGTAAAACATGTGTGAGAGTAAAGCATGTAAAAGCTAAAACATATTTGAAAATATATTGTCTATATCAATGTTTTAATCTCAAAATGACTCTTATATTCATTGTGTTCTCATAGACATCTTTTCATCTTTTAAAATTTCTTCATTTTTCATAAATTCAGCACAGTTAGACACAGTTGAAGGTTTTGGCAACATGCATATGCATTTCTTCACTTCTGAGGATTACTCGCACTTGGATTCTTATCGTTCTATTGAAGCTGCTTTGGGACACGTACTAAACTCTGGCTGATGTCCAGAGGGGCTGTATGTGAGAGTCGCTGCTGACCTTCTCTTCTGTGGAGTTCCCCCTGGTAAGGACTTGAGATAATGTGTGAGTGAGGGAAAACATTTGAGATTCCCTTAAGATTCAATGTTGGCGTGTGAGCGTGTTGATGTTGTTTGTAACACGTGACCCAAAATCAAAAAAGAATATACAAAGTTCTCCTGAATTTATACGTCATGTCCTGTTTCCTGCAGAGGTCTTCTGGAGAAGTCTGGACCCCGCTATGTGGACAGAGTTCACGTCTGAAAACAGCTTAATTAAGACCCCTGGACTTTGTGGAAAAAGCACCAGAATACAGTATCCAGGTGAACCCTTGAGGTATCTCTGCATGTGTATTTTACTGTACATTGCTGACAGAGGCATGTACATGCGTGAACACTATAAATAATAAGCTTTTAAAACCCTAACAATAATAACAGTAAGTCCACAGTCCTGTCCTCAGGTATTGCACGTGTGTGTCAGTGCCTACATCTCACGGACACTATTGTTGTGTAAATACAAGCATGTAGTGGAGTGGTCTGTTGTTGTGAGCCAATCGCGGTCGACTGGCTCATTAATGCAACACAGTGTTGAGAAATCCTGATAAGCCTCTTTGTGACCAACAGATAAAAACACTCCGGTGGCTCAAAGAATAAAAAATAAAAACATGTTTGACTCGGAGCAGAAATGTCAACAGAGGGATCCTTAAAAAAATAAACAGGATCAGAGCAAACAGGCTGCGGCTGACAAGGCGTCAGTCTCATGACTCCACATTGTCCAGATGTTTGTTTGTTTGGTTGTTGCACGAGGAAGTGGAAACGTGGTCGTCAACATGAACGAACTCTCAGTCTCATACTGCCCCCTTGTGGTCCTTTAAGTGAACTCCCAGTACGGACCAAAAAAATGCTTGTCCTTGAATTTACCATATTTATCCGTTTCCTCCCAGCGTCACTCACTGGTCCGGTGATGATAATGTCGTGGCGGTGGTGACGGCCGCCCACTCCCCCCAGGAAACTAACAAGGAAGTCGCCATGGCTCCCTCACTGCCTCTTGCTGTCCAGGATGGCCCTCCAGTCGTCTGCCCAAGATAGGAGGCGTCTCTGGCGGGGGCTGAGAGAGAGGTGCTTGTTGTGGCAGGCAGTGAACAAGATGTGCTCCCACGTCGGATTCGACTCCACGCCTGCAAGGGACACAACCACACTCGTTTCACTGCGCACAGTGTGCATGCATGTTTCAGATGACCAAGCAGAACCTGACCTGATCACACACTGTAGATTTGTTTAACAAGCCTTAGGAATATGGATGCTTTTATGTTGATATTGTTACAGCACTGTCTCTCTTGAGGCCAGTTTTTTCTCTGTCTATCTCTCTATGTAGCCTGAGTGAAAACAAAAAGAACGACTTTCTTTTCCTAGCAACTCATAATCAAGTCAATATATTGACTCAATCCATTTCTCATCAATGAACAGGTGTTTTGGTCGTGAGCCGAACACTTCATGTGCACACACACACACACACATTATCATGGACGGTCCTCACCGAGGATATCAGGCTTGTCATCTATGAGGAGATCTCCGCTGATGAATGTCTTGTCCCTGGTCAGGACGACCCGCTCCAGAAAGTCATGGCCCAAATGCTTCTCCACCCAGGCATACTGGACACACACAGCAGATTAGATCTCATTAGACGAAGAGTAATCATCTCCCAAAGGCAAAGAATAGATGTTGTTGATCGGCAGAGGGCCTACCTTCTCGTATGGGCAGTGTTTGTAATGCATTATAGGGCTGGTGCAAATAAAGACATCTGTGCTGCAGAGAGAGAGAGAGGGGGGGGGGGGACAAAACAACCAGATTATGAAATCAATACTCCATTGTTACTGCTGATGTCTCACAGCCGCACAGGATATTCATAACTGCAATGGAGAACTAAAACAGGCACCAGGCAGTGGTAGAGAGGGAGGAAAATATGCATATAAACATGAGATGACACCATGTGATAGAGTTCCCTGATATGGAAACAGGTTCATTCAGGTGACGTGGAGAGGAGGGAGAGCAAATGTAAACATAAGACTTTCATAAAGGTGGCGGGTATTTCCAGATGCTATTCCACTGCGTTGTGTGTTTTTCAGAATGCTGCTGGAAAAGGCCACAGCAGCCTCCTTCTGTTGGCTGAGATTACATATGAATTAAAACTCAGCGCGGCTAATTACGCGCTGCTTCCACGTGTAATCACAGTCTTTATGAAGAGTTGGGCTGATTGGGGGCTTTCAAACATCTGGAGAGGAGTTTCTAGTATAATTACTGACATCTACTGGACAACCGTTATTAAACGTGTAGTGCCCTGTCCGACAGCACAGAGCTCAGCTGTCAGGCTGAAACACATCTTTACACTGAGTTCTAGCAAGTTTCACTTTTAGGTTACTTTAAATACTTATAAAGCACTTAGTCCTCTGACATTATAAATAATATATTATATTATATTATATTATCCCTCGTTAGTACAGTGGGTAAGTACCTCCGCCTTCAAGTGGAAGACCGGGGTTCGATTCCCCGACGAGGAACCACCTCCAGTAGGCTCACCACCCGCAGGAGGTCTCAGGTTACTGGTGCAATGTGATTTGGGTGCAGTCATGCTACCCCTGCGACCCGGTAACGGATAAGCGGTTGGAAATTGACATGACATATTATATTATGTGATATATATATATAACAGGTGGAGAATCATCATATATACAATGTGTGAAGTAATGCAGTTTTTGCTTTGGTGCTATGAGTTGCACAAACCATTTCTTTTTACCTTAGTTTTTGCACAAATTAAAAGCCTAACCCTCCCAAAAACTTTGTTGGTACATAACTACAATAAAATCCCTCTTGTTAACTTGTATGTGGCACTGCTCCTCCTGCTTCTAGAACTGACTGACTGCACACATCACCAGCTAACGTACTAATCCACGTCAGCCAGTCCGACACAGCCCCAGCAGGTTGACAAATAAACCGTGTCCTTGACCTTTGCAACACAGGTTGAGAGTTAAACCCCCTCAACGAATACATCCGTCAGCAGCTGTGAGAGCAACGCAGCAGGACGAGGCCCCTCAATCAGCTATGATAAGACGAGGACGCTTGTGTTGCTGTGCAGGCTATGGGCCTTGTGGTCGATGACTCTGGCTGCAACTTGGTAGTTCAGGTGGTTTCTAAAACGTACTTATCCATCCTGGCCATCTCCTTGACGGCCTCCACTCCTCCTGGCAGCGGATCCAGCTCTATGAAGAAGTCTTTGGACTCCCAGATGCTGATGGCTTTTTCCTGGAGTCAAAACACAATATATGATATTAAAACCAACAGTTAGTTACAGCTAAACTCACACACACTCTGAGGACCCACATAAAATGTGGCTTGAGCTGATCAACACAGGTAAAAACATATTTTCACTGAATGACCTGCATCTTGATGAAGGTTTTTGATGAAGGGAAGAGCAATATTTCATGTTGTCATCAGACGTCACCCTACACTCCTGCCAATAACAACACGCGGTCTCTGAATGGGATGAATGGTTTTGGTGGTATACTTCTGCCAGCATTGAACTACTTTGACTACTGGAAGAGGCCTCTCCGGAGCCGTGCACACACTTCCGTGTCACTTACACACAGGTCACTCCTCAGCTGTCCGTACTGCGCCGACACCCAGAACCCCCTCCTGTCATCCAGGCTGATGTAGGGATCGCTCGGGTATCTCGCCCGGTACTTCTTCAGGAACCCGCCCTCGAAGTCCGCCAGCACCCCGTCCATGTCCACCAGGACCCGCAGTCGCTTGCCGCCGAGGGAGGAGGTCGACATCTCCCCGCAGATCGTTTTCGTCAAGTCAGGGAGCAAAGTCTTCGCTCTTCCGAGCAGGCGCGTTGTGGCGGAGAGCATCCTCCTCGGTTACCACCAGCTAGCTCCGGTGACACGGTCCGGACGGCGAGAGCAACCCTTGGATGGGGTCCGCATAAGAGTCCAAAAGTTCAAACCCTGCAGATCGTTTCTGACTCCGCTCTGATTAAACTGTTATTCGTCTTCGTGGACTTGTACTGATGTGCTCTCCGAACTTTATTATCATCATATGGGGTTAGCTAACTTCAGCTGCCGGGGCTAGCACCGCTGCAGCGGACATGGCCGCGGTAAGTGCACAGTTTGTCAGGAGCAGTGACCTGACCCGGCGGCCTCCTCTCCGCCGCACGGTATCTGAGACAGGGCCTGTGGGTGATCGGAAGGAGAGGAACTGAACCCAGAGCACCGGGACTGGAGGAGCCTCTCTGCAGAGGACACACTGTACCGAGTCCGCACTGCAGAGATAGGTCCCAGCAGCGAGATGTCTCACTCCTCAGCGCTGCTGCTGCTTCCCCTCCTCCTTCTTCTTCTTCTTCAGTTAGCCAACAACATTCAGCTGCTGTACCGCCACCATCTGGTATGGAGTGGGAGACAGATTCAATAATTCTAGCATAACTAACATATTCAAGTTGTCCTTGGATTTTGAAAAAAAGAAAACAGAATCGATGACTCCTTCTAGAGTGGAAAAAAAACAAGAATTCACATACATTAGGGAAACACATGTAAACATCAGAAAGATTGTTCAATTCAAGCCAATAAATCCCTGACACTTTAAGTTTACGCACTGGACCGTTAAATTATGCTTAATTTTGGTATTCATTTCTGTTTTACTAAACGTCTGTCCACATGATCCTTTTTAATGGCTTGCTTCTTTGTCTTCTTTGATTCCGATATGTGTTTCTAGTGTTAATACCACCTTTGAATGTTTGTGTTTGCTGAAGGATTACATTTTACTTTTAAACGAGTCATAGTTATTTTCCTCACTTAAACGCACCATAAATCATTCAAACTAAATCTACAAAAAAAAAGGATAATAACAGATGCAGAAACGATAAATAATTATTCATTATTGTGTCTATAACAAACTTAATTAGCCAGTTATAAGACGTGTTTCAAAAAGAATAATTTACATAAGCAGAAGAAATACGAGCATCGGGGGGAAATCGTGTCGCTGGCCCTTTAACAATCCAACGGGCGGTTGGTAAATCTCGTGTCGGCTCGCGCTGCCCTCCCGATCTCGCGATAACCTCTCCCCAGTGGCGGCTGTGTGGCCCCCTGTCTCAGTCCGGACGGAGTAGTTTCTGACGTTTGAATGAAAAACAGTGCGAATTACCTCCACTTTGGACCCGGGAAATAATGGCTTCAGCCTTGGAGCAGTTTGTGAACAACGTGCGGCAGCTCTCCGCTCAAGGTAGGCGCGCTGAACCCATTCAAGTGGGCAAGTATTAGCTAGTTAGCTAGCATATGCTACCCAGTGCCTTGCCGATAGCTCGACAGCCTCACTGGCCAGTGCCCCTTTTTCTGCTTTATCATGTAAACACACCGCAAATTCGACCTTCTCCGGCTCCGAGAGTTGCGCGAAGTGTCACCAGAAGATGCGTTAATGCTCGGCGGCGCCGGTGATGGCCGCGAACTCAGCGGTTCATCCAACATAATGTCAAAATCACACTTTTTGTTTTTGATCAAGAAAATAATTTTTGGTGACTGCCTACCGGTAGTCCCGCCCAGGTCCCACGCGATTGGCTGCCCGACCGAATTGGCGATTATCATTGGTTTAAAGTCATCTGTCAATCCCACTGGCATTACCTCTGTAAGCAAGGCCTTGACAGGACACTTGACCGGCCGATGCATATATAAATACTCAGCCGCAGCACGATGCTCCTAAAGAATTGAAGTAGTCATTTTGTTCTCAGCACTTGCATTGACTCGCTTCTCTGCACCCTTTGACCCGCACATTGAAATTGGATCAATGATTTCTTAACTCAAAACATACATTCCAAAACCAGAGCACAGTTGGAACGAGGCACTCGCCTGCTGACCTTTGTGGATATTTGCAATTTAATTGAATTATAGTTACTGTAATAACCTATGCACACAATCCATTGCAGATGTATACTCCTGTGTACATTAGCAAATAGTGATCATGTACTGTTGACCCCTCCTGATATTAAATCCACCTGCACATGATCTCTGATATAAATACCAGTCCCACCAAAAGTCAGTGATATCTGAAATGTGACCTGTATCCAGTTGCCATGTAATGTGTTTGCAGTGATCTAAAGAACACGAGAGAAGTTCCAAAGTGGTTTAATGTTTACTCTTTTTTCTTTTTTTTTGTTGTTTTCTCTCTACCTTTGTTTCCCGCCTTCAGGCCAGATGACTCAGCTGTGTGAGTTGATCAACAAAAGTGGGGAGCTGCTGGCCAAAAATCTGTCCCACCTGGACACGGTGCTGGGGGCCTTGGACATCCAGGAGCATTCCCTAGGTGTTCTGGCTGTGCTGTAAGTACACTGGTCAAAACTACCCACTAACACCTGTTACACCTGGCCTTTATTTGCAATGAGAATGGATTCAGTCTGTATTCACTCCTGGGTCAAATGACACAGCAGTGATGGAAACATGACACCCGGGTCAACACACTAATTTGTCAAGACAATGTGCACTTCAGTTGTAAGTAAGTGTATGTGTGGGACATCGATCCTGGCACACCAAGGACTGGGTGTAAAAAGAAAAGCAAGTTTGCCTCCATTGAAGTTGTTAGCCCTTTTCAAGAGAGTTTGCTGCTGTTGATGTGTTCATTTCATGCCCGAAACACTTTATTAAACACACCATTATTCTCCTTTCTTCTGCTCTAATTTTCTCTTAACTTGCCCAAGAGATTGTCATATTGTGCCTGGTGAAGGTTGTATTGCACTGTTTGCTTGATGAACAGGGCTGAAGCAATCGGGCTAGAATGAACAATCATTCACAGGCAGTTGGGATTATACCTTGACAGAAATTGAATGTCTAACATCAGTATTCTCCCTCCCAGTGGGGTAATTTTGTGGAATGGACTGACTCTCAGACTGTTTACAAAAAATATTAAAGCCAAAGATTAGTTCTTTGTGCTTTTCCATATTAAATCTCAAAGACAGATGCATTTTGTTGTCCTCACGATTATACCAAACATCTATAATTAATTATATATAGACTACATGCAAATCAGTAAACAAAAGATCAATGATGTGTTTTAATTTTCATCCCACTTGCAAAAATATTGTTGTTATGTGTGAAGCTTTCAGGCCTTTATCACAGTCTCCATGTTTTACTTAAGGTCTATTCTTCTGCTATTTATTTTCAGATTTGTGAAATTCTCCATGCCAAACATCCCTGACTTTGAGACCCTCTTCTCCCAAGTCCAGCTCTTCATCAGTACCTGCAATGGGGAGCACATTAGATATGCAACAGACACTTGTAAGTCCTGACTAACCAAGTTTGTCTGCTGGTGGCTTTTTGCATGCTGCACAGGTTTTCCCGTGAACCAGAAAACAACCTTCTTGACTGCTCAGTGTGCTGTTGTTTGTTGTAAATAGGCAAAGTAGTCACCTGTGCTAGGATTCAAGTAAATTATGCTCACTGAAGTGTGAGCTCTTTTTTATTAGTATTTATTAAGTATCAGTGTTCAATGAATTTATGCAAAATATTACACAATTAAAAACGTGTTGTTATCTGATGGTTAAATCATGGCACTCAGTATGTTTTGTTTTTGTGTATATGGTGTATGTCCTTAACCCATGTGACCAGTCATTTAGATTACCTTCTGTTTCCTTTCATAGTTGCTGGTCTCTGCCACCAGTTGACAAATGCCCTTGTAGAGCGCAAACAGGTAAGACTGAGACAGTGAAATGTCCAGCAAGATAGCATGAAATATGCCAAACAAACCCCTCCCACCAGGTGGAGATGTTTGACAACCATGAGTAAATGATAGTGAAAGTTTCATGTGCTGTTATGCCTAAAAACAGTTTAGTTTTCATTCATGACGCACAGAAGCCTCTGCAGTATTGCTGATAAGGTTCAAACTGTTTTGAGTATCATTTTAAGTTCATAGCTTGTGTATTTACACATCAGGACTATTTTTATGTGGCGATTCTGTATATTTTTTGTTGACATACATAAATCAAATGTCCAGTGCAGTTATTCATTTTAAATGTTATTTTTCAACACTGCACAATAATGGTTGAGGATTGTCTTTATGTCTATGATAGCCCCCATCACTACAGCGTCCCTAGGCCATGTTTTCCTTCTTCTAGCTCTAAATTTTTAAGTGCATTTTAAAGTGCGGTGCAGTCTTAGAACAAAGTGTGTTTGTATGTCTCGTGCAAGCTGTAGCTGACTAATTACCTGTTTTTCCTCCTTCTCTGACAGCCATTGAGGGGTGTCGTCATTCTAAAACAGGCAATAGACAAAATGCAGATGAACACAAACCAACTTACCTCAGTTCATGCAGACCTGTGTCAGGTGAGTCACCGCTGCAGCCTCACCAGCATGGCTCTCCTATAATCCTAAAATCCTTTTCATGTAGCTAAAGAGAGCACATCCATTCACATCCATTTAAAGACACACTGGGAATAAGCATCCCAGTGCATTCAATCGAGCTTTAGGCAAGCCTCACCATTTTAGCACCTCTAAAACTCTGTAATGTCCTTAATCAATGTGTTCTTTCTTTGTTATTACAATTGCCCCCTCCCAGGTGCACACTATTTCAGTATGCTATTTAGATGCTGTGTTAAATTATTCAAAGACGAGCTCAATCACAGTATGTCCACCGTGAACCGTCTATCACACTTCATATCCCTGTCTGCCTACAGCTGTGCTTGTTAGCAAAGTGCTTCAAGCCTGCCCTGCCCTTCCTGGAGCTGGACATGATGGACATCTGTAAGGAGAATGGAGCCTATGACGCAAAGCACTTTTTATGTTACTACTACTATGGTGGCATGATCTACACAGGCCTCAAAAACTTTGAAAGAGCACTGTATTTTTATGAACAGGTAATTATTTTTAATCTGGATTTGTCATTTGCACCCACTTTTGTTGTCTGTTTCCCTACATGATCATTTTTTTTGCCATTTTTTTCCCCTCATCAGGCAATAACCACTCCAGCCATGGCAGTGAGCCACATCATGTTGGAAGCCTATAAGAAATACATCCTGGTGTCGCTCATTCTCCACGGCAAAGTGCAGCAGTTGCCCAAATACACCTCACAAATAGTAGGGAGGTTCATCAAGGTAAGTCTGCATGGCTGGTGATAAGAATGCTACTCGTTCTAGGAGAGAGTTGCAGTGACAGACTCTTTGTTATAGCACTTGAAACTTAGTTCAGTAGCGAATTATGTCAACACAATTTTTACGTTTTTTTTTTTTTTAACAATAGATTTGCCAGTTTTGTGTATTGCTAGGATATTGGAGTAGTTTTAGTTGTAATTGCTAGATTATGGTTAACATTTGACACAAATCTGCAAATAGCTAAAAGGTTGTGTCATTGTATACTGCCTTTTGCTACACAAAAATAACATCTATGACTCACTGTTGGTCGCTAATGAGCAAGGCAGAGGCACCTTTTAAGCTCAGCACTTGTTGACTGTCCACACACAGCTCTTAAGGAAAGTAGGGCATTTCAATTATTCAGTTATCTTTGATATTGAAAGCCACTTAATCTATTCTTGGATCTCGTCATTTTATTTTTGTCCGTGTGTTTGTTTTTTGTCCATCAGCCCCTGAGCAATGCGTACCATGACTTAGCTCAGGTTTACACCACCAACAACCCGGCTGAGCTGCGCAGCGTGGTCAACAAACACACCGAGACCTTCACACGAGACAACAACACAGGCCTGGTCAAACAGTGCCTCTCCTCCCTCTACAAGAAGAACATCCAGCGGTTAACAAAGGTCAGTGTTTGCTTGTGAGAGTCTGTTGTGTCTGTTATAAGAGCATGTGCTCCTCTACCTCTCCATAAACACACACCATTATATTCTGTGCTCTTGAATTGAACCTGGTAAATCTTGCAGAAATATTATATTCCCATTATGTTATTTTCCTAAGCAAAATATTGTGTTTTATCTGCTAGTATTCACTCATCCTATCTAACCACAGCCCAGTTGACTTCCCATTGTGATTTGGTTTAAATATCTCTATCGTGTCTCCCACAGACTTTCCTGACACTGTCTTTGCAAGACATGGCAAGTAGAGTGCAGCTGTCAGGCCCCCAGGAAGCAGAGAAATACGTCTTACACATGGTGAGTTGGTCCAGAGCCTCCTTCACATGTCATCGGTATGCATGCTTTAAAAAATATAATCAACAGTCCACTACATTATGCATTTAATCATCTTTAATTATACCTTAAGCTTTTTTAGGGGGGGGGAGATTTTGCCTTCATTCTCCCAACCAACATAGACCATTTCAGCCAAGGAGACATTCTGGTTTTCTTATTGCATCACCAGCTTGTCCCAGCTGTAGCCTAGCAACTAAGCTATGGAAGTAAATGTTCTTCAGTTGATTAAAAACATTGAAAAGATGTTTAGCTTGTGTTCCATGGGCTGTCCAGTTGAGTATTTAAATGTAAATGTATAAACACAGTTTGTCACTGAAGGATCCACCCAGTGGTGCCTCAGTTGCTCATAAGCAGAAGGACAAATTTGTTGGACACATTTGGAGGAGCCCTTGAGGGACAACCTCGTCGTAGTTGTAATATAATTGTCCTACAGATTTGGATTATGAAGGAGTCCCTCCCGGAGTAGATTAATGTATTATGTATTTGATGTAGCATTTGATCTGCAAAACAAAATCAACCAGGATGCCCTGACATGGTTAAATATTCATTAGACTGATGGGAAAGAAATCTTTCAGGCTTCAGGCATTAATTTTTTTCATAAAATAATATGCTATTGGCTACTGCCATCATGGTCACAGTTTTTGTTTGTATCACATTGACTCTGCTTTGTACCTTTTGGCAGATTGAAGATGGTGAGATCTACGCTAGCATTAACCAAAAGGATGGTATGGTCTGCTTCCATGACAACCCGGAAAAATACAACAACCCAGCAATGCTTCACAAAATTGACCAAGAGGTGATGCTGAGATGGCAGAGATGCCCATCTCTGTTTTCACTACTGACTTGCTTTGCATGCACTTGTCAGAGTCATGTGTGAATCCCTTGGTATTAGAGCATTTTAAGTGAAACTGTCTCATTCTTTCCTCTTACAGATGTTGAAATGTATAGAGCTGGATGAGAAACTAAAGTCTATGGATCAAGAAATCACAGTAAACCCACAATTTGTGCAGAAGGTGAGTTGATGTTAAACAGCATCATCAAAGACTAATGTCAAGGCACCACTGTTGGGTATTCACAGATAAAGTATCCAGTTCATCTGTTTATAGAACTGCTTTGTGGAAAAGTCGCCTGGTTGGTTCCAAGAGATAGAAGAGACAGATGCTGATGCCTGTTTGCTCCTGGTTGTTGGGTTTGTTGTCTTTACTGACGGGTGACACACTTTTTTTCTAGAGTATGGGATCACAGGAAGACGATGTTGGTAGCAAAACATCAAGTTACTCCTGAGGGGCCTTGGACAGGGACAGAACGCTGCAGCTGCCCAACACGTTCTTCCCAGGATGAGTTGGATTTTTTTTAAAGAGGAAAAACATTCTATTGCATAAGGACATTGGTCAAGGAAAAAAAAAATCTAATTGTGTGGAATGATGATAAATTTGGTTATTCTTTCTTCACAGTGTCTTAAGGATAACAAACAGGCCCTTACAGGAAAGGAAAAAAAAAGATTACAAATTTGTCCGTGTTTTATTTATCAATGTTCAGGATGGTGCGCCACTGCTACATTAACAGAAACCACAATAATAAAAACTGGACTTTTTGTTCCAACATGTGTGAATAATTTCACTGTTGTTTTGGTTCTGCTGCATGATGGCCGTAACTCGAGAGCATTACATAAATGGTAAACACTTCTGTGGCTGACAAGGAATAAATCTGATATACTCTACATTTGTAAAGACTGCAACAATCGTTTCCCTCACTCCTTTGGTTAGAATGTAGATATCATCAATAGTCAAATCTGTACACATGTACATGGCCTTGACCAAAATCGGCACAGCGCAGGAGTCATTCACAATCTGGTGCACTGTTTTGTTGTTTTTGTTTTTTCCTTCCTTTTCTCTTTTGTTTGTTTTTTAGGTGGGATCCGATAGAGGTCGCTAGAGCATTGTACAGAACCCCGTTTTGACAGCTTGTTATTTACAGGAGACGTGAAGTCAGCGGATGAAACCAAACTGTCATGTCATTTGGGAGCTTGAGCTTTTGCGATTGTGGATCTGTTAATAATAAATTGTTTACGAATATAGTCGTCGGTTTCATGCATTTTGTGAAACAAACACTGATCCAGCTTCTCTTCTGCTAGTTGTCTGCTGCGGATTTGAATTTCCATCCACTCTCATCGTCACTTTGAGCCACAATGGGTTGATAGTGAAGCTGAATTACAATTCAACCAATCAGCATCCTCGCGCGGGTGGATGGGCTTCGCAACTGGGACAACAACCAATCACGACGCCGCACCCTCTTCACTGGGGCGGGACTTAATTCCTAAATTAAAGTTGCCACACGCCAATCAAACCTAGCTCTCGATCCTGATTGGTCCGCGGCTATGAATGAGGTGGGTCCAGACGCCACTAGCTACTGTTGAAATTCCAATGCTAACCAACTTTAGCCAGGCTGCTAATATGTAATTGAGCGGAGCGACACTCATGCGACGCTGCTGTGGATCCAGACGCACAGATAAAAGTTGCTTTCCAGCGGAGGGGATTTGGTGAATTCGTCTTAATGTTTACTGCTGCGACTGTCTCCGCCACCGCAGCCAGGACATGTCCGGTTAGCCAGAGCGCGGCTATCGGCGGATAACTAACCCTGGCAGGCGAGCTAGCCCGAGCCAGCCTCGTTCGGACTGCTAGGTCTGCAGCGAGGGTCGGGGTCTGAGCAGCTGCGGTTTTTTTCCCCCTCCCGGAGGAGCAGCGACGCCGGATGCTGTGGCTACCATGAGTCCCGCGGGCTGCCCCCATGTCAGCAGCTTCAAAGTGGACAATTGGAAGCAGAACCTGAGGGTCATTTATCAGTGTTTCGTGTGGAGCGGTTCGGCGGAGACGAGGAAACGCAAGGTAACAAGTGACAGGCGGAAACGAGTGATTAAAGGTGGAGGGGAGGGGGGGCAAGGATCCAACGACTGGCAGTGTGTGTAAGCGTGTGGGTGGGGGGAGAGAGGGAGGGTGAGCTGCCACGGACACTTCCCCGCCCTTCCCAAACAACATCAACATCAGACGGGCACGAAACACTCCACACGTTCCTTTCGGTTTAGCCGTGTTACGGGGCTCCGATGTCAGCCTCGACATGTGAGGTGCTGTTAGCATGCCCCCTCGTTAGCCCCATTCAGCCGCACGTTAGCTCCCGTCAGAGGAGCCGGGGACCGCATCGTGATGTGATGTGCATTTGTTTTGCAACTGCAGTGGCTCCACTTCCTCCTCTGGCACACCGCTGGGCCAACGCTCCCATGCTGCCCCCCATGCTGCCGCATCGAACCTCGCTTGTTTTCTATGATGAAGCAGCCATGAACGTTGTCCACCACAGCCTCATCTAATTAGACTGACTCCCCAGTAACACCCAAGCCGTTGATGGTGCGTTTATACTGCGTGACAGGATCAACAAGGTTTAACTACCGTCGGCTAGGCTGTCAACAGTGAATGGAAGTCAATGCAAACTGCTAATAAGATTAGCTAACCTGTTTGTGTTGCCTGACTTTTTTTCAGCATAAACACTAACCCCTTGCCAAGACCAGTAAACACCACAGGGACCAAAGCAAAATGCCATTTCAGAGATGAAAGTGTGTGTGGGTAGTCATGTCTACCACTGGTCAAACACTAGTGGTAGACACTAGAGTTGTTCATGGTTAAATTTACAGATCGGGTTTGGCATCCACAATGAATGGCAGTCAATGCAAAGTGCAAATAAGGATTGCTGCAGCCTCTTTTCATTAGAGCACACTGTTTCTGTACGTGTGTCCTTGTCCAGTATTAAATTCCTGCTTTTTATTTTATAGAATCAATATGACACAGTAGATGCCTACACTTCTTGTACTTGCTGCATCTGCATGCACTCTGCGTCCCCCTGTCATATGCACAGGATCAGTGGGAGCTGGTCGTCCAAAGGGTTTGTATGTACACTGGTGTTTGAATGTTACAAACCCTATACCCCCTAAGAGCAGCTAGCTCTGGCAGGAGGGCTCTGACATGCCTGCTGCGTACGACCTCCCTGCGGTGCTACATTTTTTATCGATCATGGCTCAGTTTTCCCATTCAGAGAGGGAGCGTGGGTCTCACAGGAAAGCCCTTACTCCAGATGAGACATAATCTAAGGAGTGTAATTACAGAGGTCCATGTGCAGGAGGGAGAATGATGATTCCCATTAGTTTCACATATTTATTTAACAGGCTATCCTTAATGGATTGCATTCTTTAATTTGTGCATTTGTATAGAGACAGTCTCCAGACTTAACCTGTTACCAGATTCCAGGCTTACTGCTCCTGCAGTCCATCCACTCTGGGTGGCTGTGGCTGAACGATAGAGAGGATGTCCTCCGAAGCAGGAGGTCGGCAGTTAGATCCTAGTCTTCCACATCTGCATACTGAAGTGTCCTTACCCGTCATAGAATAGTGCTGCTATTAGATGAACTGTGTGAATGTGTGACACACTGCACTGTAAAGGGCTTTGAGTGGTCATCAAGACTAGAAAAGCTCTTATACAAATACACACCCTTTACATGCAATTTAGCTGGTGTCCTCTATTTTTATTCATATCACTAAAATCTCCCATCATTCACTCTCCACTCTCTGCTCACTGCTGCATCTAGCAGCTGTCACAAACAACTCTCAGACACTGAATGCTTAGCATCCATTCACCTTGAGAATTGACAGGCTCCATTGACAGCAGTGTGTTTCACTGACGAGTCTTATCACATCTGGGGGACAGGTGCCTTGGAAGTTATGAATCAATCACAAAATTAATTTCTAAAGGTGCAGCTAAGGCTGTCTTCTGTCGGCTTTGTATTACTGCTGCTGCTGCTGCCTCTTATCAGCACATGAACACAAAATGGAATCATTGTAAAAGAGGTCAAATGGGTTATAAACCATGAGCTGGTGGCAGAAACAAGTGTTTGCTGTTTCCAGCTTCTCAAATAAGAGGATTGTCATTTTCTTGCCATATGTGAAAATAGGTTCCATAATACAGAACAAGCCATATTGATCATTTATGCTGGGCACAAAAAGTAATTACAAGGGGAATATGACCTTAAATGTATATCACAGTATTTCTAAATTTATAGGGAGGTGCCAAAAATTCAGATTCTTCATCTTTAGATGATGAACAACACTTTATCTTAAGAATGGGGGAAATGGAAATTGGAACAAAAAATAGGTAAAGGCCTGGCTAACAGTTTGGGCCTGGCTAACAATGTCAATTATCCACATCTGGTAGTTGTTGCCATTTTTCTTTCGCCTCACCACAAACACCAGCCAAATTGGGAATTGCATTTAACTGAAATAGCTGGAATCTTTAAAGAAAGTTAAAGCAAACATTCCTTTTTTAATTTCTTCACCCACATGAAGAGTGGCTAACTAAACATGCTGTGAAGCCCCAGCCAGGGCTCTGAACCTGGGCTCCGAAGTGCGCATTTTGACAAACTTTGATTAAAGCAAACTAAGAAAAAAAGTTGACTTAGTCCCCCAAATAGTCAGGGTTCAGGGAATTTTGTTTGTTAACAAACCACCCTCAGGTAAACTCTTAAACTTTCTTTCTAGAAATGAAAAACTATTAGTGCTGGTGCTGTACAATACATGAGTGGCCAAAGGAAGGAGATCAAATGAAAACCATTGCTTGTGTGTGAAATGTTTAGAGGAGATAAGAGAACAGAAATTCTCTGAATAAAAACCATACCACACATCATGCGTGTCAGTGAAGCATTAAGCCAATTAGGGCCAAGCTCTGTCGTCACTGAGGTGCTTCCTGTTCGGTGCAGCCAGAGGAAAGAGGCTGCTGCGCCTGACTCATGAAACAAGCCACTTTACTCCCACTAGGTTTTAATGTCATGTGACATTGCGATGTACTGCAGCACAGGCAAAAGTCAGACACGTTTCTTCCCAGAATGCATCATTTTAAGTGCTTTGTGTATGGCCAAAGCTGAGAGTGAAGAAATTTTAATTGAAAATTAAATAAAACCACTTGTTAGTTTCAGCCAGAGATGGTTCAGGTTATGTTTAAAGCTCAGCGCTTCAGTGTAAAGCTCTGCAGTGTACCATATTTTTGCCGAGTGTCTGAATTGCGGGGGACATAATGGGGTCACAATGCACACAGAGGGGGCAATTAGCTCACATCCATGCCCAATACGCCTTGAGCCGAGCCACACGGCCTTGAAAAGAGATGTTGCATTATGGTGCCACCAACCACCAGACAGAAGATTCTCGACCTGTGGGCTACACTTCGCTGGGCTAGTGAATCATCTGTGAACGCCCTGCTGCTTTGTTTGGAAATGAAAACATGAACGAAAGTGCTGCACACAACAACAAGGGTGTTGTAAAAAAAAAAAAAAATCACAGCCATAATGATTTACACCTTAACAGACATTTATAGGAGTTATACACTGATATATATAGTTTTACTGTGCATGCTTCAGATGTTACCATTAAGATATTTACAGCCACACCGCTTGGCCCTCACACAGACCGTTCTTGACGTGGCAGTAAAGGACGTAATTATGTGTTGATCGATGACGAGACACAATTTCCTATATGAATGTCCTCAGGGGATAGAAAGTACACATGTGAACTGTCTGGCAGGTCTGAGAATGAGTGTGAAGATTGTTGCATATTGATGCCTTTTCATAATTCATGTGCTGTATAAGCACTTATGCAGGGATGGGTGTGTGTGTGTGACTAGAATAAGAATCCCTGCCTCTCAGTTTGTGTCTTGGTCCATGCTAATGCTGCCACCAGAACTGTGATTTAAGGTTTTCTGCCAAGGGGATTTTAAAGTGGATGTTTGTTGTTGGGAGGGGGTTGTCATTAATCTGGTAAAAGGAAACATTTTTCAAAATATGTTTCTTTTCGTCCTCGTACTCTCGAATCCATGAGGAGAAAATTGATGGGAGTTTGTTTGTGTATGGCTCAAACAATGCATTTAAGTATTATGTGGAAATGTAGAGACGCTAATAGGCACAGTTTATTTTCTTTTTGACACTTGTTTAACTAACACTGCAGTTTTTGAGAGAGGTATCAAACCTGTAACTGAAACAAAGTCAGAAAATCCTCTCTCCCCATTCTTGATAGTCAAGAATTCTGTATGAGATTGCGCCTGCAGGATTTTGCAGACATATGTCACTGTAGGCTGTGGTTCATAGGCATTTTTGACTTGTCATTTGCATCAACATTCTAATCATCGTCGTCTTTTTGATTTGTGTCCTTTTGTCTTTGTCTCTTCCCTCGCACCTTCCTCCATCTCCTCCATTTTCCTTCTCCCCCGCTGTCTTCTCTCATTACCCCTGCACACTTCTCCCAGCCATTGCTCATTTCTTCTCGCCTCCTCATATTCATGTTGGCTCATTGGCATGCCAGCTTCTCATCTGCATGCTTTTGAACTGTTGCCTCCACTCTCCATCCAGTTACCACCCCACTCATATTTCCAACACGACTATCAAACAGAATGCATTTGATTCATTAATATCCATACACTACATGAATCCGGATTGCCAGGGGTTCTCCAGCCATTACAGCGAAGAAAATTAGCAGCCAAGTGCGAGACATATTGCTCACGCCATTCTCTCTCATACTTTGTCCCAGTTATCCCAGTTGAAACCAGAGATACTGATGTTGTTTATAGGTCTGTGTGCTGTGTTGCTGTCGTGATAATCAATGGTTCTTTCTCTGTCGCTCTACTTGACCCTTCCAGGCCAAGTCATGTATCTGCCACATGTGCGGCGCCCACCTGAACAGGCTCCACTCCTGCCTCTACTGCGTCTTCTTTGCCTGCTTTGCCAAAAAACACATCCACGAACATGCCAAGAGCAAAAGGCATAACCTAGGTAAGACACATACGCCCTAGCAAACACATTTTAACATGCAATGTGGAAGAAAATATTCAACAATATCTCCTCTCGTTATTTTCTTGTTACCAGTTCCTTTATTCCTACTTTAATTACCAGATTTTCTTGCCAATGTGTGTATAAAATGTACCAGAATACCCTAGATTCCAGAAGGCATCATCAGGTTTGCAGAGGGCGGTGTTGACTTCCTGTGATGATGCGCTGTGAATACGATTTTTTTAGTCTGTGTCTGTATTTGATATTGAAGCAGGTGTGTTTTGGGTGTTCTGTTATGCACATGAGTGTCACACTGGCCCATCCATACCTGCAATTAGCCCTATTTGCCTAAATGAGTTGGTGCTTGCCTCCTGAGCAGACACACAGACAGTATAGACATCACACACACACACACACCTCTGCACACTCTCTCTCAAAGCACAGGCTGCTAAAAAGGCTAATTATACCGTTGAGTGGATGATGAAGACGCAGCTTTGTGCGACTGCACGAAACAGTGACAGTTCATAAACCCCATAGTGTGTGCATGTTTCAGATCTTTTGGATGTTTTCAGCCACCTGATGTGTGACAGAGGACAGGAGCTGAGGCTGGAATGCAGGGAAGCTAATTGGTGCAAGCACATTGTTTTTGATTGAGAACATTAAAACATTTTAACTGAAAGACCACAGCCTTGAATCAAGATGGGCAGAAATGTTTAATCAATCAGAAACAATCTCGAGTGGCAGGACGCTGTTATGCAAACACAGAAGACTTGAACGTCACCTGTGGGTTGACCTCGTTATTAAGTGTGTGATTATTATCATCACATTGCAAAATATGCAGTGTTGTGCATCAGTTTTATGAAGTAGAAAGATTCAAACAAAGACGTGGGTGTCTGCAGAACACCAAGAAAAGTTGGCTGTTCCAGCCCATCCCTGCTTCTCCCACTGGGACACACGGCCTGTACTAATCAAAACATTGCTAAAAAAAACCCTGAAACATTGCAGAGGAAATTGCTGAATGTTTCCTGAAGTCACTCATTAAAGGCAACCGCTGGAAATGTAATGTTTCCCTTTGTGAACAATAGGCCACATTAAAGAAACTATTGTAAAATAAAAGCAAAACCCTCTGTGATGAGCTTATTAAATCATTCTCTGTGGTCTTTGTCGTACACTCTCTACTGGAGAGATGAATGGAATTCCTGTGATTAGCTTGCTTGCATCTGGCTGTCCACATAAGCAGTTGTAAGATTGTGTAATGGTGGTGAGTCATTCCAAACCAGACTGAAATGCCACCATGGATCTTTCAAAGTAAAACGTCGACAAGATACTTGAGATCTGGTGACTGCGAAGGCCACAGCATTCACATTGTTTTTAGGGCCCAACTGATGCATTGCATGGCCACTCTTTTATATTTTGTTCTTTTTATATCTTCAACACAAAGCGCTGTCTTTTTATTTTACGTTCTCCACATAATAGAATCAGGTTGTGCATGAGACTGCAGTGTCTAGGGGAGAACTATGCCGCAGCAGAGACTCAGGATTGTCCGTGGCAAAAGCTGGGTTTGGCAGATGTTGAGAACCTGCTGATTTGTTTTCATGAAGGCTCCTTTTGCTCCGTGTTATCACTCAGCTCAGGAAGACCCCCTCGTGCGTGCGTGTGCCAGTGTTCCACAAATTGTAATTGTGACTTTTATCAGGTTAGCTGCTTAAGTAAATGTTGCAAAAAAGCAGTGAGAACTCAGATAATATAGAGTGAGAGAAATGATAAAAATGAAAAAAGAACAGATCTCAGAAGACTGGTGAGGAGGTAATTAAGTCGTTTTCAACAAACCCTGTGGAATTAGCCTCTGTTAAACACAGCCCCTCCTCCTCTTCTTTCCCCTCTCTTCTCCTCCCTATTTTGCCGTTCCATCTCTTTCATCAAAATGCATTTTAATTTATTTTCACTCCCCACTGCTTGTATTCTGTCTGCAGCCTCATACCGGGATAATCTCTTTGTCTCTGTCCTCCATTTCTCTTCTTTTCCCTCCTCTTGTTCCCATGGTTACCTGTTGACCCGTTCGATGTTCAAAATTGTAACAGGATTTCATCTAATTCAACTTGTGCTGTTAATTATCTTTTCATCCATTTTATGTTAAAGCAAATCCAGTACCATACTTTTTTTTTCTAATTCCCAACCCCCTTACTCTCCTCTATCCTGCCATCCCTCCTTTTTCCCAGCCATACCTGCAGTGGATGCCAGGAGAGGCCTGCAGGCAGGTTGTCATGGCAACTGCAAACAGGTAGCTGCAGGGCACAGAGCAGGTGAGGCGAGGGAAGGAGCGGAAGTAGGAGAGTGTTTGACAGTGAGAGATTGCAGCTCCCCCCTCCACCTCACCTTTTGACTTCCCCGATGCTCTCTCCATCTCTCACTGTCTCGCTGCTGTCTCTGGACGGTGTGAACAGATCGCGGATACGTCTGCAGATAAACCCCTGCTACCTGGCATCTCAGAACCCTGTGAAACGTGGCCTGAATTAAAAAGAACAAGAGAGAGAAAGTGGTTAACATTGTAGCTTGTAGCTGCGCACATAGCGCCATTATTATTACCCATTGACAATCCAATAAAACAGTGTCCTCGCATTTGAATAATACAGCTTTTTGTTTCCCTTCTCATCCTCTGTCCTTCCAGCTATCGACCTGCTGTATGGGGGAATTTACTGCTTTATGTGCCAAGACTACATTTATGACAAAGACATGGAACAGATTGCCAAAGAGGAGCAAAGGAAAGCCTGGAAAATGCAAGGTATGATACACAAAGCTGTGCTCAGGTGCAATAACAAGTATCATCTAAAGTAGAAGAATAACACGCAATTCCAACTTATTTGCTATAACATGCACATTGTGCAGATAAGGATGATGTCACATGACTGTAGTCCCACGCAGTCGCTCAGCACTAAGCAAACTGAGCAGATATTTCCTGATAAAAGAGAATTAAATGTTTTTAGCCACAGAAAAGCAGCAATAGTCTTTAATATAATAAATCACTGGGAACAAGAAACAGGATCTGGTTACGTGAGACAAAGAGCATGGCGGGGGCTCCTCCACCACAGTCCATAATTGCAGATGGTGAGATACTATAGAAATGCCACATTTCTCTAAAGTCATTTAAAGATGGCTGCTCTGAAAATGCAGTTGTCAAGGTTACCACCACAGATTACTTTGGGTTGACTGAACTTTCATATGCAATCATTGTCTTTACAACACTGGAGTCATTTAAATAGTGTTAAATGTCTTTCTCCAATTTGTATAGTTGCAGCCCAATCAGTTGTCTGGCTGTTAAATGGTTGTGTTCAAATTAACATGGATGATGCAAATGTTCGTGTTTGTTTCCTCTCAGGCATAGGGGAGAAGTACTCAACGTGGGAGCCCACCAAGAGGGAGCTGGAGCTGCTCCGCCACAACCCCAAGAGGAGAAGAATCACCTCCAACTGTACTATTGGTACTTTCTTTCTCACCTTCTGTGTCTTAGTTGTGGATGAAAACACAGGTGTCGTACCCGTTGAAAACATTTCTGCTGCAAGTACGATGTGTTTGGAGCTCACCTCTTCCTCTCCCCTTCCCCTGCTGTGGACTTACTGACCTATTACACACTCACTGGCCATACACATACACCTTGACATCAGAACCAGTCTGCCCAGAGTTTGAGGGATAGCTGGACTCAACTTAAGAGAGAGGGTGATGAGTTCAGGCACCTGGAGGGAGCGTGGAGTAGAACTGCTGCCCCTTCACGTGAAAAGGCGACAGTTGATAGGGTTTTAAAAGGCATGCCCAACTGGGAGGAGACCACAGTGTATATGCCAAAGTCACTGGAGTGACTGCATATCCCGCCTGGGCCAGCATCCCCCAGGAAAAGCTGGAAAAGCTTTGCTAGGGAGGCAGACTTCATGGGATGCCCTATTTACCCGGCTAAGTGGAAGCCAATGGAGGGACATGATTTTCAGTTTTTGTTGACACTGCTAGAGAGGTGGTAATCCCACTCTTAAAAAGGATTTTAATATTCTTATAACAAGCCATCATGCTGAATTATTAAATTAGTTATGTACAGCCCGAGAGGTGTTTTTTAATGGTGTTGAAAATCAGTAGCACACGGTCTTAGCAGCAGGGAATCTTAAAATGAGGCAGCGTGTTGGAGAGAGGAGCGCTAACATACGTTTAACACCTTGAAGCAGCCTGCAGTGCTCTGATCTAGGACCATTAACGTCCCTGGCACCGTCCTAGGTGAGGGAAATTACTGGCTAGGGTGGTCATCTCATCTGTGAAAACACCACTTATCTCCATCTATCACTCCCTCCCTCTGTCCTTCTTTTCTTTCACCTCCCCTGTGTGTACGTGCGGTTGAGTCTGCTGTAATCTGACAAGGGTTTCCCTGCATGCGGTTCAACTTTGCCTCAGGGACATCATTGTATTAGTGTGTGTCTCTCGTTGGCAGCACTGCAGCCTATTTGCTCCACTGCAAAAGCCAAAGAAAAATGATCTGTCTGAATTTAGCAATGTCTCTCTTTCCCTCATGTTTCTTTTTTTTCCCCTCCCTGTCTCATCCCCCAATTCTTTCTCTTCCATTCTTCATCGCCCACTTGTTATTTATCTAATTTCTTCTTCTCCACTCCATCCTCAGGCCTCCGCGGTCTGATAAACTTGGGCAACACATGCTTCATGAACTGCATTGTCCAGGCGCTGACGCACACCCCGCTACTGCGGGACTTCTTCCTGTCGGACCGTCATAAATGTGAGATGCAGAGCAACTCCTGCTTGGTGTGCGAGATGTCACAACTCTTCCAGGAGGTACCTTTTTAAAAATGTTTCCTTCACTTATGATATAAAAGCAAAGAGATGAGACGTGTGGTAGACACCCACATGTCCTGTGTAGTTCTACTCAGGCCACCGCTCTCCTCACATCCCGTTCCGCCTCCTCCACCTGGTGTGGACTCACGCCCGTCATCTGGCTGGCTACGAGCAGCAAGATGCCCACGAGTTCCTCATTGCGGCGCTGGACGTCCTGCACAGACACTGCAAAGGTCAAATGGACAGACACACAGGCCACATCCACAGCTCTACAATTGTTTGAATACGTATGAAGTCTGCTTCACCTCCTTTAAAGTCTGTACAGTCCCTGCTGACAAGTCTGTAGTTTGAAAACTCAAAATCGAACCTTCTCTGAAAGCAATCACAAAGTTTAAGTTTTGCATTCGCAAAATGTGATGCTCTGTTCATTTGTTAACATGAAATGATATAAAAAAAAAACATTTGGACTTTGTGAGCAAAGATCTTTTAGATGAGAAGATGTGAAAGAAGTGAGGGAGGGGAAAAAACAGGGCGGATGAAGAGGAGGAGAGGTGGAGTAAGTGATGAGTGGAGAAGAGAGGTTGAGGGAGGGAGAGAGGAGTGAGAGATGGAGCAGGACCGACTCTCTTAGATCTCTGAGCCTCTCTGCAGTTTATAAGTAGAGGGAACTGTGAAGTCACACAACACTGCTTTTAGTGACTGTGTGTGTGTGCGTGTGTGCGCGCAGATGATAACGGAAAGAAAGCCAACAACCCAAACCACTGTAACTGCATCATCGACCAAATCTTCACAGGAGGCCTGCAGTCTGACGTCACCTGTCAAGTCTGCCAGTAAGTGTTTGTGTGTGTGTGTGTGAGTGTGTGTGTGTGTGTGTGTGTGTGTGTGTGCTCTCAGGAGACAATATGAAAAGAACAACAGAAAGGATGCGTTGTCTTGAGTGCGGCTGCTACCTTGTTCCCCTCTCGACCAAACAGTAACTGTCAGAACACTCTATCCTCTCGCTTTGAGGTGACCCCCCCCCCCCCCCCGTTTGGGGGGGCCCCCCCCCCCCCCCCCCCCGCCTCTCCTCCATCGTTTACACATTGCAACATCAATCACACGCTCACGCAGTGCACTGCCACACTGCAGCAACAAGAAGACCCTTTAATGGCTTACAGTCTGTAAAGTTAATCTCTAGTTCCACCTGGTGGCCTGAGAGACCATTGGGGCTCCATGATATGAGACGCATTCTTTCATGCTCACGCTCGGGGAGCTAGGGTCACTAAGAAAATATAAATACTCTCAAATAATTTGCATCCAGGATGTTACATTTATCTGTTTTATGCTTCACTTGGAGCAGATGTGGGGAAGGAGGTGCCAATACAGATGTTCTGTACAAGTCAAATGTTCAGTCAGCATCTGATGAAGTGGTAGAACATTTGCAGCCTGTGAAGATCTGGCATTACAAGACAAAAGTTATGTCCATCCATCATCAGCATGGCGTATCTTGTAAGGGACTGAAGTTTATTTGGAATTAAATAATGATCTAACAGCAAGCAAAGTAATCTGGATCTACTTATTGTAATTTAAGTTAAAGGGGCAGACATCCTGATCAGGGGTTCTTCCCTGACATCTTCCCATCAAGCTTTGTGTTCATCCATTCAGCAGTATGTAAGGTGTCCTGATAGCTCCCCCTGCTGAATATAATTGGAACGGATTTTCCTTATACATAGCTAAAGCTCTCCTCTCGATTAAAAGTAATACTGCGAGTTAAATAAACTGGTGCTTACAGGCAAAAGCTTGGCTGTTGCCGAAACAACTTCAATAACTCTTTGCAAACACAAATAACTGATGTTTATAATTGCATCACATGTTTTTACAGTAGCAGCATTTAGGACACATTTTAATACCAGGTATGAACACGAAATATTCGGCTCTTTTAGGATTTTTGCACCAGGTCCGAAGAGGGCAAATATGCATCACAGCCATTGATGCAGCAGGTCAGACAGAGTGCTGTTTGGCAGATTGCCTCCTTTGTGACCCGAGAAAACCTCGGCGACGGTCTTTTTTAGCCAGGTTTCAAACGCTATCATCTGGTATCCTTTGTTGTGTTGTGTCTGCGGCCTGCTGCAGAGTGCACCCCTGAATGGCGTTCAACAGCAGAGTAATCTTCACAGCCCAGATGAACAAGCTTAGCTGGCAGCATAAGCAGTGCAGGGGTCTAAGCCAGCGGCTAAATTGATGCCAGAATGAATTTTCTGCCCTCTTCTTTTGTGTCGCTACTCATTTAAATGCCTGACACAATAAAGGAAAACTACAAATTAGAGCGTGAGTTTCTTATAATGTGGGCAATACATGATATAAATATATATAGATAGAGAGGGAGAGGGAGACAGTCCAGTCCAATAAGCTCTTCATCTTCTGTCTCTCTGTCCCCCTCCTTAGTGGTGTCTCAACAACCATAGACCCATTTTGGGACATCAGCCTGGACCTGCCAGGATCCTCCACGCCGTTCTGGCCCCTCAGCCCCGGAGGAGACGGATCAGCACTTAACGGAGAGAGTCACGCCACCGGAGCCACGACGCTCACAGATTGCCTCCGCAGGTAACTGCCCCCAGAAACAGTCATCGTCATGTAATAAGCAGCACATAGTCACATACATGGGCCAGCGTGAGTTTCAGGAACCAGTACTTTTAGCCATTAATCCTGCATCCAAGTCATGAAAGTGTGCTGTTTGCTTCATCAATAATATAATGTTGCAGTCTGTGCAGTTTTTGTTTCAAACTTCTCATTCATGCTGTCAATCAATCTAAACTAAACCCTCAGGCAGCAGTGAGTAACATGCACAGATACGAATTCCTGTCCATCCCCAATTCACCGGAGCAGAGACAGCGGGTTGCTGCAGCAGCATCGCTAAAAACGCACATACAGATGCACACGTGCACTAAACCCTGTCCCCTCTCCTCTAGGTTCACCAGACCAGAGCACCTGGGCAGCAGCGCGAAGATCAAGTGCAGCGGTTGCCATAGTTACCAGGAATCCACTAAGCAGCTGACCATGAAGAAGCTGCCCATTGTGGCCTGTTTTCACCTCAAAGTAAGAGTGTGTTTGTGTGCACGTGTGCGTGGGTGTGTGTCGGCAGAGCTGTAACCCTTGCACGTGTGGTTTCAGAGGTTTGAGCATTCAGCCAAACTGCGGCGGAAGATCACAACGTACGTCTCCTTCCCTCTGGAGCTGGACATGACGCCCTTCATGGCCTCCAGGTGAGCACAGTCCAAATGAAGAAATAACAACAGGAACTCAAGTATATGTCATAACAAATAATAAAGTTTCAGTTGTTCTGGCATTGGCTCCTCCACACTGGTTGAAATAAAACTAAATATAGATGAAGATTTAAAACATCTACTTCTGTGACTCATGTTTTGCTTGTGTTGTGTATGATTCAGTAAAGAGAGCAGGATGAACGGGCAGTACCAACAGACCATGGACCCCTTCAACAACGACAACAAGTAAGACGAACATTCCCCCCCCCCACCTGCTTCTTGCTGTGTTCGGGCTCACCCATGTATTCAGTCCAGGCCTGAAGTTTGTGTCTGAGACATCTGACAAGGAACCTGACAAGTGTTCCGTTTGTTACGTCCAAGCCAACCTGTGCCGGGAGTTTTCTCTGATCATAGATTCTCTTTCTTCTTAGATATAGTCTATTTGCTGTGGTTAACCACCAGGGGACACTAGAGAGCGGCCATTACACCACCTTCATCCGGCAGCACAAGGACCAGTGGTTCAAATGTGACGACGCCATCATCACCAAGGCCAGCATCAAGGACGTGCTGGACAGTGAAGGGTGAGACGCCACCTCATGCTCTGATATAAAGACGGACAACGTGGCTGAGCCATGAATCCTGCAGGAACATGTTCACTACGCAGTTAGTTTCCTACAACGTATGTGTAGGTTAAACAGTGAGTATAACAAGGGTCTCAATCTAATACCCTGCTGCTTCTCTCTCCGTAGGTACCTCTTGTTTTACCACAAACAGTTCCTGGAGTACGAATAGCCCCCTGCATCAGCACAGCCGGCAGGAGGAGCCGGGGCACGACGCAAGAGGAGTTGCATGGGAACAGGTAACACAGCGATAAGAGAGGCAAAGTAGAAACAGAAACACAAGCCTACCTGAATCATTCGCAACTCTCACTCTTAACACGGAGCCACACTCTGTACGACATTTCAGACTGAAGGGTTTGATGTGCGAGATAGAGCCAAGATGCAAGAACCAAACAAAAATGTGCTGAAGGGATTTGTGCGTACCCGCAAACATTTTTCACTGGATTTAAGGAGATGCAGAAGGAATTTACCCCCAAGACCGGTCGGCTCGTTTTCAGAAAACAGACAGAATGGCAAAAAAAAAAAAAAAAAAAGGTTCTTTTAAACCTTGTTTTATCTGGGGGACGGTTTACATGATCACAAATGCTGTTGTTCACCGAGGTCCGGCTTCACGCTCGCACAGCTGCACACATCAACAAGAACGTGTCGGGCTCTGCTTTCGCTACGAAGTGTTTTTTTTTAAATTAATTTTATTCTATTTAATTTCTTGGGTGTGTTTGACAAACACTTTTCTAAAGCACGCACCCACCCACACACTCCTCCAAATGACCAAATATTTCAAAGAAGGACGTTTTATTATGCATTGTTGCTCCAAATGCAAAGGGTGGGGGGGGGTGCAGGGGGGAGTCGCTCGACAGGTGACATTGTGAAAATTGTACAGATTCCATTCGTTGCTCATGACTTTGTAGTTGTCTAGGAAATGTCCTGTGAAACAAAGGACGCGTATATAAAGGATCTGTTCTTTTCTGCCTTGCTGCTTCCAACAGTCACAGGGGAAATAGATAACACAGTGAATAATATATTTTTATACATAGTTTCGTTTACGGTTTCGCGTCCTCTCCCTGAACATTGTCTGTGTGTGGCATTGTGTTGTCAACTTCTTTTTTTTTTACGCAAAAGAGTGCAGATCATTCTGATGAAAATGCTGCTATAGCGGCTTTTTTTCCATTTTATTTCTTTCATTTGGCTTCTTTGGGGGGGTTGTTTTGCATAATCTTTACGGTAAAGATGTGTTTAATGTCTGTCTTCATGATGCCGTTTCAGGTAAACGGTGAAAAAAAAATTTGAAGGGGTGGGGTTCAGTACTGTGAGTGTGTGTGTGTGTGTGTGTGTGTGTGTATAAAAGTTGAGACGCTCGATCTCGCAGTATTAACCGTCGGCCGCATGTTGCTCTAATTCGGTGTGTTTGTATATACGTGAGTGTGTGCGTGCGTGTTTGTGTGTGCACGTGTATGTGCCCTGAGGAAGGGGGGTGGGGGTGGGGGGGGGGGGCTCGGTGTATGTGTTCGTATAAAATATTACTGCGTGTAAAGAGGAAGAAGAAAAAAAGCAAACAACAGTGCGTATGTGTTCCTGTTTGTATGCACGTGTGTCGTGCGCGTGCGTATGTAACCGTATGTCCGTGTACTGAATCAGTACTTGCATTCAGCATGCCGTCTGAGCTGGGTATCACAGTTTGATAGGATTTTTTTCCACATGTTGATGATGTGTATGTTAAAGTATCTATGTACAGTTTGTATGTAAGAGCCAAATGGTGAAACCTCAAGTCAGTCTGTCCCTTGATATCGCTGGATCCAGCCACAGCGGGTCGCCGCAGGAAAAAGAACGAGCCTCGACCCGATCAGTCATTCCTCGCACACACGTAACTGCTGCAAGAACTGGACACAGTGATTGAAAGACACTCAAATAAAGAAATATCTATATCTGTACACACATTTGTGTTGCTTATTTATTTCTCATACATGAAGCATTTGTACACACAGTCTTCTGTGCCTCTATGTACAGACAGTATCTGCTATGAACTCCCCATAATGACGTGGAGATTTTGTGACTTTGACGACTCCTAGTTGTGGTAACAGAAAACAGGACTGTTTTTGTTCATCGCTACGTTCTTGAGATGAACGCTCTGTGTTATCTGACTGTTCATTTCTTATCTATTGTTCACTTTGCGTTGTTGTGTGGAAAAAACCCCCAGATGAGTCATAACTGTCGACGAGGTGCCTCCTGAAATCAGGCAGTGAGCAACCGAAGGTTTCTCAGCTGTTGCCATGCGCGTGTGAAGTGGTCAGTGAATTTCAGTTGTGCTGTGAGACGCTTTGACATGAGGCCGAGCAAATGGACCTCAGCTCCCTGCTGCCCCCTCCTGGACCGTAGAGGCTCTGCTCGGCCCAGAGAGGCCTGGCCTTCACGGTCTGGGCCCCGGGGAGGACGGCGTGCAGGGGTGACAGGAGCGGTGGCTTGTCGTTGCTTTGGCCTAGAGCTTTCAGATCAGGGAAACAATGGACGCATGCGCACGTCTCTGTTGGGATGGAGTCATCGGGCTGCTCACGGTTGGGAGGGCAGCTTGAGCTTGTCACGAGATCTGTAGACGGAGGGTGAACAGTGATGCCAGGGTAGAAAGTTGGGGGGGTCTTTGAACGTATTCGCACGACGCTTACCTTTGGAAGCGGGCGCCAGCTGCCCACCTCCGATCTTTTCACCTGGCTGCACGCTGAGGTTCTGTTGTTTGGCCTGGTTGGGACTGGGTTTGGAGCCTTTGGCCCTGGGCCTCCTCAGCAAGACGGCCAGGGCTAAAGACAAGCAAGAAAACAGCAGCACCATGCACAGTGCCAGCAGAGAGTAGAGCAGGAGCGTGGACTCCTCCAGGGCCATCGGCACTTTGTCGGTCACGGGAGGCGATGTCGCTGTTGTTGGGGGAGGGAGGGGGTGCGAGAGTATGAAAAGACGTGCAATTATAATAATAATGAGGATAATAAACTTGTATTTTTTTGCACCGCTCATACTTGACATTCAATAGAGATTTAAATAAATCTATTGAAATGTGCAAATAAGAAGAAAACAGATGGAGATTTGAGACATCTGAAAAAAGCATTATAGCTTTTCAGATTCAGTCTTTCTAGTGTGACCAATATTCAGTGCGTGTTCTGAACCCGGTCCACTGGGGTCACACTCAAGCTCTTAAACCCCACACCTCGGGTCAAACAGCAGTGACGGGAGGAGAGAGGTCCTGAAGGGATTCAGACTGTAATCATCCAGAGCAGCAGGGTCACTACTCACTGCGGCAGTGCCGGGAGCACTCGGCTGGATGTTTGCCACAGACGTCAGCGCACCTCAGGCACGTCTTGAGCAGCGCGTCATAGTAGTGACCGGGCCGCTCCTTACAGCGTGCAGACTCTGACGCAGGGAGACACGTGAAATCAAACAGTCCGTCCTGTGCAAGTCTATATTCTCTATCGACAGCACCACGTCTGCTAATTACTGTTGAATGGATTGATTCTATGATTGATTCTTTGTTGAAATCGCGCCTCATCCTAAGAAACCACATGTAAATTCATTCATGTCTGTGCCCCCCCCTCCATCTCACAATGTGACAGAAAGTGAAATCAAATCCTGAGTGTCTCCTTTTCTAAATCGTCTTCAGTGTCAAGGACCAATGAAATTAGAAATTGCTGGACTGAATTTTTATTTATTTTTTTTAACACTAAAAGAAAGTTACCTGTAGCTCTGACTTTGTGTGTGTGTGTGTGCACTCACCACAGTAACTGATGCACCTGCTGACATGTGGTTTGTGGCACATCAAACGACAGCACATGCATTTTTTGACCAAGGCATCCCAGTACTGCCCCTCCAGGCAGCGTCCAGCCATCAGCCCCGATAACTGTCACTGTGATGAACACGAGCACGGCAAGACACAGACACACAGGAGGCTCGTGAGGGGGCGATATGTCACCAGTATATAACTCTAAAAACTAATATCAATATTCCCAGAGCCTAAGTACCTACCTAAGTACATTAACTATTGTGAAGTACTCATCGTTTTTTATTCCTTTAGGTTATATCACATTATACTGTGTAGTAAGACCATACAATACTAGATAACGTATACTTAAAGAACTAGCTGCTGTTATATAGAATAATATACTATGATATTTACACTATACTACACTATATAGATTAGTATTGGAAGAATGATCCCACTGTAGGATATAGAATGTACTAGAAGGTTATATGACATTAAACTGTACTATGTTATGTCGTGTATTGTGCTTGATGAATGATCGTGTAGTATTGAAACAGTATGCTGTTGTGTAGCATAATTCACTGCACTCTTTCAAACTACTGGATTGATATTGATGATAATGATCTTGTCCTAGGGTGAAAGTATTAGATTACACTAAATACGATGCAGGCAGCTTTTAATGCAGTATCATAGTATACTGCACCTTGTATTGTAAAGGAGCATTTTGATGTGGTTGAGTATGGACCGTCCTCGTTGCTGTAGGCGCCGTCCTCCGCTCCAGCGAGCACTGAGGCAGCCGGCCGTGACACGCACAGATCAAAAATCTCCACCCTTCGCTCCTCTCTCAAACAACACCGGGCTCTCAGCCTGATTTACTCTCGCCCTCAAAGGCCACCATCTTTAATTCTCTGCCTCTTTATCTCGGGGTCTCGCTCGTGTGGCCCTCTCACGTCGTGAGACCAGAAGTTATGACGGGCGCCACCTTTGGGAGTCACTTATTTAGATAGAAAACAAAACCATTCGGCTCGGCTGTCTTCATCTTTGTCATATTGAGTTTTTTACCCTTCATCTTTTTGACACACCCACCATAAACTTCACTATTTCACTACCGTCCCGGTCAGAAAGTGAAAACGTTGGTTTAAAGTCGATGAAAGCGACTGTGTGTTGAAAACGACGTTTGAAGATAACTCACCTGGCGAGACAAGGAGGCGGTGAGAGAATCCTTTGGTGTGAGGATGACACTGAGAGGGGCCCGCATTTTATTTTCAGAGTGGAGACTCATTTGAGTGTGAGCTCACTGCCGGGGCTGGGACTTCCCCACACACGCTGAGTGATAGCTGACAGTAATTTTTTTTCTGTGGTTCTAAGATGACAGAAAAAGGTTTTCCGTCTCTGTCCTGGTTTTGCTCGGTTGCTTTAGTTCTGGTGCTGTTTCCGTTTAAGGACGTTCTTCAACCCATCGACAAATGGGAATAAATATATACTGTTGAAGAACCAGGATGGTACTGGGAGCGCAGGGCGCCGCCGAGGCAAACCACTCACCGTTTGTTTGCCTGTTTAAAATTTTATCTCAGAAACTCTTGAAGGAGTTTAGTTCAGTACCTACTTTCCGATAAAACTTTAAAAAACAAAGTAAATGAAACACTTTATTTATAAATCTATAATTTATAGAAGTAGTATTTTCCTTATTTCACCTAAAAAAATGAAGTGAATGCAGAGATCTGAAATATCCTCATCAGTACATAGAGCATCAATCTGTAGTTCAACACCTCACTCACTGTGTGTGTGTGTATGTGTGTGTGTGTGTGTGTGTGTGTTTGGGGGGAGGGGGGGGGCAGTACAGATGTGACTTAAACTTTCTCAACATCATTGTGAAACTGTTTTCACACCAGTTCACACCTGACTGGTTTACTCCAGACCCCATGTGTCGGTGACAGCAAATCACTTTCAAAATAAGAGACTTAATGGAGAAGGTGCTCTGGGGTTTATCTTTGTCCCTGCATGGCGGTAATGTCCCTAATCTGTTGAAGGCGCTCGGTGACTTTAAACAAAGTGGCAGCCGGCATCACATGAAATCCTTTATTTATTGGTTTCACACGGTGTCTGTTTGCTGAATGGAAACCGCCTGTGATTGTTAATGTGTTCAAATAAGGAAGCCAAAGGGAGAAAATTAAAAAGAGGGAATGCTCGAGGAGGAAATGGAACTAAAAACTCCAAATTACATTAAATGTGGATTACAAATCAGAGGAAGACGCAGTAGACGCACAGCGAGGCAGTAACAACACAGTAGACTGTGTTTTTTGGTTGGCTAGAAATTAAATACATGGATAAAAAGCAGTTGAATATAAAATTCAAATCTCAGTCTGAGGTTTGCCGCGGTGCAGCTGTTAGATACCGACAGAAAAGATGTGGCCACAAGTCACTAAAACGTGTTATTTTCGTTTTTGCTGCCACTCATTTAGTCCTGCCTGGTGTCATTTGCAACAAAGAGCGTGAAGCGGCAGAGTGGGAGGTCACCGGTGTCGGCCTGGATCGTTAACGATGAACCAGCTCCTCAACGGCATTTCAACTCTGTTACTGGATATAAATCGGAAATTGTGAAGTGTTGCTCAACTAAACCACCAGCTCCATTATCATGTGCATTGCCGGTAAATGGGTTTTCAGGAAAGTCTGCAGACTGTGTCCAGACCTTCTGCAGAGTTGCTCTCTCACAACACAGCAGCAGATTCTCTGCTAAATTCACGACTGTTTGAATTCCGCTGGAAACGTCTCTGATTGCAGCACACTGGTTTTGAGGATGCACAGATGAAGCGACCTCTCGGCTGCAGTTTATTTAAACTCTCTCATTTGAGAATCAATAACTTGTGCATGAGTTCTGATCCCAAACTTTAAAATGACTCTTATTGTTACCAGGGAAGAAGTCAAACTTACAGAGAGAAAGCTACCGATGACTCCAGATGCGAAGTGAAGTCTTTTTTTAACCATAAAAGCCCCAGAAGCAAAGAATTCTAAACTTCTAAAACTAAACTGAACTATCAAACTCAGACTCTGTCTTAAAAACATAGAGTAGCTGCCCGCTAATAGCTGTTGTTTTCAAAGCGAGCAGAGAAGGTGTTGTGTGGATCGACCAAGCAACCGCCTCCAGAAACCTTTGTTCACCCAGAATAGACTTACTGCAGGTGGGTAGGCAAATTCTTCGAGGCCTTACAAAGGAAACCAGGCCATGTGTGCGAGAGTGACCAAATCCTGGCTTAATCTGAAGTTGGGAACATATGCAAATACTGGGTTTTGTAGAACGCATTCCTCAGTTTTAGACACAATAGTTCATGTAAATATGTAAATGCATCAAAATGATTTTTTGTTTTTTTTCGTTTTTACATTTCCTTTGTCTTAAAACATTTTGGAGAATTCGGGGGTCAAGGAGCTCACGTCATAGATGTGAGCTGTGAAAAAAACCCAGCTTTCATGTATTTTTCTTTTCCTTTTTTCGATTTATACCATGAACACAATGACTGTAAATTGCTTGACAACTATTTGCTCAATCGAACAATGCTAACGTTGAGCAGCAGGTGGAGACAGTCAGCAGTGAATGAAAAGACAGGATCAGGACTCAGCTTCTAAACGATTCCCTTTGTACCTCGTGGCATCGATTGAGAGAAGCTTCACCTCTGAATACACGTGGTACTATGCAGGAGCAGGCGTCCATCACTTCTTATTCAACGCTAAAATCCTAGTGGTATTTTCACCAGTGTTGGATCATGTGTATTGTACACATTGTTGTTTCCTTGCAATGAAATGGACCCTTTATATTTAAATACTTAAGTTACATCAGGAGTTGGTCCTCTCTTTTATCGTTCTCTTCGCCATCTCATCTCTTCAGCCGCAACTTGCAACTTCACCACTAGATGTCTCTAAATCCCCCACGCTGGCCCTTTAAAGACAAGCAAGGCAGCTGTGAGTGCATGAGCTGGTAGCGTACGATCAAAGAGCCTCCACGCTGAGCGCTGAACAGCGCCCCCTGAAGTTTCCACTCCATCGCCCGACGGCGTCTCCACCCACAGGGTCCGTTTGCGCAGATCAAAAAGACTCTGTCTCACCTCCACTGATCCTGCTCTCGGACGTTGGCGTAGCGATGCCCGCAGAACACATTCTCTCACTCCAGCCACAGTGAGTGAAGATTACAAAAGAGTGGAAAGAATCTGCTAAAGGGCAAAGCGCCCACCAGCCAAACTGGAATAATGCACTCCAGCCCCACTTAGCGCAGGCACATGCGGTGTATCGACAGGTGCACAATGTGAAATGGGAACGTCTCTGATGGCCGGACCCAGGTGGTGAAGTAGCATCGATTGCACTTTTTTAAAAGTCCGCCATCCCTCCTACAGCAGAGGGAACCAAAGATACCAGCAATAGAATTTAATTAAGACCTGAATGCGTCTCACTAAACACCCTGCTCTGTTTAGGTCCTCGCTCTTTAAACCCCCTGCGGCGTCCTCTATGTGTTCCTCCACTCTTGGGAGCTTTTTTCTTTCCGATGCTGATCTTTTTCCGTGTTCTCGCAACATCTTGTGTTTTCACTGTGGGGCTGCCCAGAGACAGTCCACAGACTCTCACTGTGACACCACCTTATTTGCATATTCTAAAGAGGTTTCTCGGGGTCTTTTGCTGTGTTCTAGTGTTAATTGAGGATTGTTCAGTCTGTTTCTGTGGTCAGTGGGAAGATCAGACTCTTCTAATGAGAAGTCACTGAGAACCTTATGGTGGTCGTACAGAGGCTTAGAGATGTCGTAGGGTCGTAAGACTTGTTTTGCTGTTTCACAGGTTCCAGTGTCAAAAATAGTTTGGGATGCTTCATCGGGTTATGATGGGATGTTGTTGTGGCCACTGCGGACGCCACTACATGCAATCATTAATAATGAGGGGAGCACTTGCGTTGACACTTCTGCTGAAAGCCTCTGTGACAAATGCTTTTTGAAAATAATTACCTGCTCCAGTTGAACACGTGACTTTGTCTTTGCTTTTAGGGACTTCACTGAAGGCTAATAAACCCTCAGGGCTGAATCTGACGCGCTTTTCATCTTGTTTATTAGCAGCACCCAGATTCAAAACACTTCAGGTGAATGAGGTTTCTTTATAGACACCAATTTCTTGCACTTTGTTCTTCTCTGAGTTCATTTGATGCAGGAGAACATTTCAAAATACTTTGACTGAAAGGCTACTAGAGGTCAGCTCATACCCAACCTGAGCTGCTGTAATAAATCTGTTATTGCCCCCCCCTCACCCCCCCCCCCCCCCCGGAAGCTGACACTTTACCCTTTGACATTCATTCTTTACCTTCCTCCAACTGGGTGTGAGGTGGATGGGAAAATTCCCTGTCTGCTGTGTGCATTTAATCCTCATCTCCATTCCTTAATCTGTCACCACCACCACAATAAAACGCCCCCGAGCATGACTGTCATTAGCGAGCACATTATTTGTTTTCACAGTGGAGTCCTCAGCCGCCCAGATTGGCACAGCGCTGAGAGCGTTGAGTCATCTGGAGACGACTCAGGCGGGAGGGAGAATGGAAAGATGCGAGGGGGATGTCGTTGCAAGCAGGCGATTGTCGGCTACAGCTTCACATGTAAGACCTCCTGCAACAATCTCCACTGTAGCGATGGCAACAACAGAATTAATCAGCTCCATGATGAAATAGAGTCAAATGCTTCTGTAGCTGCACTCATGGTTCTGTCAGGGTAGAGCCGAGGTAACGGACGAACAGTGGAATCATAGACTGTCAATAATAAAAACATGATCCTGGGTACTAACAGAGCCGTCTTGCAACAAAGACGTAGTTTGGATTCAAAGTCTGCACATTAGTGATCAAAAGAAATGATCAAACAAGCGCAATCATGTTGTTTCCCACATAATTCAATATTTTTAAGAAACACATTTTCATGCTTATTTTTATATTGTTTTGTTTTATGTGCCTTACTCTCAAAACAACAATTCTCAAATGCAGTAAAAATGATGCAAAAAAATCAGCCCCTTATCCCAATAACCTAAAAGATTTGAATTCAAGCTGGATTGTGTTGTTCCTACATCCATTTGTATGACACCCTACAACATCTGTCATCCACTGAGAATGTATTTATATCACATACATGTATTTATATCATATACATTCACACATTCTGCCTTCAGCCAAGTGAGTCACATATCACAAAGACATAAGGACAGATCCGTTTCTCCTGTGCGTGCACACGCACTGAAAAAGAACACACGCTTGGCCATGGGAGCAGAAACTGGTCTGCAGTTTAATTGCAGAGACAACGGCCCGTCTGTTACAATCAGTGATCACATTATCAACTATGCAACAAGAGATAATCACAAATAAACATCTGCTTCTAACGTTATATCACACAAACATGTAAGCCAGGGTAAATGTATTAAAAATAATACACAGCAAGTCTCCGGGATGTTTTGGTTACCGACGTGTCTGTACAATACAAAGGCCTTTGGTTGCTTGGCTTTTGGGATAAGCAGTTAAATTCTTGTCTTGCTGTACATCGACGTCTTCACAATGCAGTTTAAGTTCCAAGGCACATAGACAAAAGTAACAGAGCAGGGAGGTACACATCCACGTCTGCAGGGAGAGATCTGTTTTCAAGCACATGGATTTTTCTATGAATGAAAAGCTAAAGTAAAACTTTCACAACTCCTCCACTAAAGTTTCAGAATTATTTTTAAATCCATTTTTAAAAATTAGAGGCAGCATGACATGGACACAGTTATGTCTTCCTTCCCTCATGCACACACATGGCATCAGAACCAACAAAACACAAGTGCTGATTTCACATGCCAGCATAAGAGCTCTCGTTCAGCACCATGGATAGTGCCACTGGGTCCAGCACCTTTTTAAACATGAAAATATTTAATAAAGTGAATAAACATGTTCCAGCACTTTACTTTGTTATCATTTGAAAATAGAATGTGATAGGTGCACCCAGCCACACCCCTTAAACAGATCACTTCCTGTGTGACAGCACACACACACACACACACACACACACAGAGGAACAAGAGGGGAAGTTATGACCAGCGTACTTCAAATGTTATTTTAACTCCATTTGTGCTGCTGATCATGACCTCAGCAGTTGCATCGGTTGTTTCTAAATACAAAGAAAAACCACTGTACAGTATCACTTTGTCTGTTTTTCTTCTGTATTTAGCAAAAGAGGTCGCACCCAGTAGAAACGAATCGCTGGATTCAGTACATGTGGTCAAAGACAAAGTAAAGAGGCTACACAACAAAGTGACACAATACCACAAATACACAGAGTTTAATATTGAACGGTGCATCCTCTGGGGTGCACGTTCTAGCCCTTCGCAAATTAACTAATGCTTCGTAAAAGGAAATTCACAGAACTCAACAACAGGGAGGTCCCTCATCACGCCCCCGCCCCTCCCCCTTTGCTTTTTTACACCACAGAGCCGCAGGAATCAGCCAGATATTCAGACAAATGCACTCCCTACATTTGGCTCTGAGCTGAACCCGAGTTGAGATCAGTGTCGTCTCCGATAATCGCACATGGCACGACCCAATTTCAGAGACATATTCAGGTCTTCATTTCCAAAATGACAGAGAAAGTGGTTACCACAGGGAGCGTCGTCCCTCTGCGCTGGGTTTGACACAAGCTGTCCAGTCAACGTCTCTCAAACATCAGGACGCTCCATTAGCGTACATAAGGTCTGTTAATTAGGTTCAAATAGCCAGTGGCATACACAGACATTGTGCTTTCCTCAGTATGATTCAGTTTGTTTCTGCACAGATCAGCTTGGGTGGGTGTAAAATGTGTGTCAGCTCATATTCTTCAGCAGCCATGCACACAAACAAGAGAGAGAGAAATCGAGAAAGAAATCATCTACTTCCTGGAATTGACAAATGTTGTTTTGGGAGTTTTAATTTGAGGATTTGAGAATATATTTGGTGTGACATTTTGCACCAATCTGAGTAAAAACAATCTGTGGGGAGATTTTACAGAGTTGCCTGAGGGTGGAAATAAAACCAAGTAACGACCTCAGAATGTTTCAACAGATGTTTAAATACATCGTCTGCGAGCAGAGCAGAAGATGCTGGGAGGAAGGTTTTGGTTCTGAACGTCAGAGAAGGGTGCAGTTCGACTGAAGAGTGGCGTTGTATTTGTCATTTCCATTTGATGATGTTGATGCAGAATAGGTATTTCTCCCTTCACTTTCTCCGACTGAAAATGAAATGCAAATAGATGTTAATTTATTTTACTGAATATTTATGTTGTGTTTTTCTCCCTTACTTATGTTGCTGACTCTCCTTCAAAAAAACGGAACAAAGTATTATGTTACACGGTCACAACCCGATGCAGAGCTCGTCAACCTTACCGCCGTTTGCATTATTCAGAAGTTTGCAAAGCGCTTACATGTGCGGGGCACACAGAGATCATGGAGGCTGTAGAGTTCATCACACGGGATGTGCTGGTGGGAACATGGCACTTCAGTAACACTGGAGACACCTGTTGCATGAGAGTGTGTGTAGGTACAATGATATATGCTTTGTGAAGTAGTATATGGCACGTCTCTTGTACTTCTGTTGGTCTGAAGTTATTTGGAGTTATTGCGTTATAATAATCTGTGTGGGATTAGCAACTGGAACTGGGAAAACCTATGACTGACTGTCCGGTTGAACAGTAAAAACTTTACGGATGGTAGTGTCTGACAGTAAGAGTTTTTTTTTTTTGTTTGTTTGTTTGTTTTTGCTGTTCATTATGAAAAGTGTTGGGATGACTAAGAATATGGTGTGTGAGTGGAGGCTGGTGACTCATGAGCACGATAGGGCCAAAGTACAAGAGTCCCTCAAGTCTACCTTTACACTAATTTTGTGTTTTGTGTAATAACAAGCTGAAATCGACACATACAGAATGCATTGATACAAGTTCTGTGATTACATAGTCTGGTATATAAATTAAGGTGTTCTCAGTCATTTCCACCATCGGGATGTTTGAGGTTATATGATTGATATGGAGAAAATTATATTGAGAATATAAAGCAATAGATTATATTTGTGTTTCTCAGCCACACATCTCATTCTCTTCTTTTCACCCGTAAGTATTTGTTTCCCCGTGTTTCTCCTCTCCCTCTTTGACCAAGTGATACATTTTCCTGTCGCCTACGAAACTTAAGCGTCTTAGAAACCACAAGCTGTCCAAAGCAACCTCCAAAATATTGTCAAAACACAGAACTTTACGAGAAGGAATTGGCCCTTCATCGCTGCGTGTCTGGCACAGAGGGAAATATTTTAAAGTACCAGGTCGTAGTGACACATGAACATGATGGATTCCGCAAACGTAGTTCCAAAGCTGCTCCTGACACATATCACAACAACGCATAATTTTACAGCGGAGTTCGCCTTTGAGATTCATCTTGGCTTGGACGTGAAGTTGTTTATCAGCACGAAGTTCCCCCAGAGTTTGACGAGGAAAAAAAATACACCTCCTATATACAAAGGGCGCAGGGTCAGAGCGGCTCCCAAGATGTTTTCCCTTCCGTCCACATAATCAATAATCCCAGATGTTAAAGTCAAGCACTTACAGATCAATGCCGCTCCCTTCACTGCGGGAAAAGAGCATCCTTCCTCCGAGGGCGAATCTGATTTGTTTTGACAGTTTCATCATTTTGTTGCACTGTCGATCATGTGAGACCAAGCGACTCAAACATGACCGCAAACGTCTTTGAGCTTTGCTTGTTGATATTTATCTTTTCAAAGTCTCCGGAGAATCACAGTGGCAGCTTGAAATGTTTGGCCCACTTCTTCCAGAGTATATCCACATTCAAAAACAAATCAATACCCGACCTTGTAAGTTCTGGAAATCTCCATCACGGAGTCAGAGATGGAGTGCACCATGGGGGAACACACCCCCTGCTTCTCCTCCAGTGGGTCCACTCTTTGATTGTAGTTTTTTTTTTTTTTTTTTTTTTTTCCTAGAAGCTTGATAGTAGTCCCGAGCTGGTGAGCGTGCACAGCAGTCTAATTTGTGTTTGATTTCTCTACAGTGCTGAGCACAATTTGTCATATCAGACATCAGCCCCAGCTCAGGGCTAATGAACTAAAGCTCCCTCATTAGTCCTCATATCAAGGGTTTGATCTGGAGTCAGTGTACTTTCCCCGACCTTTGAAAACCCTGACGACGTTGTTTATTTATTTCCCCCACGATGCTCGTGTGTAACATCGTCCTCCCGCCCCCGCGTCATTGAGCCGAGGTCACTGGCAGTGCACGGGGGGCGCCCATCACCCCCCCCCCGAGCGCCGCTGCTCAATCTCTCTGGCCTCCCTCCATGCGACCGCCGCCATTTTGATCCTCAGATGCTGGTCTGCAACTCACAGTTGAGCAGGGCGGCATTGTGGGTCTCCAAGTTGGCGTTGTGCACGGCGTCGATGACCATCCTGCTCCTGTCTGCGCGGCTGTCGCTGCGCTCTATCTCGTCCAGGCCCGCCACCTTTTTCAGGCACAGGACTTTCTGAAAGCTCTTCTTGAAGTTGTCCGACAGGAAGGCGTACAGGATGGGGTTGGCGCAGCTGTTGGCGTAGCCGAGGACCACCACAAAGTCGAATGTGCTCTTCACGGCGGAGGTGGGGTTGATGGAGCTGGTGACGGAGGTGACGTTGAAGATGTAGAAGGGCAGCCAGCAGAGCACGAACACGGCCACCACGATGGACACCATCCTTGTCACCTTGCGCTCGGAGCGCTTGCGCTTGGTGGAGCCCACTCTCATGCCAGACGACTTCACCTAGCAAGAGGGCGGACTGTTAGCGGCGGGAATGGAAAGATGTTCAAACTCCCAAATTCCCCCCAAAAAAATCATCAACGGCTTGAGTCAATGTTATTGAATTTACGGGACATAAGAAACACAAGACCTTAAAGGAAACATATCTGCCTAATTCCACACACGCGGTCTCACCTTGATTATAATAAGCAGGTAGCACATACATATGACCGCCAGGGGCAAGACGAAACCGATGAAAAAGGTGTAGAATATGAAGGCTTTGTAATAGACGTCCTCGGGCTCCGGCCACACGATGCTACACACTGGCACCTTGTCCAGGCCGCTGAAGATCATAGTTGGCAGAATGACCAGCAGCGACACCACCCAGACCGTCAGGTTAATTAGCTTGGCTACGCGGGGCTTCCGCCATTTCGTGGATTTAATGGGGTGGACCACAGCCAAGTAGCGATCGATGCTCATCAGCATCAGACAGAAGATGCTGGTGAACTGATTGAGAGAGTCTGGGAAAAGGGGCGGGGAGGAAAGAACAAGGTGAGCTGAGGTTGTGTATCACACGCTGTTCAATGACTTAATCTGTAAAAGGAAGCAAGGATTGATAGGAGTGGGATGACAACTGCCTCCAGCAACGGTTACTAACTACAGCAAAAGATGTGTCCCGGTTTAAAGATGCACCTACTCAATCCAGAGCAAGAAAGAGTTCAGCTGGTAGATCCAAAACATAGAATGACCTCACGTTTGTTGTTGTTGTTGGTTTGATTGGCAGCTGGCATCCTGTTGAAAGTTGCACTGCCGCCGCCTACTTTACTTGACTTTACTTAACTCTCCTCCAGACTTCACTTTTTAATCTGGGGCATTTAAACTGCAGCCCTCTCCTGTTGCTCGGTGACAGCGGTGAGAGCTGGTGACGCAGGCCAGACCATTGGTCTTGGTCTTAATAGGGACACAGCTGTGGTGTGGAAATAACCACACCTGTCCAGGAAATAGTCTGACACATTATCTCTGTAAAACTATTTTCAAAATGTTGTATATTTAGAAATAGGATACACAATAGGATGCATTTGCACAGTTTTCTATGTTTGCAGAGGCAGTCTGTCTGTTGCTTATTAAGCAGCCTCCTGACCGTAGTTCCATAGCTGCAATAGATACGTATGTGAGTTGGTGTGAACATTGGTTTATTTTATTTAAAAAGGAAAATATGTTTTTTTAATTAAATTGCATCTTTAATACAAACTGATTTCTGGGTAGTTTCCCCTCTCGAGGAGCCAGTTAAACTGCTGCCGCAATCACCTTCTGTCCTTCACCCACCTACAGTCATGATCACTCTGCACAGAGCTTCTCCGAAGGGCCAGTGTACCAGCGCGAGCTGCATGGCGATGAACGGCAGGCTCATCATGCACAAAACGTCGGCGACTGCCAGGTTCAGGATGTAGATGTTGGTGACCGTCTTCATTTTGGCGTAGCGCAGGATCACATAGATGACCAGGGTGTTGCCGCAGAGCCCCACGGAGCACACCATGAAGTAGATGAAGGTGATGACCACGGAGCTGGCCTTGTCCTGGTGGCGCTCGCGGGTCTCCGTGATGTTCAGGTCCAGGTCGGACTCGTTCCCTGGCATGTAGCTGTTGAACAGGAGGGGCTCGATGATGGAGGTGTTCGGGGGAGCCGAGAGGAAGGGCCACTGATCCAAGGCCATGATGGCTGACTGTTTTGGGGAATTAAAGGGTTGCAAGCAAAAAGGGTTTTGGATTGGACGTTGGTAATAAAAATCTAGGACTTTCTGTGTTAAGTTCCAGGATATGCATGGGATTCTGGGAATTTGAGATCTTTGGTTGTTTGGTTAGTGCTCTGGGATTTGGGAGAACAAATATCACATTCCAGCTGGAAGGGGATGGTTAGATTCTGGGATGGATCTAGGGAAAGAGAAAACAGAATGAACACATTAAGTACGGCAGAAATGTACACATCACTACATTCCCACCATGTTCTTTCTCCAAAGAAAGGCTCTTACATTTCCAAGAAATGTTTACTTCTGTCCACTGTTAACACTGCATCACACACAGTGAGAGAAAAGGCTGAATCCATCAACACATGCATTTTCTGCAGAGCAGCCCTAAGCAGGATTGGATTTGCCCCACCCCCAAACGGCCACATATACAATGCTTGATCATTCACATGCTGTAAATCGAACACACCCACTGACAGTTGTATTAGTATCCGCTGTGTTGCCTGTACCAATGCCAGCCCTTATACCTCTGTGGTTTTCAGCCTTAATAAGTGCACACACACACACACACACAGTATAAAATGTAATATTGATCCCAAATGACCATCAACACATGCATTTTCTGCAGAGCAGCCCTAAGCAGGATTGGATTTGCCCCACCCCCAAACGGCCACATATACAATGCTTGATCATTCACATGCTGTAAATCGAACACACCCACTGACAGTTGTATTAGTATCCGCTGTGTTGCCTGTACCAATGCCAGCCCTTATACCTCTGTGGTTTTCAGCCTTAATAAGTGCACACACACACACACACACACACACACACACAGTATAAAATGTAATATTGATCCCAAATGACCAAATCTTTTATTACTTTAATGGTACTAGCAATTATTCTCGCTCTACCCCAAGTCATAAAAACATAAAAGTGGATGAAATATAAAAATGCAATTTAAAAAAAAAAAAAAAAAAAGATCCAATGGCTATGCTTAAAGATAATACTTTGTTTTTTTATGGTTTTAATGAATCCAGAATGACATAATCGCTCATAGCTCATAGTGCCAGAAAAGTGAGGAGGAGTTGGGCTTTCTGTGTTAAGTGCCTTGGAAAATAATAATAATTATAACACTATTGTGCTGGGATATTTTCTGCAGTCATCCCAGTGACAGATCGGCCATAGTTTGGCAGATGCTGCTCACGGCTACAGCATAGCACACAAGGGGGAGGAGGGGCCCGATTTGTGGGGCTCTTAGCAACATGCATAGTAAGGTCCAGCATTCAGACTTATGGTCACTGTATCGTCTCCAATTAAAGCAGCATGTCTTGTCTGAATCCAGTGAAGACCAAGGTCTTGATGGAGGTATTTACCTGTGGTCGGCCCACAGTCTTTTTTCTTTCTGCTCATAACTCTGACCACATCATACATTCCCCTCCCTGGCTCCACTGCGTAGTCCAGGGCAGGTGTGTGCACATGTGAGTATGCATGCCCCCCCGCCCTCTTGTATGCATACATTCATCAGTGAGCGACGAGGGCATCTCGCTGCCAGAGACAAATGTTTATTGAATTGATCTTGGGAACAAACAGCTCTGACACTGGCAGGATCACTCACTCTTTCCCTGCAGTGACCGCAGCAGTCGGGCAGCGGTCCAGCTCTTTCCTTCATCATTCACCTGACATGTGACCGGCACGTGGGCTGACTTGGGTCCGTCCACCTTGTGCTAATGACGACTGTGGTGATCAGAGGATTGGGTACGAGTTGCAGGTGATGATGTGGGTTAGGAAAGATTTCACTTTAATCTTTTATTCATCTAAATGTTTGACTCATAGCTGACAAATTCAGATATTCCATTGAATTATTTTTTCATGAATAGAGCCTTATTTCTTCAAGTACGAAGTATTCAGATTATCAGGTTGATCGTTGATTAAGTTTGTTTGCAAGTTGATGTGGGAAGAAGAAAAATGCATGTTGCATTATTTGCCTGCAGTTCCACCAGTGACCATTTTCCTCTGAGGCTTGTTCATTTCTCACACTGTGTGTTTCACTCACCAGCTGTGGGAATGTCAGTGGGATAAATTAGCTCTATGGTTATTATTTTTGGTCGTTTTGGTTCTGCAGTGCCTGGTGCCTGCAGAAGGGGCAGGGACGTTGAGAAAGTCACAAATAAGTCAGCCACAAATTGGTCTGGTTGCATCAAATCAATTCCTGACTGTTGATTTCAGGACAAGCTGAAATCCACTGACCACACTGTCTGTGGACCTTTACCAACAGTTATCTGCATGGAGCCTGCTCGTTGTGGGCTTGTGAGAGTGTTGGAGAGCGAATGAGCCGCAGAGAGGGAAGCTGTCCAAACGACATGCACCCACATGTTCGATTAAAAACGAATTCAGTCTTATAAATACGTGTAAGCTGACGATGGAGGGTTAGTTATTTCAAAAATAACCAAATTGAAAAAAACAGAACTCTCAGCCTGAAAACCACGAACCTGTTTGTCCATTACAATTCCACCTGTTTCACTTGTGTTTTAATGTGTATGTGAAATGAACTGTCACCTCAAACCACAAACCCTGACATGTGCACACGCATCTGAGTTCTGTTCTGTTTTCATTTAAATGCAAAAAAACGTGTGGTTTCACAATAGTTGCTATTAATAAACACTTTTATCAGCTCAAGTATAACAGCTTTGTGTGCCAGTGCTCACTAACAAGCCAGAGCCGTCACCAAAACGCCAGTCGATGATTTATTGAGCAACATCAGAAGCAGCGCACATTACCCTTCATTACCCTTTTTAAATCATTCCCCCCCCCCCCCTTTCCACCCCCCCCCCCCCCCCCCCCCCCCCCCTTTCTTTAACATCATCACTTACTTTTTAAGCACGTCCCGCTCGGAGCGCGTCCCTCAGCACAGACTGTGCAGTCCAGCCGCTCCGCAGCGGCGCAGACCTGCTGCAAAAATCGCATCCCGCGCCAGCCTCTCCATCCACCTGCTCGCCTCCCGACGCCCACTCGCCGCCTTCACAGGTTGTGATCAAACTACATATCGTCAGGTCATGTTTTTTTCATACATCCAAGAAATATCCCGAGTTTGGGAACTGTGAAGTTATTAACGAGAGAAAAATTGTGGAGAAAAAGAATGCGCTCAGAGTGGAGTGCACGCGTCCGACAAGAGCGTCTTGGCAGCGGAACCACCGCGACGAGACAGGCGGAGCGGCAGGACGCGCGACTGTGCAGCAGACAGAGAGATGAGGGGGTGAGGGAGAGAGAGAGAGAGGGAGAGAGAGAGAGAGTCGAGCGCGTCACCCTCACCCTGTGCGTGAGCTTTTTCTACCATCGAGACAGATTGCAACACTGACTTTGCTGCAAACGTGCTGGACACCAGAGCTGACCACCCCTCAGCTTCAGCTTCATGGGAGATGTTTCCTTCTGGTTAATCTGGTTAATCCCACCACCACCACCACCACCACCACAATGATGCTCCTTACCGATTCCATCAGCCTTGGCCTTACAAGTGCAGACCAGTCATCGACGCACGTCAGCCGCCGGTGGATGAGATGGAACCTGGAACTGATGGATAAATCCAATCTAACTCTAACCTCCGTTCCGGTCTTTATAAAGGAGGAGCCTTCATGGAAGCGAGTGCAGATGACGGGTTTCGTCTGCGACCTCTCTCAGCGGAGGGCTGCGTGAGAAAATGTCCCGCATATGTCCCAAAAAGTCCCTCAGCATAGGAACACAAGAGTGATGTTATTATTAATGCCGGCCGTTGTCCCATCAAGATTAATACATCTATTTATGTGCAACATGATAGGAGGCCACTGAGAGGAGGAAGAGGAGGACCGAAGTTTGGAGAGAGGGTCGGTGAACCATCCATGTCTTGAGTTATTCAAAGCTGAACCCCCCCCCCCCCCCCCCCGCCCACGCCCTGCCCGTCCCCTGTCTCAGGTCAGGAGGGTGTTTGGTTCACATTTGTGTTTGCTGCAGCGTGAGGTCAGTGAGTTCCCAGAGTTCACCTCTCATCTGACAACTGACAGGAAACGTTCCTGTTCATTTCTAAACGATCAAACAGGTCTGAATGTTTGAAGGAGCGTTGCAGCCTTTTGAAAAACCAAAGGACTTCTTTGACCTTTTAATAATGGCTCTTAATTAGCGGTAAAGAAGAAGACCCGCTGTCGCAAATGTCCCATAGATATGACATGACGGTAACTGTACAGCGAGCCCACGCTCTGACGTCCCTGGGTTAAAGATTCTCCCAGTTTGGATCGATGCAGCACAGACGCAATAGTTCACCCACTGCCAGTGTGACCCAGTATCAGCTCAATAACCCATCAGGTAGTAACCCATTCTAACACATGGTTATTTTCACCCAGCATTAGACACCTTAACTAGTTCAGACCGAACCCGAGAAACTCCATCCCTCTCCTTCATTTCCACAAAGTCTCTGCAGTTTGTTTTTTTTCTTTTTTTGGAGGAAACTCATAAAGCCTCTGGATAAGCACTAGAGTGTACTAAAGGGTTTGCTCAAATTGAAAGCAGTATCAGCTCCCCCAGACCCATGGCCGCATTCGTCTAGCAGCGTCTGCGAGGGAATTCACGTCTCACTTTTCTGCTGACGTTGGATTCCGCCAGGTCAGGTTGTCAGGCAACCAATGAACCATCCAGGAAGTTCCCTCTAATAATCGTCCTGATGCCATTTGAAAATCAGCAGGGAGAGTTCTTCTTTGAAAATGAAACAAACATTTAAAACAGTCATTGTTTTTCTTTAAGGAGAAAAAAAATGTTTGAATTAAAAGGACTTTAATTTAGCTGAGACCAAAACCACAATGATATTTTAGTTTAAATGTATTTTATTTAAATTATTATTATTTAAATAAAAAGTTTAGCCAACACTCCAAAGTCAGCACCTCTCTACAAACTAACTGATGTCCAGTTTAGGAAGAAATTTAAGCTCATAGCCCTCTCCTTAAACGTGACACTGAATCAGATTCAAAACATATTTATGACCTTTAAAAAGATGCTAAACTGAAGGCCCCTCAACGAGAAGGGTCAGGGGACACAGCGGCTCTGAAAGTTACACGTACTAATGTGCAGTTTAAAATAAAAGGGGGGGGGGAATAAACGCGTAACAACGCGTCAGAATGTTTTATGCCACAACTGCGCGGCTAATTAGTCCGTCTGCTGCTCGATACCTCCGCCCACAGAGTGTCCTGCCAGAGGAGGAATGATTAAAGGCAACCAACAGTCACTGCTGGAGCTGTATTGAATCAAATGCCGCTGCTTGAGCCACAATCTCATTTGTGGGCATTAATGTTTAAAAGGCGAGCACACTGCGTCTCTTAATTGCCGACACGGAGCGCGATGAATCTCAGCGTGTCCCTGCGCTTTCGCCCCTCGATGTCATCGCACACTGTAAACAAAATGTTGCTCAACGTGTCTTTACTTGGCCTTCGACTCTGACACACGTCTAAATCAACACAAAGCCCAGTTTCGAGGGCAAAGGTCCGTGCGTGATAAGGCCCCGAAGATCAAACCTGGAGATCAGACAGTTTCCCACACTCCGACGTCAGGCCTTGTTTATTCGGACGCAGGGCAAAGAAAACAGCATTAACCAATTCTCCACTCATAGCATTACAACCAAGTGTAGAAGAGACATGAAAGGAAGCCCCTGGAAGTGCTTACGTCTATGATGGTGACCTTTGAGTTATGAGCTCCGTCATCAAACGCAGGAGACCTCATTTTCCAACACACAATGGCTCGTTCCCCTTCCCATGTCACGAGCTTTCTTCTCAGCAAGGTCTGCATATATCTCATGGCCTCACGTCTATACAAAGCACACAACTGCATCTCCAAAGTGCGACTGAATGGATGTTGCCGCAGCACGCGGAGCCTTGACATGCTTATTGAGGTGAAGCTCTCCCTGGTGGAGGTAGAGTACACATTCACTGTGACACGATTTCATGTTTATCACCTTTACACCTAGTGACAGGGCAGCACTAAAAGTCCTGCACCACGTGACGCCCGCCCCCCAGCACCAGGAGCATGTGTCAAGGTACGACACAGCACGGACAAACAAAAACAATGTGACTGCTTTCTCAAGGTTGGATACAGTTGAGTGGGGCATTGTAATGTGCGTTCTACCTGAGCCTGAACATCCAAAGAGGACAATCCCCCCCTGACAAGAGACGTTCCCTGCTGCTTGGCTCGAGGAGAGGAAACACAAGCTCCTTCACTGGGCACAAGGAAATATATTCAGGCCATCTTTGGCCTGGCATTAAAATTTGATTGGTTTCAATATTTTAGTGCGATTCACTGAGAGGCACTCCTCGTCAGTGTCACTCCAGGTCAAGATGGAACAAGCCCGTGGATGATGGGCCATCCCATCGGAGTTAGCTATCGTTGTTGTAATAATTCTCAGTCGGTCATTTAAATTTGAAATCATTCATCTCTTTAAAGGCGTTCGCTATGTGTGTGTATTCGGTTTGCTGCATCTACTTCTCAGTGTTTGCATCCCATCTCTCCGGTTAATGGAATGTAACTGTAGCCTCAGCAGGCTGTATTATGGTCTGTTTGCTCCCTGACGGCCTTAATAACTGAGCTCACTTTACATCATTTGATGTGTGATTTCTTCGGGGGACTAAAACGTAGTATTCCATCTTAATGAAATTTGATAGGTTTCCTGTTAACTGTTGTCTGTGACTGGTCGCTCAGTTTCCCTGTGTGGTTGAACTAGAACGTACTGAACAAAAGCGACTCTGTTGCTCTTGGTGACTTACGTGGCGTTCCCCAGAGTTCTGTACGGGGGTCACTTTTATTTCCCTTACGTATCTTTTACTTTCTAATTTGTTGCTCAGATTAAACCTGAAACCTTTTTGCCCTTTGTAAATGCTCTCATGTCCAACTTTATAAAGCATGGAACAATTCATATTTGTTACCAAAACCATGGAAACCCTTACCCACCTGAAAGGAGCTTTAATTTGTTTTGAGAACCTTCTCATAACCTACAGCCAGAGCTGGCGCTGGGCTCTCTGGCCCCAGATATTAGCTTTCTCCTGATCACCTCTCCTCGTATCAACCTGCACAAGCCTGCACATTCTCTGGGGGGGAGTGGGTGTACACTCATTTAAAAAGCTTATTCTCATTTAAACTTGTGTTGTGTGCATTTCTGACGCTCTGCGCGTGTCAGATGTCACAGTGGAGATGGAAATTTAAATATAGATGTGACGATGATGTCGTAATGTCTGCTTTTTGGAACATTTCAACATTGCTCGTGGGTAATGACGGAAAAGACTTACCGATGCATCAATGTTTGATTCGTCCAAATAACCGCCGTGTGTCTGTGTGACAGCGGCTGCATGTGGTGCGAGGAGAGAACGCGAGCTGGAATTATTCATGACAAAGGCCCGATTCTGTGCAGACGTTCCTAAACCATTATGCGACGCTGTGCCGAGCAGATCAATCTGAATCGAAGCAGCACTGGATTCCAACTGATGGAGGCCGCGTGCCGCCTGTGGGTCTGCTGCCGCCCATGATGTGAACTTGCACGAGACGTCTCCACTCACCCGGACAACACTTGATGATGTCATGACCGCTGAAACGTGGCAGCTGCACGATCCTCCGAGGTCGTGCAGAGACGTTTCACCAAACGTGAATCATCACTGGATATAAGTGTATCACGCTCTCTGGGATGGGACGCTGCGGTGAGCTGTTAGCGGAGACATTTGCATGTCATATGCACTGAATAACAAACTTGTGTCATCGCTGGGATGAAGAGGATAAAGCACAATCCTACTCTGTTTCACCGGCGGTGGACAGAGGATTGATGGAACGACAGAAAGATCTGTGAGATATTCTCTCAGCAACAGTCTGTGATAGAATTATGGTCCTTTTCTGCCTTCAGATCTTCGCGTAATCACCTTTTACTTTTTCAATTCACTCTGAGCAGAGCAGCACGTCACTAGGGACCAAGGGCACACAGGGCAAGGAAAATGGATTGAATCGTTTGTAACTGAAGGAAAGAACCATTCACATGAACGCTGCTTCTTTTGCTCCAGATTTGACAAATTGCCTTCCCAACATAAACAGCCAACAATTTTTTGAATGACTGAAAATGACCCATTGAAGGGTTGCAGTTAGTTGTGATAGTAGATAGTAACTGCTGCAAAATACTTCTAATAATCACCTCCAATATAATACAGGTTCAAAGCATCTTGAAAACAGACATTGCTTCATTTCATTATGTAATTATATATAATTCCATCCTCTTAAGAAATGTGTGCACCCCCCCGGAGCTGCTGTCCTTCAGTGCAACAAGCCAGAGATATAAAAAGAGATAATGAGCAATACAACCAATTTAAGAAGGAGCTGTTTTTTCTTTTTCACAGTGCATTATAGCCTGTACGCCTAAATGTCAACTTAATTGGACACATGGGTTTAAAAGAGCGAGTGGTGGACTCTGAAGTCATTATACAGGAGGATGGAGCTGTCAGGGAGATTGATTATTATGTGACAAAATGAAAATGAGGTCGTCTCAGATGTGTTAAACCAAGGTCCGATTGTGTTGGTCTGTGCTTATTTTTCAGTGGAGGGGTTATAGAACCACACAGATGAAATAAGGCTGCATAACATTCCTTTCTGGCTGTGGCTGATGTTCCTCACTGGGCCTCTGAGATGCACGTATTATTCTGAGAACAGGTCCAGGGACCTAGGACCCCCCGGGGGCCCAGATACTTTTTGGATGATGTGGAAAAAAGAATATCTGCTGGAGCTGAGTGACGCCGACACGACCGCGATTGCACCTCGTGAAATGTTATGAGCACTTTGTTGTACCGAAGCCTCAAAGTGCTTGGTCGACTTGGCTGACAGCATAATTCAGGTCAAGCCCAGAAATCACTCCACTGTATTTTTAGATCAGAAAGGGGCAGAAAGACAGACGTTGAGAGATGGAAGAAGACACGGGAGAGGGAGCTGAAAAGAAGATCTGATCTTGTCAAAAACAATTTTCCTCCTTTGCATGCAAAAGAGGATTTCATGAGACAGAGACGTTCGTTTCCACTTTGTTTAGAAATACAATACAAATACCACGAATAGATGTGACCAAATGAGAATAAAGGTGTCACTTCCAAATCAACAACACTTAGAATAGTCCTCCTGTATTAAATATGCACAGTATTCTTAATGTATACTTACACTTTGTTTGTATATTATTTTTATTTCAGTTGACTGAGCTTTCCTGTCTCAGGGGACAAAATAAATCTCTCCAATTGACTCCATTCTGTGCACATGTAGATAGCACGTTTCTAAATTAGTACATTTTTATTGGGTGTCATGGTGGTGCAGTATTTGGCAGTATCGCCTCACATCAGGGAGGTTCTGGGTTTGATTCCCCGTCCTGCTTCCATGTGTGGCGGTGACGTGTTCCAGCTGTGCCTGCGCGGGTTTTCTCCAGTGAACAGATGCACCAGTCCTCTCACTGACTGGTCCATTGGCTGCTTTACTTTTTCTTTTGCATGAGAGCCTCAACAGTTTGTGCGTTATCAGTGTGAGAGTCGGCCCATGATCGGATCCCCCCGCACCTAAAAACAGCTCATTGATAAAGCTCATTGGGTTGTGTGCTGCCCCCGGCATGAACCTGGGACAATGTCCAATGGGAATCTTGAGGTTTTTATTTCCCTCAAGGGACGCGGATGAAGATGGATGGGTACGATCCCTTACAGGCAGAGAATCAAGTGGACAGATATGATTTTACATCATACAAAGAAAAAAAAAGCAAAAGACAGAAAAGACGAGTAGTTTTTTTCCCTTTGTATTCATTGTGACAGACATTGAAAGTATTTGGCTTGTATAGAAATAGATCCACTGTGTTCACACTGAGAGGTAAAAAACATGTCTGAGGAGAATCAGAAATGTTCCGGTGCAGCCTTAATGCGAGTGCACAGATGTGCCCCCCCCCTCACGTCAGTTCACCACATACCAGAGCTGGGACCACCGCTGTGCACAGCTCCTGCAGAGTGCATGTGGACACAAGTCTTTGAGAATCTCAAGTTTGATGCATTGTCTTAACGTCATCGTGTTTGATTAACCAAAGTTCTTCTCTCCTGGTTGGTCAGGCACAAATGTATTTAAGGTATTTATCAGCCAGCGTTGCACAGTGGCATCTGGGAAGGCAGAACCATACCTGTGCACTGCAACTGGGGCTTAAACAAGCCTGGACTTACATTTCCCATCATGCTCACAACAGCTCAAAACCACCTGACGGTCACTCGTTCCTCTCTCTTTCAGGCAAGGTCTTATTTTACTACTCATGGCATATTCAGACGTGTCAGTGGCTCAGTGTACCTCTCTTTTGTCCAATTGCCCCTGAGAATATTTTTTTTTTTTCCATCAATAGACATAGAATCATCTCCAGAGGGCGGATGTCACGAGCAGTCTGAGATTATATAAAACAGTTGTATTTCACGTGTGTGCTTTCCAGGAACCCAGCAGAGGGACGATAACCGCTGCAGTCCGCCCTGCCACAGCAGCGTCTTGTTTTTGTCATAAAAATGTTAATTTTGGCCAGTGTGCAGTCCTGTTGCACAATGAGAGGGAAGGAGAGGAAGAAAAGATTCAAAAAGATAAATCCACTGTCGGGAAAGGAGGTGAGGGACTGGGACAGAAATGGAGGAGAACATAGGATGGGGGGGGGGGGGGGGGGGGGGGGGGGGGTGGGGTGAAGAGAGAGATGCAATCTGAAAGAAATGGAGAAGTTTTACACCTAGTGAACTTTGTATAATGTCTAATTGACCTTTATAGATCTGATCCTTTAATCATGTCATGGACACAAAAACATACGTGCGTGCGTGCACACACACACACACACACAGACAGACATTCTCTCACTCTCTCTGGGGCCCCATCAATATTCTTTATAGAGAAACCCTCAGGCAGTTTTCATCTGGTCTCAATTACACGTAGAGGGTGAAGGTTGGATCCGTCGGAGTAAAGAGGACCTATGAAAATAACTGGTGTCTGCCAGTGCTTTAATTAGGACGCAACACACTCAGGACTCACACACACACACATACATCTCTCTTTATGGCTCTGACCTTGTGGATTGATGTAAATTTTGTGTCACTCACAGCACATTCCACTGAAGGGAGTTTATATTTGAGCAATTCATCTGATTATTTGTGTGTTTTTTGCCCGGTGTCTGGTTTGCCAGCATTTTTTCGGTACCTGTTCTAAACCTGTCTGCCTGGGATGAGATGTTTGTTTGGCCTGTGGTGATGCTGGCTGCATTTTACTTCCTGAAACTGGAAAAGTGACCTGCAGTAATTGAGCTGCTGTAAGTAAAGACCTGAAGCTGGAGAATCAGTTTAATCTGTTGACGTGAATACGCTAATGTCAATGTGGCTGAATGCTGTCTGTAGTATACCTCCTGCTTATCCTTGGGCTCAAATTATTAGTTTGACTGAATAGCTATGGGAAAAAAATAACCTCCACAGGCCATAGTTCATTCTTTAGTCTATTTAAGTTATTGAAAGGTTCTTTCAGATGTCTCTTTAACAACTCTGCAAAGGAAGAGTTTGACATTTTTGCCCTTGTACAGAGATGTAGCTAAAAAAGAACAGGAACATTCTCATCTCTTTATGCTAAATATGGCATGAAAGCAGCCATGCTGGCTTTTTCTAAAGGTAAGAATTTCAGTTGACACCTCATTTCTAGTTTCTTCACTCTTCTAAAACCACTGAAGGCCACACTGTTCCCTTATAAAACCACCTTTACAATCACAAGACCCCCGGTTTTTTATTTTATCCTGTGCCACAAGTTAAAGTTCAGAGCAAAACTGTTTTTTGCGCTCTGGGATTCCTTGGAGAACACAAAGTTTCTCATCGACACGGTCCAACTTTTAGCAATTAAACATTGTTGTCAAACGGCAGCCCTGGAGGACTGTTCATGCCAATTTGAAGAGAACAGAAACAGTAAAAACAGCAACAAAAGAGTTGGGATTGGGAAAGGATTAATTGGCTGGGAGACAGCAATGACATGTCAAAAAAAATGGTTACACTTCCTATTAATTTAATGTGTGTGTGTGTGTGGGGGGGGGGTATTTACAGTTCATGAAAACAAATGTTTTCAGCGTGAATTCCTGCCACAACAACTACACATTAAAATGTAAACACTGCTTAAAAAGGCTGAAACACGGTGTGAATGATGTTTCTTGTTGAATTAGTATTGTTGTCTCCAGTGCAATCAGCTGAACGGTCAGAGCAGCGGAGAGCTATAGGACACTGTCCACTTTGGAAATAACATGCGTTTGTTTACAGGACAATGACCGTATCGCCAAATCTCATTAATCTCACTCCTCCTAATTTGACATCCGATTTTTCCATTGTGAGATGTTTGTGCTGTTTCTTGTTTCTTTCAGTTTTACATCCGTCACACTTGAAAACGTCACCACTGATCAGCAATTCATTTGGATACGAGATAGGTTTATTATGTGCTTTTTTTCTGTGTAGTTTGGTTGAGGCTCTGAAAGAAAAAATGGTGAAAATGTTACAATAACATATTAATCATTCATTTTTCATTTTATTTGTCCAAAGGACCTCATTTTTCATTTTATTTTTCCAAAGGGCCCCCCCCCCCCCCCCTCCAAAAAGTCTTTGCATTCTCGATTCCTTGCCACCATGGGAGGACATCAGACAGGGTCAGTTGTAGGTCAAGTAGAGAACTGCTGCGTTGCGCACTTGTTAAATACCAATGAAAAGCACATTTGTAAAAAAACAAACAAAGCAAATCTCAAGGGTTAAACAGTGAAGAACACCACGGCGTCACTGCAGACTGGCACCTGGCATCTAGTGGCCCCATGAGAGAACTGCATGTCAGAGTACTTCTGGTTTGGGTTCAGAGTTCAGGCGTGGTGGAGCCAGCAGGGTCGTGACACAGTGAAAGTACACATGCCCCAACCCCCCCCCCCTTCCCGAACTCTGCCACCTCAGTTCCCCCCTCCCCACCGTAGTGTCGAGAGACTGACAACACGACCGGGGAGTCAGTGACCTTCTCCGATAAACCTGAACGCCTCCTTACTCTGGGATTTGTTGCAGTTACCCATGATGCACTGAGATTACATTCCAGATCCACCCTCTCTGTGTGGACTCTACGGGCAGAACCGGTGATTGGTATGTGATTTATCTTCTCAGATATTTTGTGAGACTCTTTGTTTTTTTTTTTCTCGTGTTTAGTTTCTGCCTGAGTTATGTTCTGTTTTGCACATTTTCAGTCACTTCCTGTGTTATTTTGTCACTTACCCTTGTCTCTCTTTTCACTTCCTGTCTTTGTCTGTACATCCGGCCTCCACTAACAACTTTCCCCGTGAACAATCCATCACATAGCAGAGAAGAACGCTGTTGTCCAAACGATGCTACAGCATATTTACTTTGTCTCTGTACTTTACTGTAGTAGATTTATTTGTAAGTACTTTTCACTCAGCCAATATCAGCCTATCAGATGTGACTCACCCGCTCACTGTCCCGTAGCAGCAAACATTTAGGATCCATGTCAGAAAACATCTGGGCTCCAAATTCTAAAATACTGTCAAAACAGTTTTCTAGTGATTCCTTTTTCAGCGTGAATTGAAATCATTCAGTGAGCATATGAACCTTTGGGACGACATTGATCTGGGCTTAATCTTTCCCGTCGGCACTCGAGCATGTTTCACACTTTCAGTAGACGAGCGTGGCGAGGGTTTATTATCTCTTTCAAGAGCCGGCTGGCAGACACAAGTGGGTCGCAGCTACGGAGGGCTTGACATTTGCAGAGTCTTTCCAGCTCACAGAATGCCCCCGGGGCGAAGTCAGGGGGCTTGAAGCTGAGAGGACAACCAGATTGGAAATGCAGAAAGGAATTATTTACGAAATATATCACAGTAACATCTAAAGCAGGGGTCCTGCAACGACGATTAATTTGAAGTGATCGGTGAAGTCGGAGCCCTCTGCAACATGTCTTTATTTACATGATCAAGTTCAGTAACAGACACACTCGCTCAAATCTGTGGTATATGTTCAAATATCATCACACATCATAGATGTCTCTAAAAAATACAGATGATCTTGTTTATACATATTTACATCACTGGCGTTTTATGCAGTTACAAAAAGAGACACATCTCTTTACACGTGCTGATTCATCAGATGCTGTGATTGTGTTGACGGTGGATCCATGGTTGTGTAATACTTGTGTACATTTGTTCATTTGTTTGCTGCAGCAGAAGTTTTGTCAAAATGAGTAATAACTATATTTCCAGCTGCTGGATCTTAACATTTCACCTTACTATTTATATCTATGTACGCAGGAAAACATGTATCTACACATTTATGGATCTATGCAGGCATTTACAGACTTTTTTTCAATATTTGTTTACACACTTTCTGAATACACAGTGGCAAATCTCAGCATGCACTTCCTGGTTATTTTCAGTTTAGACGCACACAGGTTGAGGTACCATTTCAAATGTCTCTCCCACTGTGATTTTTAATACCCAAGGTTTCTAGCTTGCTGAACAAGATGTCAATAGTAAGTGCCATTGTTCATTTCACAGCATTGCTGAAAGACAAGTGCTGGCTTTTCATTTTGCTGACAGGACATTTCAAAAAGTCGGGAGGAAAAACACAGTTACACACATTTGACACTGTTCATCACTCACAGGCCACAGGCCTGTCTGTGTCTTTGTGTGCTGGTGTTTGGCCAAAGGCATGTGACCCATGCTACTCTGTTTACACGCCACCTGTCCTCACTTCAGGCCTCTTGTGCCGTATTTCATTAGTTCCTGGCGAGAAGCGCTATAAGGAGATGCACTAGAGCGGGTCAGCTCAGCCCTCTGAGTTATTAGATGACAAATTACACAACAGGTCTGAGTCAGAGCGGGGACGAAGGGCTCTGCTCTCTTAAAAGTGCGTGTGTGAGGGCCGGGATTCGTCAGATGAAGAGCTTTTTGGAAAATCCTCAAAATCAAAATGAAGTGCGCAACTTAACAGGAGTGTTTCTTTGGCTTTTTTTTTTGCCCTTTAAAGAATTTTGTTCATGGAATTTAAACAGTACAAAGTCAGCACTTTACACGGGGAGGGCAGAGGGAACTTTCCAGCTGGGCGGAATGATTTACAGTCAGTACTCAAACAGCGAAGTGTGCGAGCGGCGGGAGTCTCTGGAGGACCACGTCAGACACTTTTATTTGCGAGAGTTCTTACCTTTGAAATGAGTGGCTACACAGAGGAAGCTGAACTCCATCACCTTGGCAAAACAAGCTTCAAGAAAATATGTTCAATTTCATACTTATTAGTGTCTCTGCAAAAAATAAAAAATACATGAGTACATATGGTCAGGGGATCATGCAGTGCAGGGAATGGAAATAAACGGTGACCCAGTCTCTCTATGCCAGTATGGTGACATCCCGCACCCCTGTGTCATTCAAGTCATACCGTTCAGTGTTGCACTGCATGCTGGGAGATGTCTTGGCCACGGGGCAGAGGAGGGTGCGGAAGTGCCTCCTGAAGGTGTCGGAGAGGCAGGCGTAGAGGATGGGGTTCGCGCAGCTCCACGAGTATGACAGAAGGACCATGCACTCGAAAGCTCTGGCGAAGGTCAGCACCAGACCGCTTTGATACAGGGAGCAGAAGTTGAAGGTGTAAAACGGCAGCCAGCACGCGCCGAACACGACCACCACCGCCACGACCATCCTGGTGATCTGCTGCTCCACCCGGTGGCTCTCCTGGTTCGGCGTCGACGTTCTAAGTCGCTGGAGCCGCAGGTTGCAAAGGAGTCCCGCGTAGGACGCGGTCATCATCGTGAACGGCAGAGCGAATCCCATGACGAAGGTGTAAGAGAGGATGCCGAGCCACCAGGTCTCCGAGACGAGCACCGGTATGCACAGGCCCTTATCTGCCGAGAAGTGAAGCGCCATGGGGAGGATGGTGAGGAGCGAGAACAGCCACAGGAACGCCGAAACGACCTTGGCGCAGCGCGGCGTTCTCCAGCGTGCAAACCGAAGCGGGTCGGCCAGCGCCATGTAGCGGTCGATGCTCATCGCCGTCAGGCAGAAGACGCTGGTGAACTGGTTGATGCCGTCCAGCACCATGACCACTTTGCACGCCATGTCGCCAAACATCCAGCGGTTCTGGAAGTTCTGGCTGGCTATGAACGGCAGACCGACCATGAAGAGCCCATCGGCCAGGGCCAGGTTGAAAACGTACACCGTCGTGGACGACGACATCTTGTCCAATTTCACAATGGCGACGATGACGAGGGAATTCCCAGCGAGCCCCAGGATGCAAACCAGCGGGTAGAGAATGGCCATGGTGATGCCGAACGCATCAATGTTGTCCTCAAAGTAAAAACGCTCGTCCACGTAAGTGTCATTGTAATCTGTGTCCAACAGAGAGGAGACGACCATCCTGCCTCAGCATCAATTGAACGAGGAGAATAAAAACACGGGAATGCACTCAGAGCGGCGGCGGTTCAGCGGGAGCAAATCTCTGCGTCTGCTTAAATTCCTATGCAAGCACTTCCAGAGTCACCTCTTGACTCCCTGTTGTCGAGGTTAAAAAAAAGCACTCAGAGGGAGAGGGGCAAGCAACTGAACCAAAAAAAGAAACCCCCCTGAATATCAAACAGTGTTCGCAGGTTCAGCGACGGCCTGGCTTCAGCAGCTCTTCATCACCTCGCCCGTCCAGTCACTGCTCTCTTACTCTCTGGAAAAGAAGACCTGTCAAAGTTTAATCCTTCGTCGTGGGGACGGCTGGCTTCTGTCAGACACTCTTTCTCACACACACACACACACTCCTGCGTAAACACACTCCCAGCAGTGTGGGAATGAGCAGGACAGCCTGTGAGACGCTCGCCTGAGCGCTCCTTCTCCCTGGGAGCCCTTTTATATCTCTTCCCCCCACAGCGTGAGGAGTGTTCCTACTCCTGTGTGTGGGTGTGTGTGTGTGTGTGGCAGGAGGGGGGGACCCCTTATACCCCCCCCCCCCCCCCCCCCCCCCCCCCCGTCCCCCCCACCCCCCCCCCCCCCCTCAGTCCATCAGTCTCCAGAGATCAGGATAAACTCCAGCTTGGCTCATGCCCCCCCACCCCCCACCCCCTCTGCTCTAATGCTGCTTCCAAGGTGAACTCCGGCCCCATCTGCTACAATACTTCTGTTTTCATAACTCTTTCTTTCCATTTTTCTTTCCTCTTCTGTTTACTTCACCCTTCTCCACCCCTTTCTCTGACTCGTTCACGCTTCAGCAGGGGGCGGGGGGGGGTCACACAACTAAACCAACTTGCACACGCTATCTCATCGCCGGGGGCCACCCACCTTCACACCCTTAGGCCGAGGAGATGTGCCGACAGTCATAGATGAAGTCTTCCTGTCTGTTTTCTCACCGTTTGTGTTTTCTGACATTTGACACGCAGACGCCGTTGTCTGGCGTGGAGGAGGTGAAAATTGGGGGAGAAGAGAAAGATGACAAGCAAGTGGAGAGGACAGAGCGGGGAGAAGGAAAAAAGGAAAGGAGGGGGGGGGGGGGGGGGGGGGGGGGGGGGGGGTGAAGCAATGACCTCGTCCTGTTGCCGCTCTGACACGCATAGCTGGAATACCCCGGGAGCATCCCCCAGGGAAAAAAAAGAACCTCCAGTTTGTTCCGCCACCCACCATCAACACAACCAGCAAAAGTGGGCCCCCTACCTTCATCCAGTCATTTCATCAAAGGCACTTTGACACCTTATCTGTCTGTGCATTCACTGGATGCCACAGATTTCCATATCACACGTGACTCATGAGCTGACAATGGAGCACAAAGCACGTCACGTCTGACCTCACCTGGTGAAAAGAGCCATTGATCAGAAAAGATGTTCTCTTCCTATCCTATTTTCTTAGGCTGTATTTTGCGTCAAGGACTTTTCTTCCTGGGCCGACGAGCAAAGATTGCAAGTTTCATCTTTGTTATGTTGGTGATAAACAATTCTAAAAGGGGCCAGAATGCTTCGGCTGACGGCCGACTCCCACCCACCTCATTCATAACCAGCTCCTTCTGTTAAACTCCTTTTTGTTTTAATACAACCCTGCATGTTTCAGTGAGAACAGTTTATCATCCCCGTGCAACTGTGCACGGTCCTTCCATTATGGATGATGTCTTCATTAATATCTGCATGTGTGAGCCATTTTTCAAATAATTTGGAAATGAAAAAAAAAAAAAAAAAAACACACACAGACAAGACAAATCCTCCGGTAACTAGAAATCTCTATTCAAAGGTTTGTGCCAGCTCCTTCAACCACGTTTTGTGGAAATGTGTTCTTTATTTTCGTTTGTTTGATGTTGTTTTGATGCCTAAAATATAGTCATTACTTTCTCCAAGAAGCAATTTTCTAGCTGTCAGAGTTTTTAGTTATCTTAACCCAAACTGTCCAAGTGCTGGGCTTAGATGTTGGCCCTCTCTCCTCCACAGAGCAGGAAACAGGCATTACCCAGGTATCTCAGTATTGAATAGCCTAAGTACAATCCACAGAGCCATGCTGCTATAGAAGAAAAAACAACAACAGATGAAACACAGAGAACATCTGCAGCCATGGAATAAACCAAATGATTGTTCCAGCAAAAATGAATCACACCATTCTACAAAATAGTTTCATAACAGGGCACTTTTTGGGAAAAGATGAATGGTAATGCCAGGAAGTCCACAGAAGGAATGTGAAAACTCTGCATAGCTTAGTAACTTGTTTATTGTGTCCGTGCATCAGCTTATTTTGATCTTTTTTTTTTCTTTAATGTTTCCGGGCAACATTCTCTATAAACCAATAGTCACTCATGAGTTACGTAAATCTTGCTTTCTGCAATTCGAAACAGGAATTAAAAATATTTAAAGGAATGTTTCATCTGTGTTTCATTGAACACACGGATAAAGCTGCTCTTACAAAATCTACATGCAGCACTGGATGGATTACTGTTTCCGGTTGTGTTATGGAGCTTTGGGATCACTAATGTTTTATGATTTTGTTCAAAATAAGACGTGTGTGTGTGTGTGTGTGTGTGTGTGTGTGTGTGTATGCTCCTGCTGGTTGATTTTTCCTTGTTGGTGTTTTTCTGCTACTGCCACAACAAACTGACGCCCCCCCCACCCAAAAAAAAAATATGCAACATGATGGAATATATCCAGCACCAGGTGTTTTGATGTTGCATTAGCTTAAAACAGCAGAGATCTGTCACATCAGTGTTTGATGTCAGTTCCACAGAATCAAAGGGCGGGCGCTTCTTTCTTGAGCTGCCATGTTGCACAGACGCATTGCAGATCCAGGTGATAATGCACCTCATAACAGGTTTTTCAAAATGTTGAGGCCTCACCATTTACCATTTGAATACCTTTATTGACAGGATAGCACGCCACAGAGAGATAGTGTGGAGGTGGAAGTGGCTGGGTTAGAACAAAGCCTGCAGTAAGAAATGGTCCATTTAACTTTGTTAGGCTACTTTTGAGAAGTATCATGGCATATAGCCTCAATGTATGAAATTCTGCATTTAGTCCCAATTGAGTCCCACTAGGGATAAGATCACTAGCTGATAAGAGTTTCTGAAATTTTTTTCGTTTCCACTCATCAGGTCCACTGCAATAGCTTGGAGACCGGAAGCTGGTCACTGTGCCTTTAATGTGGCTTTAATCTGGACTTTTCTTATAAGGGGGAAAGACTGGAAAAAAAACATTAGCCAACCTTCTGTGGAAGCATGCTTCAAATACTTGACATAAAAATATTCCTGGATTGATCCATCGCCATCGTCAGCGACAGGGGTTGATTAGAGTTTGCGTGGTGAGTGCTGCTGAGTAAAACAATAAAAATTTAAATCAGCGTCAGATGTTTGTTACGACATCACTCCAGTGTTTGCGGGATTTTCTAAAGCTTAAAAAGCGGGGGCCGTCAGAGAAAATGTGTGGTGATGAGTCCACGGGTCAAAGGTCAGCATGCCTTGGAATTACCACAGAGTGAAAGCAGCAATCCTGGAAACTTCCACTGTCCAGAGTCTGTTTCCTGTTAGAAGTCAGGAAAAAGGTCTGCACATGCACACACACGTGCAGTGATAATCCAGTGGGGGAGAAATTGCTGCTATGATAGTTGCATGATTTTATATTTTCTTAAGTATAATACTATCTGTTTGGCCATTGTGCCTGATAGAGACATTACAGTCTGTGTATGGAGACAGTGGAGACAGACAGGAAATGCTTGGGGACCAGAGGGGGGGGGGGGGGGGGGGGGGGGGGGGGGGGTGCTGCAATAAAAACTGCGACCTGCTGGAAACCTGCAGCTTTCCCGCTCATGAAGTTTTTGCACTAAATATATGAGTATTGTTATTGTCATTGTGACAATGACAATAACAAAATCTCGACTAGAGAGTGATGAAAAAAATATCTAAAATATACAAATATATTTACAAGGGACGCCAGTAAGAATATAATCCACAGTTGAGAGTGAGCATGACAGCAAACAGTGTAAGTCAGTGAATATAGGTTTATACGTATGTATATGTATATGTATATGTAGCTACACGTAAACAGTGTCTGTATGTATTTCTACCTGTTTTCCTACACTGATGCACACTGGGAGTTTTTCATTTGTATTTTTTTAATGAATGATGCTGTCAGTGACCAATAGCCTGCGAGGAGGGGCGGGGCTTATCCTGTCACAGACAACGTGACCGGGAAGCCGGAAGTAAATACAGCAAGCAGACGAGGCGCCTGTGGAGAGAAGTGAGTAAAACACAAACTACTCCATAAAACGACAGCGAACACTGAATCGGGCTTCGAAAGAAGGAACCCGAATGAAGGCAGGAGGTCTGCTAATGTCGCCAGCATCGCTGAGGGGAAACGTAAACGCGTTATTTCACATTTGGAGTCAGCAGGTGACGGAAAATGAGCCGGTTGGCTTTCATTGACAGGACGATGACGTCACTGAACTGGGCGCTTTCGGTGTTGTTTGAATGTGTGTTACACTGTTATACATTCTAGGTATATAGTATATAAGATAAACTGATCACATGAAGTTGTCTATACATCTAAATGTATTACACTGCTGCTGCTGCTGCTGCTGCTGCTGCTGCTGGCAGGTACATTTTTTTTTTGGATTCAGACACTCATGAAACATGTGTCTTGTGCACGGTTGCAGGAAACAGTAAACAGGTCTCAGTCTTTACACGGGAACATGAAGGACAGACAGTCAAAGCGAAGTGCTCACAAGTGTTTTTGCTGTATTGTGGACCATAGTTTACTGGAGACATAGTATGTCTGGATCGACGTGTATGCAGTATTATTTGCTGAGTGCTCGTTTCAGGGCCGGACTCAACAGGTCTGCCCACACAAGTGTAAATGAAGAAGTCCAGGATATTAACCTCCTGAGCAAACAGGATTTACTCATTTTCTGTCCTGCTAGTGGAAACAAACACAGGCAGCTGGCTGGATTACTTATGTGAGGGCTTAAAGGCAAACATATTGATTTAAGACGAGTCGGCTGAAACCATCCTTTCGAAGACAAGATTCCTGAAAGTCTTATTGCTTTTAGACCACAACAGCCACATAGGACAATATTTACTTTAGGCTTGCAGGACCAATTGAAAACAGGAGTGGTTACTGTGAGATTTTAGCCCATCCTCATACTGGATGTTTTCCAGTATGTCTTCCAGTGATGTAATCTGTGTGCAATGGGATAACATGAGTGTGTGTCTTTTGTGTGTCCAGCCGTGGCGCAATGCTGGAAGGCTACAGCCCCGTGACCCAGGCCCTGCTGGGGACCCTGTTCACCTGGGGTCTGACCGCTGCCGGATCCGCCCTGGTGTTTGTCTTCTCCAGCCGCCAGGTACCGACTACAAAACGAAAGCACCTCACACACTGTTTTAAAAGGGTTATTTTCCTGCACCCATTCTCCTGATATCACAGGAGGAAAAACCCAACGCTGCTTTTTGTCTCCTCCTATTAATGAACATCATGATAACTCATATCCTGTGTAAGAAGTAAAAATAGCATCACTGAAGTTAAAGCATTTGGACTCCATGTATTTTTTGTCTTTGTTTATTAAAGAGTACCACTAAATCCACTTTTATTTTACTTCTGTTTTTGACTGCAGGATTACTCAAACATTAATAAAGTGAGCTTTTTATATTTTATGGAGACTCAAGGAAGTTTTGGGGCAGACTGGATTACTCTTTCTTTAATTCCTGTGGAATACGGAGCATTATCATCCTCTGAGTCTGTCCGATCTGATCCTATACGTTTGCGTTACAGCGCAGCTGCAAATAATGCACTCATTTACAAAAGGTGTCATGTACCACCGCTGGCATAACCATTTCTCCGCCCACAAAAAGCATTTGCTATTTGATTTCAGATGCACAAAGCTGTCACCTTGCATGGAAACCCTCTACTGACACTCATATTATTGTGCTTTTATATTATCACTCCAGTGTTTCTTGCTTCAGTCAAAGTCAACATTAAAGTGATTCACTGACTGGCTTGATGCTACGCTGTCAGGGTTTGAGGATATTGATTTCACTGACTTGCAAACAATCCCTCTCTTTGTCTGCCCTTTTCAGAAGCGCATCTTGGATGGAAGTTTAGGCTTTGCAGCTGGGGTGAGTTGTTTTCTAGCGACACACACACACACACACAAATATGTGGACATATATACAGGACTAGCTGAGTGTCCTCCAGAGAAATGCAGCCTGACACTTTCAGATGCCACGTTTATTCCTAAAAGTTTAAGATAAGTGTTCCCCTGAAGGAGAACTTGGCCTTATCATGTCCAAAGAGTTATTATGCTGCAATAGAAAAACATCCCCTAAACCGCGCTATCTGACTCTTACAATTACATTTGTTTGATTTCCCTCAGGGGAAGCTGTACACAGCCAATGCTCATCAAGTGTCTCAGAGAAGGAAATCAGTAGGAAATCTGAGCTGGCACTGAAGTGTGAAGTCTCAGGGTGACGTCTTTTTAAATAACAAAATTCATTTTTCCAGCTTACTAAATCCATGAAATGTGTCTCCTTTGGGATGAAGCGGAGCTGCTGTTGAACTATTATTGCTAATCAGAGGAGGGAAATGACAAACATATAGTATATTTATTACAGATTTATAGGTTGCTGGATGGTAAAATTCAGCCAATATGAACTGAACATTACATTTTTAACTATTTACTATGAAAAGTGAGGCATCCCTGTACAAGGACAGTTTGTATCTTCTCAAAAATGTTTGCTCCATGTATAATAAGCAGAGTGGAGCCTGCCCACACTGACAGTGTTAGTATTAGAGCCAAAGCTTGTAAATATGTACTATACTTCCAAGCAGGGCTTTTGCTCATCCTCAGCAGGCCCCGTCTTCCCTATCTGTTTGGACAAAGTGTCCTTCGACAAGATGATGAACCCAGTTTGGCCCCAGTTTGGAGAGAAATAGATGCACTGCATGAATGGTTGAATGGCCAAACTCTGAAGTACTTTGAGTTGTCATCGAGACCAGAAAAACGACATAAATGGTTTGTGTGCTCCTTTTTGCAACACAACCCAAATAACATTCACACAAAGCAACTTTTTATTTTGTTTTCACAAAACAAAATTTGTATTCATAGGATGAACTTCTACATCTGGTATTCCAAAATTAATTGAGAATTAATCAGGATTCCCGGTGGTGGTTGTTAATAATTACTGGGCCCCATGTGAGTGAGTTGATAAGATTAAAGCCAAACAATGAGATTAATCTAATAGCCATTAGCTCCTCATCTCAGTTTTCTCTGGTTTAGTGGTGACAGGTTTTCAACCCAGGCTATTAGGAAATATAAATTACATTCAAATGAAATATGATATGGGCAGATAACAGCTTCTCTCTTGTAAATTGCACCCATTATCTTTCTGAATGTACTTTCTACAGCCTCTTGCTGGCATTTAAAATGCTTCAATTGTTTTTTTCCCTACCCTTTCTAGATTAAAGTTTGTGACTTTAACACAAAAGCACAGTGTCTGCCCGTAATATACGTCATATGACAGACCTAGTTTTTCGGCTATTGAAAGCTCGTTGAATGCTGAAGCAGCAGTCCCTCACGGTCACTGATGTTTTGTTTGTGCCAAGTGGCAACATTACTGCTCTGGTCTTATTGGACCTCAATCTCAACCATTAGGCGATATCAGTTTCTGAGAGAAATAAATACCCGAGGGGGTTTAGTTCTGATGGAAAAAGGTCAGAAGTAGACTGCTTCTCCATTTATGCCGTTTACACAGAAGAATGTCCTGACAAACCCTGGGATTCTCATCAGGTCTCAGATGGAGAGTGATAGTGGGAGCCAGGTTGTAAAGCAGAGGCAGCTACAGACGGAGGGAATGTTTGACAGCAGGTGATGGCGCAACTTCAGACCGGGGTAATGGTCGGCAGTGGAAGAATATCTCACATCACTCCAGCCTTCTTTCTCCATAATTGACATTTTTATCGAGGAAAATAAATTCTCTATTCTCCTAGATTATTCCTCAGTCTCCAATCTCAGAGGGAGGCCTGAAAAAAAGAAAGTTTAAATAGGTGAAGTTGTGAAGTTTGAGGGGTGTTTTACCAACTTTGAACTGTACATTCAAAGGCCTATTTCATTGGAATATAAAAAAATGAGTAATACAACAATACAAATCACAGGACACAACACAGGGGCAGTTTATAACGTATGAAACCAGACTCATGCTATAGTTTGTATTTAAAAGATAAAGGGAAAGTATTGCTCTGATATGCTCTCACAGATGTGGTGTGAGGGGAGACGCCCAGTCTTGACAGAGGGACATAACTTGGCCGACACTCAGTTTCATTTCAAGCGAGCCGTGCCTGAACACGGCTGTGGAGGATAACCATGGTAACACTGCGGCAGCGGAAAGAGACGTAACACCCAGCATTAGTTCATGATTCAAACCACCACAGGCCTCCGAGTGCATTTCACTCATTAAACAGATTACGCATTAGAGTACGCCGATGTGCACTGGAATACAAAAAGAGGCTTGCAGCTTGTGCTCTCTTTCATTTTATTGAGTCAATAATTGATTTGGGATCAAAAACTGATCCTGAATTCTGAAATGAAGTTTCCCACCGCTCCTCCGATGTCACAGTTCCATTGGAATCATCTGTAAATCTTTCACGAAGCACAAAAAAAACCCTGCAGGTGTGGCTTCCTCCTGCTGTGAGAAGCTGGAATCCCTATTTGAGTCTTCTAAATATTTACATGAGCCTCGTGAGTCTGATGACATAACACTGTTTTAAATATTTGTAGAATACTGACCGTAAGAAACTTCAGTTTCAGCCAGTCATTGGCGTAAATCTTGAGGTGACTCATAAAGACTGTGGCTGTAGTGTAAAGAACGATTGTTAGTCAAGGAATGAGACGCATTGCAGTGGACTCTTAGAGACAGGCCTGGCGCACTGCACTCAGTTCAAATATTACAGAAGCAAGGACAAGGGGAGGAAATAGAGTAACTGTCTAAGTAATGTGCCTTGAAGTAACAGTGAAATGTTGCACCTCTGATTTCAGAGCAGATCAGTGCTGGGCTCTCCTCTCACTGCCCAGTGGAAGGCAGTGCTATTCACTGTGGTGCAGCTTGATGGGATTTGAGGGGACCGCTGGGCCTTGCTGGTCTATGTGAATGTTGTTTTTAATGCTGCCAAACAGCAGCTCAGGCACTGTCACTTGTTGTTGTTTTTTTTAAATTGTGACTTAGAGGAAGCTTTTGGCAAGTGAAAGGTGACAAATTACTTTCTCTTATTTGATGCATTTGTACATCATTTGTTTTGCACATTCTGGGCCTGATCTGCTGAAAGCATGTCTATGGAGACACACTACTGGAGGAGGACTGGAGGGAAATACCTGAATTTATTGTTATTTACAAAGACATAAATAATTGCGAGGCTTGTGGCTGCATCTATATTTAGGACATTAGAAAGGTGCAATTATTGTGGTGAGGAGACGGCACTGGACAAAGAGGGAGAAAATGCTTTTTTTCAGAAAGTGACCTGCACCTGCTGCTGTGTGTGTGAGACATGGTGCGTGTTTCATGAGCAGCATGTGTCATGCTTTCTCTACCTCATTAAGATGCCATTCTGTTGCCATGCTTCGCATCTGCTGTCCCCAAAAATCACAGCACAGGCTTTATCATAAAGTTGCATCATGCACAGCGTCTGTGTGACCTTATGTGTCTCATTTTTTGATGTGAGGCATCCCCCACCTCTTCTTCATGCGGCCCCAGCTCTATTTGATGCCGGTAATTCCTGGACTGGAGCGTTCGAGACATTGAGGCATTGACGAGCAACATTTAAGCTCAATGTTCTGTTTCCTTGAACTTATTATGCAGAACATTTACGTTTTTCTTTCATCCGCCTACAGCTCATTTACTATAACATGGCAGTAATTCATGCACGGACGGTTTATGATGGTGTCTTGCACGAACGTCACTCATGCATCAACAATTTTCATTGGCCAATTACTCTTCACTGCTGTGTATGGACCTCACACCACCTACAGCACTGGAACATAACAGAGTATTGGCAGTTAATGGAATCAGGCCTGTGATACATTTTCCTCACCGGTCTAAACTACTTGTTTATCGTAATGAACACAGTTTGTTCATTGCCTATGCCCAGTGCTCGCAGAGTATTGCTTCTTCAACAAGTTTTTTTTTGTCCGTGTCTCCCAGAATTAAGTAAACCTATTGCAGCAGCAGGGAGGCATGTGGACGCACACAAATGGCGATGTCATACGCTACAAATTCATGTCAGGTACAGAGCCAACGACAAGTGATCGAGAACTGAATTGCATGCCTTTCGGACTTATCCTCAGCAGAGGTTTTCCATTCCCTGAGTCCCCTGCTCGTGCTGAATGTGCATTAAGAAGAGTGCTGTCTAAAAGAGTGGCATGTCATACCTGCTACAGCTCTAACACAGCACACTCAGTGTCAAAACATGTGTTAGAAAATTACTTTTGTCAAAAAAAATCATTGGTCCAAGAACCAATTTTCTCATACATAGGTGTCTGATGTGTCTGTCACATTAACATTAACACTTGGATTCATGTAAAATATGACTTCATCCTCTCCTTTAGTAAGCTCTTTACACTCTGTCACGTCTTAAATGAGGCTCTGCACTGTTGACACTGTCGTTCTCTACCTGCAGCTGCATCCATGATGAGAAACCCGTCAATATAACAAATATAATTTAAAACATACCAATATATGGAATTTTCTTTGAGAAACCTTGCTCCGTGTCCTTGCTGAGAGCTTTTGTAATGCTCGTCACCCTGTGGCTACACTTCTCCAAATCTTAAGCATTGAGATTTCTATTTAATTTAAAATTGATCCACATTCACGTGCTAAGACACAAGCAGGATGCGCTTGTTATGCACAAGCGTTGAAACCAAGTGTTTAGGAGAGGGATTTACCAAGCAGCATCATTTACGTAACTCCACCATACGGGTTTCCAGGTTTTGGGGATTTGGGGTGTTATTTTCCTCATCATGTCAGCATCCAAAGGTTTCATCCCTGGACCCACTGGTTTCACAGCAGCTGAGGTGTAGGCATTTGTTCGCATGGACGTGGTGGTGTGTTATTCTGCATGTTATGGTGCGACTTCAGCATTTACACATAGAATATTCTTATTATTCCTGTGTGAATAAACACGTGGTGGTTTTCCTTTATATGGCTGAGTGCAAATCAAATTAATTGTAGCAACCCTTGGAAGTCATGAGTGACAGAATTGACAGAATTAATGAAAAGATTTTCCGTGCCTTCACGAACATATACTGATTTATTAACTGCTGTAAGTCAGTATTAGACATTATTCCATCCTTGAACGATGTACAGCTTTGGCCGTCTTAAGCATCTTAAACAGCCCTGCAGCCGAATGTTCTGCAACTGGAAAACAGGCTGAATGTCACTGATTGAAAGAGTCTTCAGAGATTTACACCAGGCACTCAGTCATATGCCCACGAGCTAGACCATAGAAACCATGTGAGAATGGCAGTGAGTCTCTGACTTCTTTGACTTTAGCACCCCTCCTCAACTCAAAAAAAAAAAAAAATCACTCAAGCATAGCACCTTTGCACCCAAGCTATCTGGTTGCTGCCAGGTTAAAGATGGCTTCAATTTTAAACTGTGGTAAGAAAATTTACATCTACCTTCTATAAGACAACCCTGGAGATTCCTAGATGTTGGGGAATCGAGTAACCAAAGGGTTGTGCTTGTATTGTTGTTAAGCTGGGGAATACAAACAAGTCATTGAAGAATAAACTTGCAGTAAAGCGTTATATGCCCAAGTATTGATTAAGTATTTGCTTTATAAGCATTGACTAGCTTCAGCTGCTTTAGTGATTATACATTTTCATTATTTTTATCTTTACTATTTCTTGTAATAGTCAAATAAATGACACACGGCTCTGTTTTCTGGAAACAGTTCCCAGCACTCTGTGGGGTGAAGGTTTTCAGCTGAATGGTTAGATTGCAAATGTATTTGACCTAGTACAACTACAAGTACTTAAGTGTGACCTCTTCGTGCAGAGGCATTTTGGGTAGTCGTTACACAGTCTAAGTATAGAAGCACTAAACATGCATCAGCATATATTTTCCTAATTGCGAAGGATTACCTTGATTCGGCACAAATAATGTGATTACACCGGTTTCATAATGCAGGACTTCTGCTTGCAGACATGGCATGCTGTGCCCTCTGGTGAATTTAATGGACTAGTTAAATGTACCTGTTTGGAATGGGCTGGTTGCTGCACTCTCTTTCTGAAGTGTCCTGCAGTAATTCAAGACAGGACCCTGAAACCACAACGAGCTGTGTAGTGAAGCTGAACTCAGGACATTGTACATCGTACACTGGAGGATCAGTTATTTGCCTGTTTATTTATTTGATCTGATCAATATTGAATGTATCACAGGTCCGACAACAGCAGGTTCAACACTGCACCTCCCTGGTTTCCTAACATGCATTACAAGTGTGGAGCTGATTAAATGGACGGTGCATATAGGTGCTCCACAGACAGACAGACAGACAGACTGAATTATTTCATATATTTCCCTGGAGATTGATGCTGTTATTTTCCGGTTTTGCAAAACGCAAAGTGACATGATGTTTTCCCTTGACTGAGAATCAGAACATGTCCTTTTTATATGTGTGTCTCTGAAGCCACACAGGTAAATGGCCTCCTCCCCAGGGCTTTAGTGTTGCTGAAAATAATGTTCCTTGGACTATGTAATGCATTCATTTCTTCATTTCATGTACTCTGGAGACAAAGCCTTGATGCCTGCATGATCTGATTGGCTTTGAAGAGACAAGCCTTTATGGAATGATTGTAAATGTATTCAGGACTCATTGTTGCTGCACAATGGGGAATGTTCTAATGGATTGTGGTATTCTATTAAGCAATGAAGCCAGTTTCCTCATTGCAATTTTTCCAGAATGGAAAATGAAATTTCAATCATCTATCAATGTTTTTGTCTTGTCTTTTGTCATTTCCCCTCATAATTATATTTTAGGATTTAATCTGCCTTCTAGCAGTCTGTTAAATCCAATGTATTACATGATAAAACATGGTAATTAGTTCTGAGAGTTATTCTTATGACCCACTCCAGTCTCATGGAAATTCTGCGGCTGAAAGGCAGACCAGCACAATCTTGTTTCGGGTTGTCTTCCATTTACAGTCCATGCGTGTCTCTGCGCTCGTCTTTCCATCTTCACCTTCAAAGAGCCCCATGCTAATCTTTCATCTGTAGACATATGACCATCAACACTAATCCCTGGGAGCGGGCTTTCAGAACAGCCAATCTTTACTTTATCAGCGTTGCAATTTTTCCTCGGTGCCATGTGCCTCCCATGTGCAGGACACTGGATGGAAAACCATCAGTAAAACCATCAGTAACCCTGAAATTAAGTCGGTCTCTGTTTGTGCGATTGACATTCATCGCTCATATGAACCCTCCCTACTCGGCAGGGTAATCACTGATTGCAGGATTAATTAAGATGCAAAAGGCCTTCAGGTGATTGCTCTCAAGCAGCGTAAGGCCAGTGCACCCCATGCTGTCAAGAAGAGTATCTCTAACAATCAGAGCATTTTATGAACCTTTAGATGGAACTTTGATTACTCATTACTTCAGTTTTCCTTTTTATATTAAGTTAATTCAAGGCAATTATTTTACAAGGGAAGTTTAAACTTGAAACTTATTCTCACAGTTAACAGAAATACTAAATGTGACTTTAAAAAAACACACCCCCACACACACATGCACTATTCAAGGGACACTTTCCAGTTCCAACATAAGAGACTCCTCGTCTTGTTCTCATTACATCAGGGCCTTATTATAGATGCAATTTTCTTTAATTTAATCAGAAAGCTAATTAATTGCTTTGAGCTGGTGATAGAGTTGCCTATCCCTTCATTTATCATCAGCCATTAAACCGATTTTGTTTACTTGTTCAAATGAGAATAAAGCAGAATATAATAGAAACATAACTTTATCTAACCTGAATGAGAAAAAAATCAATTGGTATTTGACCCACAACAACAACAACAACAACAGAGCAGTAATTGGATGCTGCCATTAGTGGTAGACAGGTGATTCAGTAACCCAGAGACATGGAATCCAGGTTTAATGAATGAGAGTGGAGATTGTGAAATTGACCTGGGGGTTGTCTGCAGGAAATGCAAATGAGAAACGATGAAAAAAGAACGAAAGATCAGAAGCACATTGTTGAGATAGTGTCAAAGAAAAAAGATGAAGAAAGGAAATGTTAATAAATCCAGTGGAAAAGGACGATGATTCAAAAGTAGATTTGCCTCATCTTTCCATTCCTTATGATCCCAGATCAAAATGCTTTTTATTTTCATTTTTTTCTTTTTCAGAGATCAAAAACTTTTTGGCCTGTCTGTGGCCAATACTAATGGAGAATTCATATCGCAAATATATATGGTGTGTGGGTATCAATACTGTGCATATATATGCTATACGCCTTTGAGTCTTGGTAGCTGTAATAGCGCTGTCTCAAAGTGCTAATCATTAGCTCCCTTAATTGACATGTGAACAGCTCTCCATTTTGGCACAGATGGCCCAGTGGTGCGTGATGTCCTCCAGATTGCAGAATTGATTAGTAGAGAGCTGGCGTTGTGGGTGAAAATAAGCTCCCGTTCGTGTGTGCTGTGTTGTCAGCTCGACTGAAGCCAAGTCTCTGTCGAGTTTCCCAGTGAATAAAAGAGCGTGCAGAGTGAGTAAAATACACTAAATAGATAGGGAATCCTGGCTGGAACTGGCTGCTGTGACTGACCAATCACATTGCTTGAATGAAACCACCATTAATTAGAAGCTAAGTGAAGCAGAACAATTGGAAATGAAAACCTGCTTTATAATTATTCCTGAGGCAGCTGCTTTTATTATAAGTAGCATAATTATGTCTATATAGCCACTGATTGAATTTAGTCCAGCTGTGAAGAATTAGATTCAACCGTTAAACTCATATTTCCTTTTTTCAGAGCATTACCATAAGAAATAAAAAAAATAATGTGTGGTTTTATTCTCATTATCATCCACATAACTTAAAAGATGCACAAGTATAAGTGCTTGGTATTTTAATATGTTGCCAAAATGGACAAATATTTTCCTTTTCATTTCCAACCTGCCTCACTTAGAAAGCAGCAGTCAGCCCTGATGCTCAGAGCCTCTCCGTATTGGATTGGATTATTAGGATTGTGTGTATAGTATGCAGCCTTAGTTGTACACAGCTATTCAAAAAAGTTATGTAACTTGTTTTTTTCTTTAATACACTGGCGTTGGTACTTGGTATTAGCCAATATGCAGAAAATGTCTCCTGATAATTAATGATAATTATGATGTGTATTCTTATCTCCAAATTAAAAGTACCTTTACTATGCTGGAAGTAAGAAACATGTTTACTGTAGCAGCATTACACACAGTTTTATAATAGTTCTGTAGTTATCATGACCACTTTTACCATAAAATAAATCGAGAGAAATAGTATAAATTTAAGGCAATATTGGCCCCTAGACGCCTACAGTTCATCTGCTCATCAAAGTATATCTAACTTTTTTTTTTTTCCCATTGCCGTCTCTTTCCTCTCTCAGTGGCTACAGCTGGGAGCTGATTTAGAAAGGTCAGAGGACCATGTAAACTGTAAATACAACTGTGTTCACAACCTGCACTGTTTACTATAACGCATGTTTCAGCGCCAACGGTTTAATTTTCAGCCGTGCCAAGCGAGCTGCAATCAACTCTGGTGTTGTTACACACCATCTGTGTGACTGACAAAAGCTGAGTGATGTCAGCAGATCAGAGCGTTCGAGCGCTGCGGCCAAAACAACTGCAACACAGACTCTTCACGTCTCCAGGCACGTGCTCGGAGTCAGAATGAGCGCATCTGCCGGAGCATGAAGAGTATAAGAATTGGCATGTTGCAAGTTTTCAGTGATACACAACTGAACAACACAAGCTGCAGATAATGTCTAAGCTTTCATGCGCCTCAAATAGACTGTGAATAGACTCTAATGGCTTCCGTTTCCCAAAACACTATGATGTTAGACCACTGATGATGCCATGTTTTTGCACAACATCCGCAGTTGTTTTTATCTGAACTGTTTCCAGGAAATTATTTTTTTTCTTAATCCCCTCCCTCTGCTCTCTTTCAGGTGATGTTGGCGGCTTCCTACTGGTCGTTGCTCGCCCCGGCAATCAACATGGCAGAGGATTCTGGGAAGTACGGCTCTTTTGCTTTCGTGCCCGTGGCTGTAGGATTCGCACTCGGGGCGGCCTTCGTGTATTTTGCTGACCTCGCCATGCCCCTGCTGGTAAGAGCCTCACACATACAGAACATATATTGAATGACCAAATCCAAGTTGAATGTCTAATTAATTAAAGAAAAATAAATAACTAAATAAAAGAACTCCTGAAGTCTTCATAAGTGGATAATTTGAGATGTCATCCAAGCCTTCACTCCATTTTCAGAGAAATTCTGTTTTGGCTTCTTTGTTCCCCCTGTCTGTCTCTTACTTTGATAAGTACATAATTAAATGGCCCTTTTCGGGTCCTTTCATGGAGACGTATTAGGGAATCAAGGATCTTGACACTTAAATTACCAGTATGAAGTTGAAACGTCATTGTTGAAGTCAGTGTGAGCACTCCTCGACTGCTCAACATGCAGATCAAGTCAAGCCCAGCCTCGGTGACTTTGTGTCTTCATCTCAGACTCTGTGCTGTTTTTGACGGTGTTGCTAGTTGAGTCTTTGATCTCGACAAATGGCCAGATGGCTCTCTCTTCTTCCTTTGTGTGTGCGTCTGTTTATCAGAGAGAGATTTACTCTAAATTATGCCAGTGCGCTCTCAAATGTTTCCCTTTCTGTTTGAGCTTGTAACAGGAATGCAAGCATCTGCAGCTAACATTCATTGGGACCGCAGCTCTGATGAAAATCATTTAGATTTAAAGCTTAAGATGGGCTGTGAGCACACACAGACCTGGGGAATAGAGGTTAGCGATAGTGAAACTATATCCTCTGTGGTAACATGATGTATTGCTGCTATTATTAATTGAATTCTGGGCCACCACGGCAATGGTGTGGCTGTGGCTCAGGAGATAGAGCCGGTCATCAAATAATGAAAGTGTCAGTGGTTAAATCCCGCATGCCAAAGTGTTCTTGGGCAAGATGTGACTGCGGTCTGCAATGGAAAAAATATTGTAGTAGTCAGTAATACTTGAAGTTAGGACTTTGTGAATACAATCCATGTACCTGTTTAAACTGCCAGTTTTTTTTTTTTTTTTTTTTGATAAATAAGCATAATTTGGGGAGTTTGAGTGAGGATACAGTTGAAGACATGTCCACCTCAGGTGGTGATGCTCCTCCACTTGTTGTTGGATCCCGCATGTTGATTTAAATTATGTCCAACAGGAGCCTTTTTATGATTAGTCCAAACCTTGAATTAGAAAAAGCAGGGAGACAGGACTGAGACTGACAGAAATGTGACGCAGCCTCTACAGTCGCAGCGGCAGAGAACAGCTGTTGCCTTAAGCTCCTACAGTCACGCCAGGACAGCGGCGACGACAAGAATTACATATGTAGGGGCGGCTGACACATCACGGTCATACACACACTCGAATAACACACCAATGTCTTTTAGTCAACGATAGCTTTTAAAGCTTGTTAAGAGATTATTGCTTGTTGCTGATAACCTCTGCTTGATCGTGGTGTAGAAACATTGTTTTGTGAAACATAAACACAGATCGTAGCATTATAATCCGAACCTCAGTCTACTTTTTTTATCTGCAACAATGAAAGAAGATTTGGGATTCGTTTGCCGCCATGAAAGAGTCGTCGCTGTGTTCGCCTTTCAGTCTGCCTCTCTAATTATTAGCCCGTGCTAGTCAGAGTCGTCTGTCACAGTTACGTCCTGTCACTGCTTGTTGCCGTGCCGCTGACGCTGCTGCACAGAAATATCCGTCACTGAGGAGATAATGAGGATCATTTACCTCGTGTCGGACCAAATCAAGAGATACTCTCTCTTCCGCTCATTAACAGCTGCACTGACAAGCTGCTGGGTTGTACTGGTGGCTGTGGAGACTTTGTGGAGTCCTATCTCGTACCTCCTGTTCACTCAGCAGGGAACGCACCTCCTGACCTGAATAAACCCACGCTGCAGTTCAGTCTCGTCACCGCAGGGCAGAGGGGATGACCATGAACTCACCCAGTCGTGAATCCTTTCAACCATTTGTAAAGAGAAGCTGTTTTAAATTCATGAGGTGAAAGAGCCTGTTGGTCAGAAGTTATACTTTCCAATACGTGTGCCCAGAACACCGGCTCTCACACTGCATAGCTTTGGTGAGATCAGTTGAAATCTTCTATGAGCTTAACGCTGAGGACACCCCGGAGGCAGAAGCACCGCAGAGCGCCGCGAAATGCTGTCTGCTACCTTTCCTGTTAAACATTCGGGCTGTTCGCTGCGTCAGCAAAAAGCCACCGCTCATGTTTTGTCTTTACTGCTCATCCCAACAGTATCCGACCAGAAACATAAAATAATGTGTATAATATATATATATATGATCATGGTGCATCCCATACTTCTGATTTTTCTACTGTTCTCCTGGAGTCCTTGGTACACTGGAACATGTCAAACCTGTTCTTTTAATTGCCCTCTTCTGGACCGAGGACCGTCCCCTGTTCTCGGTATGAACTGCATAATTTAAGGGTCTGTTCGACTCTGTTAATGGCATAGTTTCATTTGCATTGTCCCTCAAGATTTAAAAGCGTGAAGATTTTCCTCAAAAAATCTGCAGACAAACAAACAATCAATTGCGATAGAGCTGAACTGTGACCGCAAATAATCTGGGATTGATGTGAAGTTCCTGATGCTCATTAAAAAATAATTCTGCACACAGATGAATTCAAATTATAGAGAGAGAGAGAGAGAGATGGTACCCTGTCAGGTACCACAGAGGATCATCCTGGACTTTGAATTGCATAAAGAGCCCGAAGCAAATGTCTGAGTGAGAGAACCTTCCCACCAACACTGACCTATTTAAGTAAAGTACGCTCATCCAGTGGATGAGAATTCCTCAGTTGATTTTAAGTTTTTATTATTATGTCTTTCTAGTTCAGTGAACTATTACAACTCCTTCAGCACAACACTCTTGCGTCCTCTGGATCCTGATTCTCTTTTTCCTCCTCCTCCTCCTCCTCCTCCTCCTCCTCCTCCTCCTTCGTCTCGCCTTCGTCTTCCTTCCCCGGTGCCATGGTGACAACAGTAGAAATGTTGGGCTATTATAACAGCTAACATGAAATCAACTGGGAACACACACACAGCAGGGGGCCATCAGTGTTTGGACAGCTGCTGGTGCCACTTTTACTGGTTCCTCAACAAACACTGCGGCTGAATGAGGAGAGTGATGGAGGAAGGGCAAGATGGACAGAGAGGGCAACCTGGGGTTGACAGCGAGAGAAGGATGGAGGTGATAAGGTAACGGGAAGAGAGAGAGAGAGAGAGAGAGAGAGAGAGAGGCAGGATCGAGTTCAGAGAGCCATAAAAGTGATGAAAGCCAGGTAACCAAGACTCTGTATAGTGTATAATATTTCCCTCTTTCTTCCCACACGTCTGAATTCTACCCCGCATGCTAATGGATCTAAAGGCCGTTGAATCAACTCCCTCAGAAGTGTTAATAGCAGTACATTGTGTTCCAAAACCTGAACATGAGCTGGGAAATTAAAAGCTTGAAATCGCCATGCCTGGCCGAGTAATTGCCCCTTTTATGGGGTTTAATAAGACAGAGTCACAGCGGAATATATTGTTATAGATTTCTGGTTTAAATATTGCATTAAGTGTCAGAAATGACGGTAATGCAGCATGACAATGAGACTGGGTGAAAGGTTTGACCATCGTTTCTGCCTTTCCAGTTTAGCTCTCATTTCAGTCACATAGGCACAAGCGCAGTTCACTTCATCTGGAAATGAGGGTCTGTGTCAAACTCGGCCCCGTATTCCATACGTTAAGTATGTGCAGTCAGTGAGCGTGGTCAAAAGGTTAGGGCTGCACGGGGACGTCCGCATGGGGCCCTACTTCAGGTGAGCGGACTAACAACATTTGATTTGCTCTGACCGTAATGAAGACTGGTGGAAATTGAAACCATGGATTGTCTCGTTTACTTCCTCGGTGAGTGCGGCGAGGCACTTGGCGAGGTCTTGCTGAACCAATTTTATCCCCAAACAGTCAGACAATTTACCTCAACAGCAGAACCAATCACTCGCCGCACCTCGGTAAAACAGATAGAGGGAAAGTGACGGTGGGAAAAGAAACAGAGGTGGGAGAAAATAGAGAGTAACAGAGACCCAGTTTCCATTTTTCAAATTCTCTCTCATCCCATGATTCTCTGCTCACGGATATTTGCCGAGAGTCTGATGTATCTGCAAATATCTCACACTTGACTGAAACAGGGTGCTACTTTCTCAGGCTACTTTCTCACCTTATTGTGTTCTTTGTCCTGTCATGCATCCATCACTGTAAGACCAAATAGGCATCAGGAGAAAAAAAACAAGTGTTGGCATCCTACAATGGCAGTGTTGCATTATGGTTTACAGTGTATCACCAGATATGGGATTTCCCTGTCAACACTATGCCGGGGGGAAGCGGGCCAAATCGAAAGCGGTAACAATGACCAGAGCACGGCAAACACATGACATCGTCTCTGTTTGCTTCGTGGGCGGTGTTGCTGTCCTAAAAGAGTGAGGGAAGGGAGTGTTTGGTCTTGGTTACCTAGGATGATCGGCTCAGCATCTGGGACACCGTAACTGGAACATTTACACTGTTAAATACTGAGCTTGTTTTCAGCAGTGTCTTCTTACTCTGTAGCCTTTTACTCCATCAGTTTCCTTCAGGCTAAATTGTTTTGCTGTTACTTACAAAAAAGATATTTGTGGATTTCCAACTTAGCATTGCTGCCCAATCTGAATTATGTTGGCACTGTGTATTGTTTAAGCAATATCTCCGGTAGAAGGCAGCCTGGAGTCGCAGGTACGCCTGTTTGTCACTGTGATTGGGTAAAGTAACAATCAGCCTGTAGCTGCTTGAGTTGTAACTCCCACCTGATTATATGAGGACCTAAATGAAAAGCAGTCAGACAGTCCCTGCTGCCCACACCAGGGCGTCAAGGCAATCAAGTCTCCAGTGTCTCCGGTGGCTCTTTAAGATGAGGATGTTAACCCTGTCAGCGTGTGTTGTGACACAGGCCCTGTCTGTGTTGACTTTTATTTTTCGTCCAACCATCTGCTGTCGCCGAAAACCCTGAAGGGTTCCCTTTCTTTCTTCCTTTGAAAGTGTCTGTGCAGACCCCTCTGCTTTGGGGATACTCTCTGTCGATCGTTAACTGCCAATACCTAAATTAAATTTGTTCCAACAAGAGTAATGCCAGGCCATTTGAGATGTTAACCCCACTTTGAGTGCAGAGTGAGAAGATTTGTAGAACATTCAATACTCCCAGTGTCAGAATAACTGTATAAAGAAATGAATAATGGAAAAATTTCAAATGAAATTATTGAAAATTATTCTAAACTAGCCCGACTATGCTGTTACCTGAAGGGAGTAATAAAATATCACTGTCTGGATTTGTAGGATACAGCATCTCTCCCTTCTCGACTGCAGATGATCAAATGGCTCACACTGTCTTCACAGCCTGGTAGAGACACTGCAGGTAGCTAAATGGCTGGCGTGCCTGACTCACTGTTAAATCAAATAGTGCGTGGCAAGCTGTTTTCCATACTGCCTTGTAGTATTTTCGAGTGTATGCATATTAAACGTGGGTGGCCCCAGTGGGAATGAGACTCGTAATCTCTGCTCTACATACCGAGCTGCACAAAACTTAAAGTTGGAAAAAAAAGGAAAGGTTACATAACCGGAAAAAAAATGGTAGTTCGGCCCAGTTTGTGGCCAAGCTGGCTTTCTACATCACATCCAGTGGATTCAGTTTGATACGAGAGAAAACAGCCCCGACTGAATAATTTATCACACTAGTGTCTTGCTTGTTTACCCTCTTGTTTTTATTTGACTCATATGACAATGTACTCCATTCCTCCTCCATAATTTCTCCCTTTGCTATCAAAATAGCCTCTGGTCTGCGTGGCACGGATTCCACAAGATGTTTTAAAAGTTTCTGTTGAAGGTTGCTGAAGTCACGGTCATGTTAATACCATATTTTAGAACTGAATTTGCTTTGCAACATGTTGGCGGTAGCCATCAGAAGATGATTAACGGCCATAAAGGGATGCAGATGGTCAGCTCACAAAGGCTGTGGATAGCGCGTCATGATGGACTGGTATTAAGGGGCCAGAAGTGTGCCAACAAGCCATCCCACCACCACGCTGGATGGATCGCTCACAAATTCTGTTCCCGCCATCTGCATGCCTCATCACAAATGGAGATTTATCTGACCAGGCAATCTTCTTTTCTCGAGTCTTCATCTGCCCAATTTTGGAGATACTGTTCCCAAAACATGAACAAGTCATTCATCATTTTAGTTTTAACCGAGTCAACTGTATCAACTTTGAATGTCTTTCCTATTCATGAGAACTCACGCTCCTTGAGTTTCGCACCATGCACAGGTGCTCACACACGTGCACCTTTCTATGTTTGTACCCAAGGAAAAAACAGAGCCAGTTGAAAACCTCTCGCGTGCACCTTTCTGGAGTCAGTCAGAGCTCCTCTAAATGTACACACAAAACAAACGAGACCCCTTTCTTGTATCGCTGCTCCTTTTTTAAAATTAATTTGATCTTCTTTCTTTTCATAAGCCATATAATGACTCGTGTTCCTTTTGGTTTGCCACGGAGGCTTTCATCTTTTTCCGGTGCATATGCAGTTTCATTCAGAAAAGTTCTCTGGGGCTCTTGCTCTTTGACTCACTGTTCCACCTGTCTGTTTGAAGCGAAGCCAGTGTAATTACATCTCTCGACTGCCATTACACTCTGCTGCCCCTTCATACATCATCGGTGTCGTGGCTTCCAGCGTGGTGCATCATGGAGCACAGCAACCGTTTAATGAGAACATGTTGTCTCTCTCTCTCTTTCCCTCTCTCCCTCCCTGCGCCGTCTGAAAGGGTTTTTTTTACCAACTGGATTTCATGGAGGTCTGTGCTGCCGTGTGAATAAATAATGTATTCCTTATCTGAGCCGTCTGGCTGGGCTGTGGTGCTCCTCTTTCTGTGTGCGTATGTTTAATGAATGTCACTGGCGCAACACTGATACGCTATCTCAGTTGGTGTTTTGAGTAAAACGGGGATGCAGGGATGCTGATTCCTCAAAGGCATTTTATAGCATCGGAAAAAGCAGACCGAGACTAAAAAGGAGAATCACTTTCAATCATCCACTGATAGACTCACTTGGTTGAGTTTTGTTTGCAATGTATTGTCACCTGCCTCTAGTATCTTGAGGGAAGAATATCTTATTTCCTCAAGATGTTCAAGTCAATCAAGTTTTTCAGTTTTGACAAAGCAACCCGAGGAGCCGTGACTCTCACAATATGCTGTCTAGAAATTCTTTCTGTGCTGCTGAACATTTTTTGGCTTTTTTTTGGCAGATGAGTGGGAATGGTCACTTGCCAAGAGCTTCAGTCATTGTCAGGTTCATAATACAGGAGCAGTGCTGCTTGTTCTGGTCACACTGAACTCCACTGTGGATCTGAGGCAGTCTGGCCAGGTCAGGGCTAACTCATCAGAGCAGACCCTCCAGCTGACGACCACCTGCAGGGTCGGCCGGTTAGAAAACGTTTGCCTCCTGAACATCACTGCTGCTCCCAGTGGGAAGGACTGTCCCTTGTGTAGATGCAGGCAATTTATTTTGATATTCAGGGATCTAGTAAATGCAAAAAGATTCAGCTTTTTAAGCTTTCGGAAAACTGACATCTTGACAAATTAGCCACAATCAGGGACTACAGAAAATTCCTTCAGAATAATGATTCTTTAGATGCACCAAACATGAGTCATATCGGCTCTCAGAGATCAACCTTAATTTCTATTTTTACTGAGGAACACTTTGTCAAGGCTCCGTACCAGGGTCCCTCCTCTGGCTGCCATCTGGCAAACACCGCCGGGGGTGAGCAGCATGAGGGGAGCCAGTGTAGCTTGTCCTGATGTCTCTAGTTCCACTGTCTCATGCTAAATTCTTGATGAGAATGTTCACTAGAAGGTATGTAAAATATCCAAAATCCTACTTATATCTACAACGAATTCAAAGGAAAGGCATATCTGTGTCGCTGGTTCAGCATCTTTCAGGCATATGAATGTGGGATTTTTTTTTATCAAACACCCTGCAATAAAACTGCAACCTTATTCATACTTCAAGGGCACGATTTAAGAATCAAATGCATGTTGAAATAGATCAAACAGATTTAATTCCTCCGCTGCTCGTGCCTGGGGTCAGACTGGACAGAAACACGTGGACTGGCAAGACAGGGATTTGAATACCACCAAGGTGCCAAGTCATGGTGAGCTCATCTGTTCATTATCCGTGTGTGCGTGACTCCTGACTCGTGTCTGTCATTCACTGTTGCTGTGTCTTCATATTGATCGGATGTGCCGACTGTTTCACTTCCTCTCTGATGGATCTATTCTAGCGTTATTTGTCCCCACAGTTGCCTCTCCTTATTCCTTTTCCTCCACTTTCTGCACAGCGGGGAGTTGTATTATAGCAGTTAGCAAGGGTACATACTGTAACAATTAAGGTAATTTAATTTATGCGATTCAACTCCAGGACAATTATTGACATGAAAGGGAACATATAGTAGTAATTATACTTATTCCAATCAAGCTTTCTAATTCCATGGTTTCATTAGTGGTGTTGAAAAAAAAAAAGAAAGAAGAAAATGTAGTGTTTTGCAACACATGGTATATCCCCAAATATCTAGTATAACTACTTGAAAATTCATACCACTGGGAACTTTGTTGACCCCATCTAGTTTATGGAACCTGCTAAAAAATATCCAGGTGATCCAGCCTTAGAGAATTATTTACTGCCTTCAGCCGTTAAATTGGGCCCTCTGGAGCTGAGCTTTGCCTCCTCAAGCCCAACTCTCAACCCTGACAGAACAGATTTCCATCTTCTTTGATATCGTGTTACATCTTTTCTCCCAGTAAAAGCCTTCAATTGATGATTTTACAGACTGCAAATAGGGATTTATACACCAAAGCCAATCTTAAAAACAAGCTTGACTGGAATCACTGATCAGAGATTAAACCAATTATCTTTTTTTTTTTTTTTTTCAAAAGTTAATTTAAGCATTGATTAGCTCTTTTTATTTTACTGGCAAACAAGAAATCATTTGATATAGATACATGTCTGTATAGTTAAAGGTATAGTTCACCCAAAACAATTAAAATTCACAAATTCTTCTATTTACAAGGATGCAATTACTGCAGCTGCTTCTAGAAAATGGATGATTAAAAAGAAAAGTTTAAATGATGCTGCTTCAGTTCAGATTTGGGGCTAACAAACACTTGGACACTTTAGCATATAATGTTAAGCTTTCATGAGACATCACCTGACAAAAAGTCTTAATTAATCTGCAGATTCTGTGATTGACTTGACAAATGACAAAAGCTGAAATATGTGTCTTTCAGCTGCAGTAATGTGACATGCGTGAGAGCTGCTTTATGGCTAGAGGAAGCAGTTAAAATAGATATGGACTGATGGAACAGGCATGTTTCCATTCTGGGCGTAATTGTGTAAATGGAGCTAATTTTTTTTTTTTTTCACAAATTCAGCAAAGTACTCTGATGACATGGATGGACATGCAATTACATGACCTAAATCCATGTAGCGTCTTCTGAGATATATTTATTTTTTCCTTGTCAAAAACCTAATTCTTGTGTTGCCATCAGTGCAAATCAAATCAAGACAGATTTATTCTGCAAGGAGCAGCTAATGTTTTCTGGAGTCTCTCGCATCAAGCAGAAATGCGGAAGAGGGCCTTCACTCCTTGATCATCTGTTCATTTCAAGTTGCTGTCAGCTTGTTTGATTTGAACCTTGTTATCTTGCTAGTTCCGTCTTGTTTTAACAGATATTACAGGTGTGAAAGGTTCTTTAGACCAATGGATCAGCATTTTTTCAAAAGAGATGATGTGAACTCAGTCTGTATGAACTTGAACCATAGTTCAGTTTGGATTGTTTGGACTCTTTGCAGTTGAGACAGCATTACGCAACAGAAGAAATTGGGAGCTGCTTTCAGGATTGCTTGTATTCTTCTGACCAAATATTTTTTTGAGGGTGAACCAGTTCAGTCTTTTTCTTTCTATTCAAACATAGAGGATACTCTCTTATGTCGCACTCAAACGTTTCCTAATACAACCAATACCAACGTCAAGATGCAGCCCTCACAGGTTGTGGCATACACACACACACACATTTGCTTAAAAAATTGGGAAACTGAAAACAAAGCAAAAGTTGTAAAAGAACCTATTCACCTGTTCCTGTTCTGAAGTTAGAAATTCAACACTGGGTGTGTGGCAACTTGGGGCTGTTGGCCAAGAGGCGACACTGCTTTGTGCGTCTTTATAGGTAGCCCATTTTCCACTGGCTGCCTCCATTGTTTCGTGTGCATGCAGGTGTGTGTTCCAGAACAGGACCATCTGTGGCTTTGGTCCACTTTTATAGACAAGAAAGCGCAGCCCGCCTTCAGTCAGTTTGCTCTTAGCCTGCATGTAATTACCATCTGATTTGCAATGGCAGCAGCTAATTATGCAATCAGTGCCTGGGACTGCCTGTTCTGTAGGCTGATAGCTTAGCCTTTAAGAACGCCAGAGCTCTCTCTCTCTCTCTCTCTCTCTCTCTCTCGCTCCCATCATATGGGCTTCGATTGTGTGCTGATATCTGGATTACATCTTGGAATCAGCCGATTCACATTGACCGTGTTGTGGTCATTTTGTGGAGGCAAACATCATGACCGCTGCCAGTCGTCATTCTGTAAAAATACGTGGCTGTCAAGTAGAAATCTGGTCGGGCAAATATTGTTCTTTCATTTTTCAGAAAATAACAAGATCTGAAAGCAGCGGATGGGCATGAGTTGTCACCACCTGCCCCTTCAGTCACTCTCTGACCTGTTGGCTTAAAACGATTGAGCATTTGCATATTAAGTTGGTCAACATGAAGGATTTTATTCTTCATTGCTTTTTTTGTCATGTCAAGACAAGTTGAGCCATTAATCACTGTTTATACAATCACATTTTGGGTAGTTTGAGTTTGAGGTAGAGGTGGAATTATTATGCAAAATAATCAGTCTCTGGAAGGGAGCCCCAGTGAGGATTTCTCCCTGTCTTGTAATCTCTGAAAATGTTTTTGATTACAAATTGATCATCTCAGAAATATAAACCTCCCAAATTGTTGCTGTTATGTCATAATCTTCTCCTATTATTGGTGCAATCTTGAATGCAATAATGAAGACGGGCATTTTGGGTTTCAAGGTGCATTGGCCCGTTGGACAAAAAAAAAACCTCACATGTCCTTGTGTGGGAAGCATCTGTGACGAGGCGAACTAGGCTTATTGAAATTTGTCCTGTCGCTGACGGGGTGAGAGGGTGCGTCAGCACAGGATGATTCTTGTCAATGCATTAGTAATGGCCCTTTGCCTCACATCAAGACCACCTCTCAGTGTGCTCACTTCATTAGACAGCAGCTCTGTTCTCCTGCGGTGTGTGTGTGTGTGTGTGTGTGTGTGTGTTTGGTGGGAGGCAAGCGGGTGTTTTTGAGGAGTTAGCTCTTTCCTCTCCTCCGTTTCATTGCCAATCCTGAAGAAACCCATTCAGGACAACAGGTTTTCATGATAAAGATTCATTTTCAGAGGCACGTGGCAACGACACATCATGGTAACAAACTGCGGAGACACGTTGACTTATAGTGGAATTGTAAAGAAACCTTGCTACCTGTCAGTGTAATACATTAGTTCATCTTTTCAGGAGGAGCAACAGAAATAATTAAACACATTCAAAATGTAATCCCAGTCTAATATTTGATACAGAAGATAAGAGCTTTCCGGTTTGAATATTGCAGAACAATTTCCTGTGCTGTCAGATAGAGGCGGTTTAATACATCCTGTAAGGTTGTGTGGGAACAATGATAATACACGTGTGGGTGTTTGATAGTAAAACCTGTGACAAGGAGCATAAGCTCTACATGAAAAAATCAAACAGACCATTAGATGCAAAAAAAAAAAAAAACTGTCATCAAATTCTATTAGAAAGACATTTAAATGTGATTCAAAGCCTCTAGGCTTGAGGGTTAAGATGGTGGCTGCAGAATGACAGTAATGCACAGATGACTGGATTTATTACATGTGTGTTTTATGGGATAATGTCTGTTTGATCCTTTGATGAATGAGACATGAGTTCCATGACTTTGACCTGCTGAGTGTTTTTATGTTTTCAGAGGAAGCCGTGTGAAGTCTGCTAAATATCCTCAAATGCCTTTTCCCTGTGATGACACAATTATACTCCAGGCCTTGTCGTTGCACCCCAGTACAGATGTTTTCACATTTTTTTTTTTAGATTGACATCCATCACAAACATCACAAACTAAAATGTCAGTATATCCAGACCTGCAGTGTTGGGAGTTTTGTCAAAATAAGTTTTTCTTTTTCTGTTGTTCTCAGTGGTGGTAAACACACCAGCATGTTTTGAAGTCAAGACAAAGGGCTGAAAATGTTGGAAGCAGGTTCATAAATAAATTCACGGATTAATTTTACATTACTGCCGAGTGCTACATGCAGCTGAACAGCCAGGGCGTTCTTCAGCCTTGCAACATTGGCAGCCTTCTCAGATAATCCACATTTGTCAATGATCTGCTCACTGCCGGTCTTGTAGCTGATGCCCAGTGGCTGCAGTGAATGTGTGTGTCATGTTGTGTACTGAAACCACAGCGTGTTCCCAGTGGCAGGAGCCTGATAATCTTTGCAGGTTGTGAGAGTCCAGCGCAGCCCCATGACTCATGCAGCCGACAGCGGTCTCCACCTCATTTATGCACCACATGGACACAAAGCTCATGCTCCATACTGAATATGTGCATATGTGTGTGTGCGTGCAGGGGCGTGTGTTTTTCCCTACTGTGCTGGATGCTGGTCGGCTTACCTATGAATAATCATTTCCTTTTGAAATGTCACCTTCCAAACTCAGTTGCCCCAAGCGGATCCCTGTCTGTTGGTTTGGCAACTGTGTGTGCGTGCGCGTGTGAGACATAAACCTTGAGCTGAAGCCTGTTGGAATTGAAGTATATTATTGTGTGTGTTCTTGATTCGCGTGTTAGCGTCGCCCTAACCCTTATAATCTCTGTATTTACCATCGCATTACTGAGGGACCGTGTGTCGCCATGGAAATATCATTTCAGATTCATAGTCCTTCAGCTTTGGACCGTTGGTGCAACCCTTTAATTCACCCCACCACACACTTAACAAGAAACTATGCAAGGCTGCAACTTAAATTGCCCCGCAAATTGCTTTAACGCTCCACCGGTGACCATGTGACAATCACAACACATGCAGAGAAAAACACTATTATTTGATGCACTGTGGTGAAATAATGCCGCTCAGGTCACATTAGTATACAGGTGTTGTTGCAGTATAGGAGTAATTGTCAATCAGCCCACATGCACTCTCAGTCCTAAAGCTGGCTGAGCCTCCGATCTTTGCCTCTCACTGAGGACATTTTACAGCGAGAAGCACATTTGGGAAGATTCAAAACAATTTCAGATACACAGCCATCACAGCTCTGGGAGTTGATGTAAATCCCTGCCCTTGATTTTCTGCAATAAGATGGGGACATAAACAAACAAAATAGTTCCTTATTTGCACGTTCAGCAGTTCTGTAGCATCACGGCCATCTGGAGGATGCAAGTCCGTGTATAGTCTGCTAGTTTGGCACAAACTGGAGTACAATTAGAATCTATATTCTAAGTCTAAATTACCTTAATTGTTACGAAGTCTTTTTTATGAACATGCGTTTATTGTGCCGCCAGTGAGGGGAGTGCCCAGTTCAGGAGCCTGAGCCTTGTGCCCTAGAGCACCTTTGCGATCCCCTGGGAGGAGCTCAGAAGTGTGGCTGGAGAGAAGGATGTCTGAGGCCGCCTCAACACGTCACGCCGCTGGTTGACATTGAGCACCATTAAGTGCTTCATTACTTTAGAGGTGTTGGCAGTCATGACTTATTTTCCTGTCACAAATATTTCACCCAGGAACGTTACTGTCAATTCAGTAAACTGTTTATGCAAAACTGTTTTCTTCCAGACAGCTGGGAGGTTAAAGCACAGCGACATCTGGACAGGATTGTTATTCTCGCCAGCAGCGAGCAGCTACTTAGCTCCAGATATACCGTTTTGGTATCAAAATGTAGCTCCCAGTGCCTGTTCTTGTACGTTGTGAAGTAGATGGCAGTAAGGGGGTGGCTCAACACTTCTATAAGCCTCTTTACTTGCTCTTCCAACTTCTCCGCTACCACACACACCCACCCACACAAACGCTCATGTCCCTCCACATAGATCCTCTCAGTAGATGCTCATGGCACTGCTTTGATCACAAGGTATTGTCTGATTAAAACGGTCCTCAAGGCCTCTTTATTCAAGGAATACTTGCCTCATGCCCCCTTTCTGAAAGTTATTTTTCTATGGACGAAATAGCCAGTTCTCTTAGAACTCTTAGGAGTTTGTGGGAGCTAAGCACAGAGGTGATGAATGCCATGTGTCAGCGGGTTTTACAAGAGGCAGGTCTGTCCTGATAAGCTCTCACGCACTCACGCACGTTGTGAAGATATGGATGCATAAAGCCTCACAAACTACTCTGCCGAGTTGTGCTTAGTCTTCTGTATAAACTTAAAGGGTGCATCATTTAGATCCACAGTTCAATTCAGCACGACCTTTACTTTGGGCTGCACACAGCTTTCGTCTCAGCTCGCGCAGAACATCTGACGGCCCATGGCCAGTGCTCCCATTACTCTCTGCACTATTAAATAGAAATAACATAAAACATAAAGTTTCTTTTGACTTTGTCATGCTGTGTGGTATGCATTGAGCTTGTAAGTGGCATTTTGTGGCATTTTTTAAAATGAAGTCATATTTCATGTATTTTTTTTTTCACACTTATTTCCTGAACACTGAAAATCATCCATCTCTTGACCTTTTACTTTGCCTCCCCCCCCTCCCCGTTACACAAAGTTATACTTATTTGACTTTTCTCATATAATGATGTCATATAAAGAAGTCAAATAAGGTAGGCAAGTATGTGTTCATGGTCTAAGTATGTGTTAAGTTCCAACAAGAACAAGAGACGTGTTGTTGATGCTTGGGGACTGTCACTGCTTATTTGCCAGAGCAAGAGGCTTGTTTTTTCATTTTCACGATCTCCACTGTACAAGTTGTTCTGTTCCTTCTGCCTTGTATATTTCCATCTTTAGCTGTCTCAGTGTCTCAGGATAAGCTGTAAATGTTTAGGGCATCATTATTCATGGCCTAAGGGCAAAGAAGGCCTTGGTACAATTGGTAGAAACTTGCCGTGAGGGGCCCAAAGCAAAAGACAAAATTAGAACAGTACACAAAAGAGAGTGAGAGCGATGACCTGAACATACCGTTGTCTCTCTTCTCTCTGCCTCATGCTGTCAAACCAGCGTGCTGCTCATTCCCCTCCTGAATCAGAAAGTGGGATGATGTCAGTGTGTAATGGTTGTAGAAGAGATTGCAGAGAAAAAAACAAAACACAACAGACCCCTATGCATTTCCAACAAACACATCCTCTGTTTCCTACACTGGTGTTCTATGGCAAGAATGCATCAGAAGCTTAAGCTCACTTTGGTCTCTGTAGTAGAGAATTCCAGCGATTCTTTAGTCTTTGATCATTATGAGCTGTCATATCATGTCATGTCATCACTATTATGAAGAGACCCATTCATCCAGAACACATCTGTGTCGTATAAAAGCACAAGTCCCCCATGATTGTTCCCTGGTTGCTCCTTGGTTGCAGACACACGCCGGCTCTGGAATCCTACCAAATAAATTACACAATATGGACTGACGGTGAAGAGAGAGAAATTTCTCCATGGAATATATTCTTAAAGATCAGCAGATTTTCTTGCATTTGACAAGACAGCAATGCAACATTGTCTCCTGTGGCGTGGTGACTTTTTATTGACATCCTGTGTCTGGTGGTTTTATTTTGTTGAGTTTCCAAGTTTTAGAGTTGTGAATTTCTCAACCTGAGTTTGGTTTGGACCCCAGAGAGAGAGAGAGAGAGTGCAAACAAAAAAAAAAAGTCTTATTCCCAATGTTGATCCAAACTTTCCAGGATGTTGAGTGTACTGATGTTAAGTTACCTGATGTCTATCTTTTTAACACCAATGTGTATGTTTGTGAGCGCAGTTTGCAAGTACATACATGGAAGGTATGTAGACTCCCCCACACACACTTGCTTGTTTTTTTTTTCCTGGGTGGAACATAAAACATAAAAGTGTGTTCACAAGGAAGTAACAGACCCTTGAGTGGGCCGGGTGCTGGACCCCCACGATTTGTTGCTATGCACACTCTCATTAAAGTCACTAATTATTCCGACCGGCATTCCTCTAATTACCCTTGTCGACCTGGTCCCTGTTGTGTGTTTGGTTCATTTCATTTGTGTTTGCTAACAGGCTGCACATCCTTTGATTTCACTGTTTCATGTCTTATCAAGCGTGCACTTAAAACCGCCGCCCAGCCATCTCCTTGCAGCATGAATTGAAAGGCTTCTGAAGTGGCAGTGCCGGTTCAGGGTTGTTGTTTTTTTTTTTATATTCGCCAGCAGCGTTATGACAAACGGGGCACCACACATATCCAGGGTCACGTCTGTGGTGCTTTGAAATTTGGCTCCGAAATGAAACAAAAAGATGAATGAATGCAAGAGTGTGGGGGGAATATAGATCAATTATGCTTTGTTATCTGAGTGGGGGGGGGCAAACAACATTTTCTAAGGGTAGGGATGTTCGACGCATGATCACAGGAAGATACCACTTCATTGAAGCGAACGCCACCTGTGACAAGGACAGTTCTAAGCTGCTCTACCGGACGTGTTCTGTTTCTACAGGGGGAAGGAAGCTTTTGTTGAGCAGCAGTTAGCCTTCGCGGAATCCATCGTGCGACCTTTTGTCCACAGGAAAAAAATCAAATCACCCACAGCCTACATTAGTTGCATGGCCGTCTACCAACCCACTGAATGCTTTGAATGATCCCCGTCAAATTGCTTTGTTATATTTGCAGGGGGGAGCAAGAGGTAAAGTGTATAAAACCTCTGACCTCCAGCAGTCTTTTCAGTATTAGCACAAAGTAGCTCCAGGCTCCTTAGCCCGCTGGTGGGAGGTCCATGAACATGATGGGGAAATGAATCACTGACCACAGCTGAAACCCAATTCTGTTCTGTTGTATTCTCTCCCTGGTGCTGTCATGAGAGTGCATCCTAATTTCCTAACTGCCAGCCTGGGAGTAATGGCCCCTCCGTCTCATTGTTTCACTCCTTTTGATTATTTCTAAATGTCAGGTGATCAGTCAGGGTGGAAGGGGCCATTGAGCGGCTGGACCACTATGGCCAGCACCATCGGGTAAAACGTCCATGAGTGGTCGGTAATTTGCTGTGGAAACAAAGCAGCGATGAACATTTAGATGCAAATGAAACCATTAACAGAGGCAAATGGAACAGGGGAATACATCATAGCTCTCTTCTCTTACGTATGCAGTCTTTAATAGCTTTTTGAGTGGAGAGCTGCATTTCTGCTGTGATTAGTGTCGTGGGCTTAGCTAATAACAAACGAGTTCACCTTGCTGTCGGCCAGCAGGTGGGAATTTGGACTGGATGTGCTTTCTGTAGACTCTATCCTTCAGAATCAGTACAAGCATTGAAAAATCTTTAAAAAGGACAGCATAGGAGAGAACTAATTTGCACTTGAATACTAAGTAAAAAGCAAAAGCATGAAAACTGGATTTTATATATATTATATATAATCATAATTACATTATGGTTCCGTTAATCCCTGCAGAATACAGTTTGTATTTGTTTATATAGGGAATAGAGCACAATATTTCCCACACAACTTTAATCTTATCGTTGAAATATCTAAATGTCTGTCATCTCGCTGTAGTCCACTTCTGTGAAACTGTAAAAAAATAAAATAAAAAAGGATCAAGGACACAAGGGACTGACTCTAAATGAATTCAAGGAAGGGAGGTAAATTAAAAGCACTGCATGATTTCAGAAAATCAGTGTAGTTGGAAGTGGAGTGTGATTTATATTCTGATTATCTAATCTCCTGATTCTTCCTGCCCTGTCTCAGTGGGCAGCAGTGTGCTTAGAGGGTGGTCTGCAAACCGTATATTAATTCCAAGAAGAAGCTTAGAAAGAATAACGTTCCAATTTGAACCTATAGCTCGTGGAACACGTCTCAAATGTACCCGACATATCTTCCACCCCCACTTTGACCGTGACATGATCGTTGGCTTGTTATTAATCACTTATTAATAACAATTCATGGAACCACCTTTTGGGATTTGTACTCAACATCCTTTTGAGTGTTGCTTGCAGAAACACCCGGTGAGCAGCAGATCGATGACAGTGGTTAGAGGAGAATGGTCTGAGTCTTTTTTTGCCATAGACGAGGATGTGTCTCATGAGGGTGGCTGCTGCAGGTCAGAAATCACAATATGGTCGAAGTACACATCAACAACAAGATGCTCTCTGCTATTATGAGTAGTTCTTATCATATGTGTGTCCAAGTCTTCTTTTTTTCCAGTATGTTGGTCTGAATTATTGATTGACAGCTGGCCAAGTGCATGTATAGCGAGACCATTGCTACCATGACTTAATCAATTATCCAATTATCCTTGACACAGAGTAGTGGCCTACATTTAGAATTTAGCATCCCGACCTGTTGAGACTGGTGATGGTATAATGCTCTTGTGAATGTTTTCCTAACAAACCCTTCATGCTAATTGAATCTTTTAATGGCCACTTCCAACTGGATAAGGGCAGTAAATAATTCAAACTTATGTATAATAACCCACACATTTGAACAGTTATTAAAGCAGAATCCACACAAACAATAAGATGTGTTTATTGCAGAACTGTTTGAGGAGGACTCACTTATGACTCACGAAGGAGCAGCTTTGTCCCTTCTCTAATAATAATAGTAATAAGACGACATCACTTTCCATCAGACACCATGTTTGTGGTCACTTCCTGATTGCGCCTGCAGGTTTAGACGCTGGTAATGGAATGTTTCCGCTCTTTAAAGAGGGAGGCGGAGGTGACATCCAGTGATCAACAGAGCCTCGCTGCTCTTGAGAGTGTTTTTTTTAATAATGATGAGCTTGGACCCACTGATGAGATTGTATCCTGGGTCGCCACTGAAGGCCGGCGTGGGTTAATGACATCTCCTTCAAGATGGTGTATGAACTGTCACATCCTCCTGACACACGCATACACACCCCGCTAAACACACACTATCAAAAGCACCGGATAGATGAGAAGCATGCTGCATATTTGCTCTCAGTAACAGATGCAAATGTATGACCATGGAGAGAGTGAATAATTTGTTGGAACAGTCTGTAGAATAAACATTTGAGACAATGCTGAAATAATGGATTGGGGGGGGGGGCTTGTGTTATACGAATGAAACTATTTCACATCCACAGCCCTTCATGTCCCGAGGTCGGGCCACATTCAGTGTTTTACGACCCAGCAATCCCCGAATGTCATGCACCAGCTCACTCATCAGTTTATGCCTGAACTTCCTGTTTTGTTTTTTGCTTCTTCTCTTAGCTCACTCCCTCTCACACACCTCATTGCTGCTGGCGTAAGTAATGACTGAGCAACGAGAATGACAAACACGCACTGCTGAATTCAGACGAAGACGTTCCACAACAATAGTATATTCTGTTTTGTTTCCGGCATTTTGTCTCTCACCTTTTATTAAAAGACATTCATTTAATTTTTTTCATCCTACATTTTAGAGCAAAACCATCCTGAGTTGCCTTTAAAAAGGTTTCTCCTCTCTCCTTCCATCAATTGTCTGGGTGCTTCAGCAAACACAGCCTAAAGTCAAGCGATTAAAGGAAAGCAAAAAGAGAAACTTGGCACTTTTGATTGCAGTGGGACATTGAAATCAGCCAAAGGGAACTTGTTTGAAACCACCCCAAAAACTATTCTACACTGCTCATCCATGCAGCAGATCGCACAATATGAATGTTTATTTACACATCACATGTTCTCATTGTTTTGACTGAACCAGCTTCCTTAGCAATGGTCCTCTATGGCGGTAGCGGATGAAAAACAGTTGCTATGCATATCTTTGTTTGATGCTGTAAAGCAATAGAACATGAAAGCCTCCACAGGGACTGGATGTGTTTTTTTAAATAAATGTATATTTCATGTTTTCCTGGGAATGAGGCGGTCATATCATGGTTTTATTCAGTGGGTCGTATTTATCTTTTTATGGTGAGTTATGAAGAAAGGCTGAAATGCATATATCTTATATGAATCATACAATTTTTACTGAGTGTGTTTTTCTGTGTAATTATTAAGCTCCTCTCCAGTGATGTTATTTCAGCTGAGACCTTTGTTAAAATGACATCCTATGCATTTTTTTCTATAATCTGCAAAGCTCTTTGAACTAGTTGAACTGAACAGTTCGAAAGGTGCTGTTTAAATATAGTTTGATTGTCAAACTTTATTTATAATGCACTTTATTTATTTAGAAAGTGCTTCTCAATAAGGAAGACAACAAAATGGTGAAAAAGGGCTGGAATTAAATGGCAGTCCAGATAAAGGTAAATCATTGATAAATATCAACTCCATTCAGATCAGGGAGATTGTAGAGTTCTTGGGACATCGTAAGTTACTGAGTATGATAAATATTCAATTTGTATTCCTTCACTTTGCTGGTTTAGTCCATGAAAAATAAATGACAGAGATTCATTTTTCTTTTTTCTTTTTTTGCCCTTGGATAGTGTCTGACATCTTAGGTTTCGGTTTTGATTTAGTTCAGCCACATTTAGTTCTCCTCTCCCAGGAAATGAGATGAAACACTTCAGACAGACTCCTGCATTAACAAGTCACATTATTGCAAGCAAAGCATTGAAATGAGAGTGTTGACATAGTTTATGCAAAAATAATCTCACAGGGCCGTCAAACTGTCCTCTGGTTAGCCGTCTGCCTGCAGAAAAATGTTTTCCTTAATTACTGCTTTGCATTTTCAGACTCATTGAAAGTAGTCACATATTACTTGTGTTCACAAACACAAGTGATGGTTCACTGCCTCAATTACTATGTTAACATCCTGGCACTTTTAAGGTGTTATCATCATTGCTTTTGGTTCTTGTCCAATCCACTAACTTGGAGGAGGGAGATCTTAGGACACATGCAGCTGCCAGCCCCCAGGGAGCAGTGCATTGATCAGATTGACTGAAATGGCTGATGTGTCTTGGTTTTATATTTCATTGTGACTGGAATCGACAGCACAGATGGACTCATTGTCATCATCATCCCACTAAATTTTGAGTGTGATTATTTGAGAGGCTGTTCATTGGAAACAAATGTCAACTGACAGGTGGCGGGTAGGATTTTGGGGCCATAGGATCAATAGGTATTTGAATATACCCTGGATTTACTTCTGTTATCAGGTGGTAAATTCTTTATTCAGTTACATCCTTTCTCATTTCGTTTTTTAATGCTCTTACTTTTAACTGGACTGCGTAAGCCTATAAAACCAGCCAAATAAAAAGTGCACATGGGTGCACTAATGAAGAATTTCTAAATTTGTTATTTCAAGCTATAATAAATTAGTATGAAATTAACCCTTTCTTTTTTTTTTGTCCTTTATCCACAGGGTGTCGGAACAGACCCCCAAACTGCCCTGGCTCTGCCCCCTGACTCTAAGCCGTCCAAAGAGAAAGCAGAGGAGCCGTCGTTCCAGCTCAGCGAATCTGACGAGATGAGCATCAGGATAGGTAGAGCCGGACCTCACTCAGGCAAGCCTCCCTTCATGTACCCACATCCAGCATTGCACTTCATCACCAATACCATGCAGCTGTTGCATGGGCCACAAATGGTGTCGCACTGAAGCAGACTACAAGTGCTGAGAGGCTGAGCTGCATTGACTGTAAAGTCTCACCTGGAGCTTCTGTGATGGCTTCGCTTCACCTGTCAGTCTCTTTCTTTCTCCTTTCCTTTTTCTGCTTTTTCTCTGTCTGTCCCTCTCTGTAATAATCAGGTGGTGGTCTCTTTGACTGAAGCTCTTTAAACTCTGGTCCTTTGTGACTTAGTGGGCACTGACTTCAATTCGGCCATCACACACAATGCGTATGATAAGCAGGAGAAAAATGATGTGACAATAAAGGTGGAAAATAAAAGCATATACAAAGGTAGGGAGCCGAATTAGGTGAAGACGGAAAATTCAAATTTAGATTTAAAATCCAGTTCAGTACAAAGCTCAGGCACGGACATCTGCTCAGTGATTCTGTCTGGTGTGTACAGGGTGAGTAGGATTGGTACCGGAGGACCCAGCCCTACTGAGTGCAAGCTATGTCGCCCTTTAAAGGTCTTTAATTATCTTATTTATTATTTATCCTCTCTGGTGTGGCTCATGAGGAAATGGTGAGGGCTCAGCTGAGACGGTAACTCCTCCCAGTGTTTAGGAGGAGATGAAAAATATTACCCGCGTTGCTGCTATATTTGATTGGGGAGCGGCTCCCAGAAAAAAGAGGAGGCTGCAAACAACCCCCACTTACATAAGTCTTCCTTGGATTCATTATGAGATAACATTTGGAGTCTCACAAAGCCCTTTGATTACTGTAAATGTAGGGAGACAAAGATTTAACTAAACAGCTATTTTCATGCAATTGAAATTTTAAAACCTATTTTTCACATGAATGATTTAAAACGTTCAAAATATCGTCCTTTTTCTTATCATAAAGGTTGGTTTACTGCTACATTTTAGTATCCTAAAATAGTGATAAAGGACCATCAGCCACTTTGGCACGCCACAATGGACTGCGTTGACACACTGTGTTGTTGCACAGCAGTTCTTTATCAGTTTTACAAATGAACGATCGAAATAGGGTGTAGACTGCCGTGAGATCAGTAAACAAACCCAAGTGAGAATAAAAGCTTTCTTCAATTTTGCATAACCAGCACATTGAAACAGTGTTGTAGCACCTTCACGCTTCAGAGACGCTGAAACAGATGTATCCTCCTTAGCTTTGACAAAGAGGAACAATAAAGATTTGACCTTTTTGTGACCCTTGGTGTGAACAGACAACTCAAGGCATGAGTCAGTGCAGAAGGAACCATTCGGCTCCACGTGTCCTCAAATACAAAGATGGTGACATGGTTTCAAAACTCAAACGTAATTGACCCTTCGGGGATCTTGTTAGCGTCGCACCTCATGTGAATCGCCTGCTGTGTCAGCAGTCGAGAGGAGGACTTATGTTTTAATTTTTGCCTCGTCACAAAAGTAGAACGGAACCTGCGTGCTGAATTATCAAAACAGCTGTAAGGTTGAGTTAGTGTTTTTTGGTTGTTAATGCCTTTTGTGAGCGTGTAAGCACATCTGCACACTCATTTTATCTGACTCATCTCTGACCTCGTATATACCACATGCTGAGATCTTATAGTTTTAATCATAATAAGCGACATTGCTCCACTGCTTTAAATGTCAGGGGAGCTGCTGTGATATCTGGTGTCAAGAAGAGAGACTGAAAGTTAGATGAAACAAAGTTCTGTGAAAGAAATGCCTTGATGTTATTTTCAGTTAGCGGTAGGAGCTGCGTGAAAACAAAGAAAAAAGGGAACAAAAACGTTGCTCTGATCATTTCCAACCCAAACAGTGTTTCACAACCCTTGTTTAAATAACATACCATATGAGACTTCTAATGCCACTGTGTGCATTCACAGTACATTCCTGCAGCTCTGGAGTCCACAGATGGAAAACGTATTCCACACACGCTCAGAGAGATGAGTTCAAAATTTCATTGCATCACCGAGGGTCTGGAGGCATCCAAATTCGACCAACGCAGTTTACGGAAAGTGTTGAAAGTCGCTGTGTGTTTTGGACGTGCCATTCAGTGCAGCATATCCAATCAACACTTTATCCAACCTCATGCACTTTCAAACATCAAAAAGAGTCAAATGTATCCAAGAAAGGCTGAATTCCCACAACACTGTGCGGTGCAGGGCAGTACAATCAAAAAAAAGAGAAATGAATAAGCAATGATACACTGAGCAACCAAACAGATACAGACCACTTTTATATACGTAATGGCAGGGACTGTCAAACTAAAGTGTGGCTCAGGGCGTAATGTTCTTCCCAAACCTAACAGGCATTACTTTTTGTGTGTTTGTGTCTGACTACAGCCCAATGTCCCTGCCATTAAGTGGCACATGCATTGTGTGCCATACCAGTAAAAATGAAGGGGTTGTGGGAACAGTTGGGTTCTTTATAATAAACAAGAACATTTTGACCTTCCTAAGTGCCCTAAAGATATTGCATACTATGACTGGGCACTATGCAATTGGAAAAAATATATACATCTTAAACAACTTTAGTAGGGTTACTCACAGAGTTACATTTTAATCTTGGAATATCATATGCTCACATTATATGCACTTACGTAATTGATTTATCATTTCATTATACACTGCCTTACCCAGTCATTTGGCTTTTAACACATTTGGTTTGATGAGGGAGAAACCTGCATGTAGACTCCCAATCATCTCTCTCCAGCCCTGTCAACATTACTTGCAGGCCATGGACCTCAACAAGTACTCTGACCTTTAGGCCGATGTCATTATCACACATGCTCCTGCAGCAAATGCAAATACCTGTGTCTCAGAAGACATCTAAGAAGAATCCTCAAAAACAGCAAATGTGTTCGTGCCGCTGCTCCTCAGCTCAAACGTGAGAGTTCCCGAGGGGAGGCTGATTGCAGCCTTGGGGGCCCATGCTTCTGTCAATCAGTTAAACCCTGGAGGCTTTATCCTCACGCCCTCATCTCATCTGGAGGGGGGAGAAGTGTGAGAGGATAAATTGCATAATGCAGGGCGTTGTAATTGTTCTTAATGGTGCACATAATGTGCATCTGTGAGGTTGTGAGTTACAATTTAAAATGAGGTCATAGGCAGGAATTTAAGTATTCACCCACACACCCGCTCAGTGGCTCAAGAAGGACATGCTCTGTCTCGAGGTTGATGGTATTTGAAGAAGGCTGCACAACAGAGAATTGACAGGCTTCAGTTTGCAGACAAAACGCATGAGGTCAGTCCAAGTCCCTGCTCAGTTCTTCAAGCTTGTTATTCTCCTCCTCTGATCGCACTCATTCAGAATCTCTAATCGAATCTTTTAACTTTGGTTTCACTCATGTCATTAACACACACCTGTTTTCATCTCTCTTTCAATGTCCTCCAGTGATCTTTTTAATAGTTTTCTTTGATTACTTTGATGTGGTTGGTGGTTGGTCTCTCTTCTCCATCTGAAAGGATCTGATTGATTCGGGATCTGTCTCTTCTTGGCTCCAGCTTTGATGGAAATTATTTCTAAATGCCTCTCTGGGACTCAGCGGCCACTCTCTTTCAGCCATCACAGAAGAACGAACAAACCAATAATCCTATTTTGCCCTTTTATGATGTGTGGTATATGAATGTGGATGGAATATATTGCCATTTTTACTACTAATTATGTGATTAAACATTAACTACAGTATCTATCACCGCACTGGGAGAAAACACTTGGAAAGAATAGATTTTCTTATTGTTGTCTATATTGTTTCAGTACAGTTCATGGAGAGACTATTTTTGAAATGATCAAAATCCCACTTTACTCCTGTTGAATTAAGATGATTTACTTTTTCAATACACCATGAACAGATGTGTACGTCAAGAATAAGTGGAGCGAGAATGCTAACATTGGGAAAATCCAAATCCATCAAGTTTTTTTTCATCTTAATTAGTACAAGGGTAAATGGTGCACTGCCAAAGGATTAGTATAATGGAAGTAAATTAACCTTTAAAGTTTAGACAAACATGTCACTACTGCTGTTCGTGGTTTCAAATCCCTGTCTAAACCCCGGTTAGCGCACCCGCTGCCGTGGCGCGCTGCAGTAATGTCACAACGAGGAGCTAAAGAGACGTGATAAAGGAAGACAGACTGGTTGATCCGATGTTCCACAGCAACATAATGAGCCGAAACGTTACAAAAATAGAAGCTCCGCACAACCGAAGAGCAGCAGTTTCCACATTTTATCTTCACACAGCTGGAAAAGAAAAAGACGGAAAAGAAAAGGAAAGAGAAGCACACTAGAAGTAGTATTGGCAGATGATATTGGCCAACCAATAAGTTTGTATAGGTTGTTGAAGTATTTCATGTATTGAGGGCATTCAGGGCTGATGAGCTTCTTACAGCATCCTTTATTTAAACCACATCATTTTGGTTGAATTGACTGAACAGCAGCAAACTCAAACTCAAGGGTGAACGACATCATGGCACGGCATGTGATTTTTGTCACATTTGAATGGCACGGATGCCTGAGAGTCTTCAACAGAGTTGGGTCATTCAGTGTGAAGGGAGGGTGATGACTGCGTGGATTCCCTGCTGCGTCTTGAATTGTTCCATTGCTGGAACTAGCCATTGGAATCGAGAGGATGGGGTGTTGGATAGATGACAGGTCCTAACTAGAATTAGACTTCACAGTTTTTATGTTTCTCACCATAGACATCGGTGGCATTTTCATACATTTTGTTTTGTAAATTGTGTCATTTCTATCCGGTCTCCTTCTGCAGGTTGGCTGTAGCAACATGTTTATTGCCATCGCTGTAGCTGCTCTCAGGTCTGAACTGAAACTATGGAAAAATAAAAGAGAATTAAAATATCACGGTACGATAAAGAAGAGCAATGAAGACATGAACTGAGAACGTTACGTGACCCCCCCGCCCGATGCGTCACCCCTCACCTGAACACTCCACTGATTTCTGTGTTGGTATAAATTATTGTTTATGTGAGAAGGTCCTGCTGCATGTCTAATGTGTGAATGTAAAACAGTCCAGAGCCATTCGTGTGTACAGTCTCCACGTTCAAGTGAAATCCGAGATGCAGAATAACAAACCATACTGTCAGTTCATGAAGTGAGTAAACGACTGGCTTTCTGACTCCTCAAGCCACGTGAGGCATGTTTAATAGATCAGTGCGTTTCTCCAGGTATTTGAAGTGGCAAGAAGCCCCTTGTAAGCATGTACCTACTCAAGGATGCATGCATTCCCACATACATGCGCAAAACTATTCCCGTTGCCTCTCATAGTTAATGCATGGCTTCCTAAATAATTCACTCAGCATTAGAGGAAATCAAATCATGCCTCTTGGCGTTCTGTTAATTCACATTCAATTTAGGGAGTGTCCCAAAATGAAAAATGGGATTGGACTGGAATTTCTCCGATTATGCAAAATATTAACCTACTTTCCCTACGTACCTCTTAATTAACGAACGCATCTTTTATCATTTTTTTTTTCAAGCCTTTCAGCAAAAAACGCTGCCAACTACATGACCTATATCTTCAGACATGAAGGCAGTCATATATCATAACTTCTCCACAAGGTGAAGCAAATAAAAAAATATATTTTAAAAAATCCACTGGTTTGATCCCAACTCTGGAAACACATAAACGGGTGGGTTTGATATGCCAGTCTTTGATATCCTATACAGTCATACAAACGCATGCCAGCCTTCATCCAAACATCAGAGGTGCCCTCGGTACCCTCATTGAAAGTTTTCAAAGCAGGAGAAAAAAAATAAAACGTATGGAGTTGAAAGCCAAGTTAATTGCACTCACCAACCTGAGGGTGTGGAGATCTAATCATTGAGTTTAACAATTCCTTTAAAGGAACGGTTGTGTGTGTAGCTGAGCTGTGAACTTCCTTAATTCCCTGCAGTTAACGGCTGTTTACAGCCCACGAAGACGGCGTTCGCCCAAGTCATTAACTACCCGGTTAATTTACCAACAGTCCGGCAGACAATGTTCTTTTGTGCCAGTGTAGAAAACCTCCAGGAAGTAATTTCCATTTCTCAATGCCTCTAGAACCTTCCCCACTTTCCCATCACTGTTATCGGATGATGAGATCTGGGCACTGCTGATACTAAACAACCACTTTCTGCATGTACTTTACAATGAATGCATTTGATAGAAATGTAATAGTAGGTATGAATAGTGGCAGTCAGTGCGTCAGAGCATTTAGTAAACAGTATAGATTCCATGAAAGGCCCTTTCAATCCTAGACCAGGCTTCTTGTTTTCCTTCATAGATTATTGCGTTAGATGCTGGTTTGTTTTTTCCAAGAGTTTAATTGACCAGACTGTTGACTCCTTGAAGGCTTTTCAGAGCTGACTAACAATGCAGGAAGAAAAATAAAGTCCCCTCTGTAATTGCTCCAGTTTTTTGGTTGAAAGTGAAGTTATAAAGTTTTTACATCAAAGATTGCCAACTTCAAATAATGAAATCTGCCCCACTTCACACTGGAGGTAGAACATAAGTACTTTTTGGAACATGTCAATAATCAGTGTAATCAGTACCTTCAAATTACACATTGTATTCTGACACAGGACATGATCTTATTAGGTATTTTGCTGATGGTGACCGGAAACAGTGTGTAAATCTGAATCTATTCATCTTTGTGCTGACCCTCATAGAAACCCCCCAAAGGTCCATTAGAAAGCTGATGCAGTAGACCACTATAATAAACCACAAGACACCTACATCCTCCTTAAATACAAGCAGAACGTCCCAAAGGCCCACTCAAAAACCTTCTCAGTAAAACATGCTTACAACCACTTCACTGACAAACCTTCTGAGCACAAAAAGCGAAAGCGTGGTTTTATAGATATATGTATATCAGATTTCTAGTAGATATTAAAGCAATAAGCTGATGCAAAACAAAATGTTGTCTGAGGCCCTCGCAGGACCCTTAAATCCCAGTGCCATTGTAACAAAGGTAACGAAAAAAATAAAGAAAACCTTTGAAGAAAGTAGTGTACCTTCTATCGCTGAGTGCTCTTAACTGAACAAATATAAGTGCTGCTCCAGCATCTCTCTCTAGAGGTTTTCAACCAGAGATCAAAAGTTCTGACTGAGCATTGAGAGCCTGCATGAAAGGAATCTCCAATTGCAGACAGTGAAAAGGAAGATGCAATAAAGTGCATGGACATAGACTGAACACACAATATTATCAAGAGTGCTCTATTTGCGTGTTTTTATTTTGATTTGATTCCCTAATTCATGTGGATTTGGTCGTGCTGTATAGTGTGCTTGTGCGTGTCATACAAGCGTCATGGATCCTTCAGTAAATTGCATTGTCTGCATAAAGACAGAGACTGAAGCTAATGGACAACTTGACAGGTGGAAATATACTGCAGCGCAAGATCAAAATTAATTTATTTTCTGGCATCCTTAAAGCATCCTTTTGCTTTAGCAGGATGAATGATGGAAACTTTGTACATTACACAAAAAGGGGAAATGTCAATGCAGCAGAAAAACATCACCAATGCCTCCAACAAAAATAGAGCGTGCATTTTTTTTTCCTGAGGAGAAGCTACCGCTGCTTTTTGACAGGCTGTACTTGTGTTTTATTATTAAACTTCAGTCAGCCTTCAGAGGCTGCATTTGAAGATAAGGTGTCTCATTTCAAACAAGGACGGGAGGAAAAGAATACTTCCATTCCCAAGGTGTGACAGTTCCAGTGGGTGGACCCCTCTAACCTATCCCAGGATCACTGTCTGCCAGGGACGTCGTTAACGCGCTTGATATGTGCGTGAAAGCTCAAGGTAGCTTTAGATGCAGCGGCCTCCACCGATTCCGTGCGGTTTGGCCATCGTGGTCTGCTTGATCTGTGAGGCCCACTGCAAAACTGAGTCCTTAAGTGGAGGGAAATTTGAGTCTATTCAGTGATGTTTCCATGACAATACATAACGATCCTTAATGTCATACATAATCAGATTTTCAACCACATTTGTTTTGGTTGTAACGAGAGTTGTCTCCCTCTCTAGGATAAACATTGGATCATTAACGGATTACAATTTAAGGACTACATCATCTCATGAGCTGGTAACAATGATCTGTCATTTTAACACAAATAATTAGTAGCTGTGATGAGAGTGAGTATACTGGATGGAGTGATAATGGTGGCAGTGGTTTCTAAGGAGACAAAGGGAAGTTGTCACTTTGGATCAGGGGTTTCTTCAAGCTCTCTCTGCCCTTAGAAAATGCAATTTCTCTCTGGAGGTGTGCATGTGGCAATTTTTTTCCATTGTTGTTAATGTAAAAATATGTACACACATTGTTTTGGTATCGACATCAGGGTCAGTTGCCTAGCAACTATAAGCAATGGGAGCGTGACAGTTTCTCTTTCACTGACCACCAGTGTCTCCCTCGCGCTGTTATCGCTGCCTTTCACGTGTTGTGACTGTCGCTCTCACACACAGGGTGTATATACTGCACATATTCATGATTCATTCACACAGATCAGAGGCTTGCAGTCTGCAGGTGTTGCACAAACGTTTGCAAGTTCTCCAATCATTGTTTTCATAGATTTATAGGGCTGCAGGATTGAGCAAAGAACCATACAGAGGTGTTAAATGGTAAAAGCAAGGTTCCTTTATGGATCCTCTCACATCTCCCCAATATATTTTCCTGAATCTTATCTTTAATTATCTGCCCTACTGCTGCCTCAGAAAGACAATATATAGAAAATGAAAAATGGAATCAGAAAATCTTTCATCTCTCCTTCTTGTCTCGTGTGAGGACAAAGGTTCACTCTGTCCGTCTCTGAGCGACAGCAGACGCATGTGTCATGATGCTGTTTCAGCTCCTGAGGGAGTCTCCTCCAGGCCAGGTTGTTGTGTTTTATTAGAGCCATGCTTCCATACTTTCCCCCAATGATATTTGCCAGCGTTGAACTTCTCTGTGATCTCAAGTACAGATTTTAATAAGACATAAATTCTACTGGAAAAAGTCACAGGTTAATGAAAACCAACTGAAACGGAGCATGAAGGATGCTCTCCATCATGCTCAAGGTGCACTTGACTTTTTCTTTTACTTCACAGCTCTTGGTCACCTGTGTGAGGTAAAACATGGGAAGTAACCCTGAAATGGCGCTTTGAAATGTGTCATTGCTCACACCCAACTATGCTAATGGCCACTTAATCACTTTTATGAATGGCCTGGCTCGTGTTTTAATTACCAAACCAGATTGTGACCAGTCACATGTACACAGTGAGCTCTGCTAATGACCAGCAGCAGCTGCAAAAACACCAAAACTCTGTGGGAAAGAGGCCTATTATCAACAACTTATGGAAACCCTTAGAATACTAACACGATCAGCTCTTGATTGAAGGGATCCCAACAGCCCCACACTATCCATAGTTCTCAATCTTAAAAATGTAAATAGCCCAATCCCAAAAGTCTATTTGGCTCCCAGGAGACGTGTTTCAAAGTTTGGATTTCCAGATTGAGCACACTTTGTATGTCAGTATAAAGGCCAGTCTATCTGCTCCGTTGCCTCTGATGCTTTTCATGCAGACTGTTCAAAGATGTGGATGTCTGTACCTGTCATCGATCATCACAGTGGGGGAGCAGGCTGTCCTGTCAGCTCCATCTACATCTGGTCTTCACGATCGCTCCCTTGGTGGCACCATCTGCTTTTAACGTCCAGTATGTGTTTATACTAATGCTGCAACGAATATTATCATAGTTGGTTTTCATTTTTTCTTATTCTGAAGTCTATTTTAGGACAAAATAATTAGATAATTTGATTTGATTTTGTTAATTTTGATCAGGAGATCATTTAAAACCTCTATTGCTCATTTGTGAGAGGCAAACTTGGTGAGAGTTCAGACCTCATTGTGAGGAATAGTTCAAGCCTGAAAATGGCTCAATAAATTTGCTCCACCATAGGACTAATACAATGGTGCCACCTGGTCAAATGCCACCAAGCAGCAAATAAAAAGACTTCTAATCCCAAGGAGCAAATCTAACCTGAATCCCACCAACCAGTCCAACAAAGCATCTTCCACTTGGGTCAGCGGTGTCACTGAGCCAGTGTACACAACCCCAGAGCCTGGGAGCGGCAGCTTCTTAATGGAATGCAGCCATTACTGAGGCCATTAACTCCATCTGCGTTTGCCAGGTGAACACGGAGAGTGTATCGCGCAGCAAAATTTGTTTATTGAATTGTGAATTTTGATTTGAAATTAAACGCATTGTATTTCAGTGTCAGTTGTGCACTCACATCTTGGCATCCTCGTGACAGATTAGCGATTTAAGATAGCGGTTGAGAGGAGCAGAAATCCAACATCCCCATTATTTCACCGTGTTTACTTTGGACTCCTAGATGGGGGGAACAGTAACACAAATGGCAGGAGAAAAAACTCTTTTGAGCTGGGGCAAAGAGCGCGGACCGAGCTTTGTGCAGCTGGCTTTGTGTTCGTAAAAAAGTGTGGCTGCTTGTGCCAGACAGGAATAATTTGTTAGCTCTTTTTTATGGGTAATGATGTCGGACAATTAATCAGAGCAAAGAGTGATTTTCTTTCTCGTCTCGCCCTCTCTCACCTTAGCACCTGTTTCTTTTCATCAGTATTTCTGAAGCCCTGAAGGATCAGTCAGAACCGTGACATTTGCTGACCTTTGTACATAATTAGACTAATATATAATCTTTGTTTTTCTTTTTTTTATGTTAAATAAAGGTTATGTATGTGCTTTAAAGCATCAAAATGGCTGCAAAAGAAAAAAGCATTCACATTTAAAATTGCAGATCAGTTATAAAACAATTTTGATTTGAGTCATTTTAAATAATTTACATTACTACTTCTATTTTTTTTTTAATTCCTCCAAAACAAATGTCAAAAATATTATATGTAGTTTTAGTTATAAGTAAACTTTGAGCCAGCTCTTCTTCTGCTGCTCCCATTGTGGGACACAAAAGTTAAGAGCACCAACAACAAAATGATTATTTTCTTCTGCCTCACTGTCAGTCTCTTTTTTTTTCCTGTCTTTCTCCCCCGTCACTTCTTTCATACTCTGACCTACATTGCTTCCCTGTCAGAATTTATTTCCTGCTAGTTATTCCACCTCCACTGTATCACATAAATCCACGTACCCATCTTTTCTTTTCACAACCTATTTGCGGTCCCCTTTTCTGTTCAGCGGCCTTGTTCACTTTACTATGTTAGCCAATGTTCAAATTCTGGTTTTCTAACTGACATTAGCCTCAATGGAGGCGGCCATGTTTTCTTCAGTCGCCCATGTGGACAACACTACATGTAACAAAATTCTACACATGAACCTTAAAACTCCTAACAGCTAATATATAAGAGTTCATCAGCTGCTCTTATAATGTGTCATTATTCTAAAGAAAGCAAAAAAAAAAACTTCTGGCACTACTCCGTACCAGATCTGTTATAAAAGTGAAAATGTAGTCATAGTATGTGATCGTATACTCTTTGACATTACATAATCAGACCTGTGGACAACATGGTTCTGACACTGCAGGTATGATGGCTGAATGAGGAATGACCTTAAACATGACTCTCCTGCCCCAGAGCTGCCCACTGGTCAACAGTGCAAAGCTCTGATCACACTTGGCAGCTCCCAGGTAGCTGATCACGGGTGGTTGGGGTTACGGGCTGAGAGTCAAGTCACGGCCGCAACTGGAGGAGAGAGTGTATTTTGTCGAGTTGCATTAGCCGAGGTGTTAACCTGCAAAGGGAGCATGAACCACCTGCATTCATGTCTAACTCTGCCAAGGAGGTCAAGTTTTCTGCATTGCACAGAAACAACTGAACACATTTCCACTGAACTTAGTGAAAGGGTGGTACATGAGCCAAGAAAGAACTTATTGAGCTTCAGCACAGATGCTGACTGTTTTTTAAATAATTTGATTTAACATTATTCCATGCAAGGCATTGTTTTTGACAGATCTTGATGGTAAATTACAGGACTGCTTCAGTTCACTGATTTTACTCATTTTTCTTCATTTGAGCTTCTCTCACTCAAGAAAATACACATCTCTCAGTTCTGCAAATACTAAGTATATTAACATATAATAACTACATTTACAAAGAAACTTCTTTTGCTGCAAACAAGTCTGATGACTTTTGGTGACAAGAATTGTCCACACATTAGGTCATCTCAACCTTTTTTAATGCTATCCCCCTGTGTTTTGGCTAATGCTTCATTTGTCGTCAGGGTAACGGCACCCCAGCTGCTGTGGATGTGAATAGCTGGCACGTTCATCCAGGACGCATCTGCGTATTAATGATAATAAATCAGCGGCTCTTAACGCTGTTTGTTGTTCGTTAGCAGAGCGATGTTGCGACTGCTGCCGTTGCTAGCGGCTATACTGGATGAATGGCAACAGGTGGGAAATGAGGCTGTGCGGAAGGTCTGGTATGTGACGGAGACATGTGGCGGTGTGAGAGAGCACGTAATGGTGATGCACTGCAAGGCGGCAGAGAAACCGCCAGCTACCGGCATTTAGAATGAAAAACCTTCACAATTAATGTTATCCATTAACAGTGTACATGAAAAATTATTTTACCTCTGTTAGAAAACCATTTTCTAATTTGTGGCGGATATAAGGACAGTTAATATTGGAATTTAATGAGTAATAATAAATATGAAATGGATTTCTGAACCAATTTCCTTGAAACTTGGTTGAAGAGTGGGAAATAGAAGATTTAATGGTGCCCTTCGAGGTTATGATGTCATCATATGGTGAAACAATGATCCAGTTGCATTCACCATTTGCAGTTTCCCTGGAAACACCTCCATCATGCATGTTTGTGGATATTTGGTTATGTAGTACGTATTTGTTTTTGTTTTCAGGGCCGCCGTATACTTCACTACTGGAGGACATCCCTGAGCTCTAACTGTGATATGATATAAAGGCTGACTGTGATGATAATTATGTTATTGAAAGCACATACCAATATTTTCATTGCACTGCTAACTAACAGTATCCATGACATGCAGGCAGCCACACCATCATGTTCATGGTCGTCTGTGAGCTGGTATTATTCCCATCTATGGTGTGACAGTGGCTGAGTAGCCCAGAGCGAGGACAGAGCAGGTGAAGTGTGACAGAGCTGAGGAGGAAGGAGGAAGAGGAGGAAGGTGATTCTTGATGAGCACTGGAGTGTGGGGGGGTGACTCATGGTTTGCAGGCCATTGGCAAGTGGAGGGATGATCTTTTGCTGTGGGACCCGGCAGGTTAAAATCACAGTCAGCTTAGATAAGGGAGTTGAGGAGGCACGGATGAGAATGTGAGTGGAAGACTGCAGGTTGGAGAGGAAGGGGGAGAGAGGCTCGGAAAAGAGACAATGAAGATGTTTCTTTTTTCTGTCTAAAGTCATCAAGTATTATATTAAACACACATTGGTTAAACACAAAGGATTTTATAATATATGTTTATAATAAATTCTAAACATTTGACTGATTCTGAAGTAGAGTCCCAACAGCAAGTTATGAAATATTCCATGTTGAGTTTCACTGTCATGGAGCACTAGTCCTTCAAAATATATTTCCCAAGGTCAGCGAGCGCCGACTTCCTCTGCAGTAAATGCTAATCGTGTCAGCGACACATTTCCACCCACCTGTCAGTCAAAGTAACAGGCTGCTCCGCCGTGCACGTAGAGCAGACTGCAAACTATGCTTTAATGAGATGTATGTGTGTGTGAACCTCCGGGCTCCATTCTAAGTCCATAAGGTAATCCAAGCCAGACAGCCTCTTAAAGCTGCCTTCAAAAAGAAAATCAAATTCACCGTAAGTCTAAGCCCCCAACTGGGAGGCTGTGTTCTTCTGAACCAGCCTGTGCTATTTAGTGTGTGTGTGTGTGTGTGTGTGTGTGTTCTCATGGCCCCTGTATCATCATCACCGATGGAAAAACAAGTTCAAATAGCGGTTGTTGTTTTTTAAATATTCTAGAAAACATCTTTTGCGATGCAAGGCTTAAAAAGCTATATTTATTATATATTGTTGTTTGTTTTTAAAGCCTTTAAAGCAGGGTGTCTCATCACCATGATTATCCATCAGTGCACGCACAGTCTGTCTTTTCATTTTACTCTCTTTGTCATGCTCGCATCCTTTTGTCGATTTTTATGATACTGCAGACAAAACCAAAACAGCGCTTTAACAAAACCGTGTCACTGTTCTTTGCACGTCACGGTCGTCTAATCTAAAGCCATAATTAATGCCAAGATGATGATGATGATGATGATGACTTGCGCTTGTGCGAGTGACGTGCATTCCCACACACAGCAGCGCGTGCTGTGCAAGAATGATGAGTCACCGGGTTTGTCTCCCTTGTATTCCAGATTTTTCTTTGTCCTTTCCGTTCTGCATACATCTCGATAGTGGGTCTGCATTAACATGGTAAACCAACTGACAGACAAACTGTGTGATAGAAAATAAACTCCATCCTGACACAGCAGGAAAAAGAATTTTAGATGTGATCTGAAATGGATTGCAACACGCCGCTCTGTCCAGCAGGCACAATTTGCACGTTGAGCCACTTTCATTTTCACATCCACCACTTCAGGTTTCACGCCTATGAGGAGATGAGCTACGACATCGGAGTGTTTTCAGCTCCTTGACGTGGGTACTTGAAATCCCACTGCAGCCGTAATGGAAGTTATTTCACAACTTTCTCAACAGTGTATGTTAAAGTGATTGAAAGGAATGATCGACTCATGATTAATGATCTATTAATCATATCTATTATGATAAATATTCCTCCTGTTTAATGAAATAACTCTTTTCCCAAGACTCACACTGCTCTTATGGCCGTATATATTTATTTATATATATATATATATATATATATATATATATTCTCTCCAGGACAGATGTGACTTTGCCCACATTTCAATTCAGAGTTTATCAGCCTGTATTTGTGTGTGCAGTACCACTTTGCTCTGGGTTAATGGTTTTGGAGGAAGTTGAGATTGAGAAAAAAAAAGGCTGTGTGTTTCTGGCCTTTGAAAACAACAGCTGGCTGAGGCTGGAACCAGCACCACGAGCAATTGTCCAGATCTGTCGACCTTTGCACGGCCAATAATTCTGATTTAAAACCAACTACAAGGGAATGAATGTGAGGGAGAAGAGAGAACCAGCAGACATTGACACACTGGAATGACCATAGACTGTCTCAAGGCTCAATAAATAATAGGAAAAAAAAGGTTTTCACTTGTTCCCTCAAATTCACCCATCATTCCAAATTGATGTTGTGCTTTTTGGGAATTATTTAGCTTTTGTTTTGTCAAACAAACTCCATCAGGGTCCGTGCTGAATTAGCTTGTCGTGAGCCATTAAACTTGTATTTATGACAGCAATATGCAATGTGATTGATGTAATTGGTTTGGGAAAGACACTGGACATTTTTCACGCTCTCTGCCGCTCAGAGTAGAAAAATTAAATTGTCGATAGATGTGTTAATCAGGCTTCAAGCATCGATCTGAGTCATCGGGATTCATCTTTAGACCCTCCAATCTTCATGGCTCCTTGTTGTGTCATTCCTCTCAGAAAGTTTCTCATCATGTGACAGAGAGCCAAGTGTTTGTGTACAGCGATGAGTGACAAATTGGAGGGTTTTGTTTTTATTGCCCGGTGGCAACAGTATGGCTAATTAGCTTTTCACATTACCGACTTAATTAGCCTGACTGATGAAGCCTTGAGTGTCTTTGTTGAATTTTATTGGAAGCACCTCTTGACACGAATGATCTCACGCAGCCGCGGCTCGACTTTAAAACAGCTTTTTGTAAATGCCTCCAGCTGGTGGGCTGTTATCACTGAGCCCTCACTGGTGGTCTTCACCCCGACCCCCTGGGCTTCGCTGCCTGCCTTTTCATTACCGTGCCCGTGATTAGGACAGATTAGAGTGGCCGCGCTGTTAGAGCAGCACGAGCTGGCCTCGATAGCTGCTCTGTTCTTCCAGAGATTCTATGTCTCACCCATCTATTTCCTTCTAACTTGAGAGATGCGTTACACTGGCGTTCCATCTGTTTGAGGGCTGAGTAGTTTCCATCAGTTTAGGTAGAAGCTGCAAACTATGAGCTAGAGTCCTTTATATACATCAGGAGGAAGTGGAGACCTTCATCTTTGGGGACATTCTATAGAATAGAATGTTTTTATTGTCATTATACACAATGTACAAATAAATTAAAAAGAGGTGCCAAAAGATCCAGATCATGGACAGGGAATTAAAAGAGAGAGCCTCTCAGGGAAGAGGAAAACTCATTTGGAGAAGTTATTTTGTCTTCAACCTCGCTCTCCTCCTTTGTGTAGACAAAATGGAGAACGGAGACATTCACCAGAGGAGGAGAGGCCAGCATCCGGCCGGCTCAGACACACAGGAAGCAGGAAGTAAACAACAGCCAGTGATTGAGAACACGGGAAGCAGCTGGCGGCGCATTCTCCTCCTCATCCTCGCCATCACCATCCACAACATCCCAGGTGAGAACAAGCCACAGGCCTTTTGGTTTAATGATCAACTCAGCAAGGTATATCATTAAAGCTAGACAGGCAGTTATCACTTCATTATTTAATTCATTAAGGGGATAAGTGTAAATTTTACAAAGCTTTTTTGCTTTGTATTTTTGCCATTAATAATCACATCCTATAATTTGCCAAGGATTAAAATTCCGTCCAGAACAATGGGTCAAATTGTCAATAGTCAAACTGACGACTTGTTTTGCCCCCTGCATTGTTAATCTGGTCTGAATGGGGCATTAATTTGCAGCGTAGAATTCTTGATTATGTCACTTGATTACTGTTGTGTAGCTTTCTCCACTGTGATACCAAACAACAATAACAAGTGAGCTGAATAGGTGATATTTTTATATATATATATTTCCAAGGACAAAAGGAGATGAATAGCTTGTTCTGTTTTTTTTTTTCCAACAAAGTACTTTAATTAAATCATGTAGATGTGTCAAATGACAAAAATAGTCGGCAGAGGGAGGAGGTTAAAGTTGCCATGGAAACATATGAAGCACTGCAGGTAGTGGAGAAGTCTGCCACTACAGATGGTGCATGAGCATGTAGGTATCGAATTTAGCATCACAACCAAATCACATTTGATGGCGCTGAGCATCAACATCAACTGCAGTGAATCTAGAGTAACAGCTGGGTGGAGGCGTCACTGAACGTAAACCCCTGTCTTTATTCTTCACACGGATTAAGAAGTGTGAAAATGTATTGGGACACATGCATAGGGGTTTTCAAGAAATGCACCCAGCCTCTATCAGTCAGTCCCTGGAAGCTAATTAGACTCATCAGCTGTCAATCACCCATCAGATGTGACATCCAGGGGGAGCAGTGATGAAACAACAGCTCGCAGCTCCTTGGTTTAGGAATGGAGTTGCAAATGTAATCATTTACACCAGATATCCTGTGACTTAAATGTTCCTGGATTTTTAAAAATTTTTTTATTTACCTCTCTTTTTGAAGAGCAAAGTGGTCGTGGGCCTGTAAAGCCCACTCAGACAGCGTGTGCAGAACCGGCAGCACGAGAACCGCGCTGTGATCTTGACCTGATTTGCAGCGCTCTCTTCATCCCCTGTGTTTTTTTTTTTAATAAAGTGTAGCTTCAGAATATCATCTCACCTCCAGTGTGTGGAGTGAGAGATGAGTGCTGAGATGCAGTACAGTGCTTCAGATGCAAAGGCGACTCATTTAGAAACACATGGAAAACAAGTAGATAAATAATTCAAAATAGATTAAATAAAATAATAGGAAACTAGAACAACGCTCCGCCAAGTAATAAGGTCTCTGGGAAACACTGCAAGAAATATAAGTGAGACAAGATATCTGCTTCTACCAATTAGTTCTGATCATACTGCATCCTGCAAAGTTAATTAAACTCAGTGCCTTGCACTGTATATGCAGGGCGTTGTGAGGTGGAAAGTCGGATCTGCAGTTCTCTGTGAGCTTCCGCCACATGTGTGAAGCATAAAAACTGAAACCCTGCTTCTCAACGTAAAGTTCTTCAAGGGGCTGGAAGCAGATCTGTCCCGTGAGACCCTGAGGGCTCCAGGTGGGGACGTCAAAATGTTTTATGATGGCATCACATGAGGTTTCGCTGCTTGCTCCTTAATAAATGCAGCATGTATTTTTCACGGCCCTTAGTGTTAGATTGTGTGCATATAAAACAAAATACTACTGCTGTTAAAGTTTAGAGGTTCTCAGTTATTTTGATGTAGAGCCGTGTGCTGCGGCCAGACTCACAAACTCCCCCACACCCAGGTGTCGCCCTTATGAGGAATGATTTTTCTTTGTCAGACGCGATTGATTTCCATTTGTTCCATCAGTCCCAGGATCGTTATCTTCATCATGTGGTTTGATTCTTTGCTCCAGGAAGTGCGGACAAGTAGAGAACTAGGGCCCGTGTGCAAGTAAGAGGATATTAGACGATGGTGCCCGTGTCACCGGGAAGAACTCCTTTGATGAGACCATTTGCCGCTCACTGCACACAGCCTCATTAACATATGTGATTCCTAACCACGCGTTGATGTGGGATGCACCAACTAGGTGTGCTGCCTTCTTGGTTGAAAATTCATCAGCTCTGTCATTGTATTTACCAAATTAACAGTATCTTCACTGCAGATTTAAAAAAAAAAAAAAAAAAAAAAAAAAACTGTTGACTATTTATGGTCCACATTTGCACAAAAGATGGAATTGCCGTATCATATGCTTCATTTTTCCACGTTATTTCCAACTATTGAATCCACCCATTATCTATACTGCCTAGATTCCGAATAGTATATAATAACAAAATTGTAATGATGATGACAACATTGATAATCTGCGCCTCTCTTCTTTCTCGAGGAGACGATAATGGTTTGAACCTGTTGTATTCTGGTGTTGTGTGTTATTGTAAAGACTGATCATCGTCAGAAGGGAGCTCTTTGAAGTGCTGCTTCACAAGTAATCATGTAATTTCACATCAGCTGAGTGCAAAGTCCTTTCTCTTGTACGGCGGCTGCACTAAGTGATAATCCCAGCGTGTGATTCAGGATGATGGCCGAGCGAACACAAGGTGCATAATAACACGTGTCGATCATCAAAGAGGCTCTTGATGCTCTGTGACGCTGCGTCGCACCGAGACGGGGTCGAGACAGGAGGTCGGTGACGGTCCATCAGGAGATCGATGGCCGCCCTTTCTCTCCAGAACTTGGGTTCATTCTCGTTAGCGTGACGGATGGAGCCACGTCAATGACAGCTCCTTGAGCAAAATAAGGGACGGCCGGAGATACCGGCGCTTTAATGGTAACATAATGGTAAAGTGAACAATTTCACAAGGAGCCATGTTTTATATTCCTGTCCAGATAACCTTGGCTGAGACGTTTACATCACAAGGAGACTTTTGTTCAAAACAAAAACATATTGTTGTTGCCCTCAATAATAAACAAGTCAAATTCTCACTATCTCGCCATTGTAAAGATTAACTGCATCCTTCTCTCGCATTAAAACTAAATGGTTTTGGACAGCGGCTCATCAGTCAGACTGATAAAGATGTCACATCTTAACATTCTATTCTATCTTCTATAAACTAAACAAAACTACAGCCATCAAATAAAGTCGTGTTGCAGTTGATTACAGGACATTAAGAGATAAGACGAGGGGAGGATAAAAAGCTGTGAGAGGAATCTTTAATGGAACTTAAAGGGCTTTAAAAAAGATTTGAAAAATAGAACATTTATAAAAAATTATGATGCTGATGCTCAGTTGTGCAGGAGGAGAAGGAGGAGGGGAGGTGCAGCCGTGGAAGGAGAAAAGAGGCGGTTGAGGAGTTGAGATTAAAGGAGAAGTGTGATGGAAGTGAGATGCATCTATGACAGTGTGCTGTCAGCAGCGGTAGCGTAACACCTGCTTTAAAGAGCATAGCATAGGAGCTCCAGCACTGACACCAGAAACACACACACCCATCCATTGTTGGACGGAAACAGCGCGACTTTCCTCGAGGGAATTAAGAAAATGATGAAATTACACACAATATTAATATTTGTAGCTCCTCCATGCTGGATGTACGGTGGTGTGAAGAAGCAGCTGGAGCCCTCCCAAGAGATGGCGGGGAGGGGGAAAGAGTCCAGTGGCAGCTGAAACTCGACCACACGTGCCATTCTGGGGCCAAAAAAGATCTAACAGGATGCTATATGTTCTGTGCGCCGTGCTGTGTCACCATGTCCTGGTTTCACTTTCACAGCGTTTTAACCACAGGCTCAGCGAGCACAAAGGGGGCGCCGGGTTTCAAGAATCAGCCTCAAGTCTGTGCCTCTGTCCAAGAGTAGAAAAGACGGCCGACCAAAATATCTGACATTTCAAAAGTTCACCCAGCCATCCTAGGGCCAGTCGGCGGGGCATCTGATTGCTCCTCGCCACCCCAGGAACCCTGCGCGGCAAACAATTCAGCCCAACTCTCAGAGAACGCTGCGCCAAGCTTGGGCTGTTTGGATGAAACCAGTGAAGTGATGTGGAGCAAATGCAGATCATTGCGACACACACACACACACACACACCTGCTCCTCCCACCGCGACGCTCCCGTCAGGACTAAAGCATGTGCAGCCGGTGGAGGTTTCACTTTTGTTCAATAATGTAGGAATCCATCAGATATTTATAAAACGTCGCCTCCAGCGCAGTCGCTAAAACATGAGTGTCATGAGGAACAGCAGACAGGCGTCGGGGTGTTTAGTGTTCCACGCCGACTCTTACCTCTACTTTGAGAGAAAAGACTTGTAGCTCCCCAAAACCTCCGCTCCCTGTTCCAGACGAACACAACTTTTTATTCTGGATCCAGACGAGCAGAAGATCTGCTGTTTTCCAGACAGCGGCTCAACCTGTGACACCATTTCCTCGACAAATATGGAGTTTAAGCTCATTATCACTACAGTCACAGTTTAATAATGGCTCCTCTGCCCCCAGCTTTGTTCTAGTTTTGCTTTAATGCCAGACACTAAACCTCTGAGCCCATGTTTTATTCAGTTGAAGGTGCTCCAGCGCAGATAGTTCCTCCTGGCCCCTGTGGCTTTTCAGGCAGTTGTGGAGGATTGAGATGGATGGCGGGGGGACCCGCACTGGGACCCACAGTGTACCTGAAGGGTGCTTTGCTACATATCGGCGCCGCAGCATGTTGGCCAGTAATGGGCTGTTGTGAAGTCGATCAGAGGCGGCGTGCATTGTTATCGGATGTAATGACAGCCATGAGATGATGATGAAGCGGCCCCCACACTCCAGGAATGTGCCGCTGCTGCCTCAGGGGTGCGGGGATACTGATCAGTTGCTGATGCCGCCCCCCCCTATCTCTCATCTCCTTTTTTACTTCCTCCGACTACCTTTCTTCTTCTCTCTTTATCTTTAGCTTTGTCACTTGTTCTTGTTCGAGGTTTTGTGTTGGCTATAAATATTGCAGACAGCAAGGGGGGGGGAACAACCATGGCACCGTGGACCAAAAGAAAGTCGGGGCAATTTTCATATACTGATGAACCTTGAAGAGCATTTGGGGAGCAAGAGTGAGAGGGTTCTTTATCACCATATTGCATGTATTTAAGATTAAACGGCCGCTGGCATGAACACTCTACGCAGTTGTTCAGGGGGCCATATGATCAGTGGCCGATTAGCTTTTTCTTTTGACCTTCTCTTTAACTGCTGTTCATGTGCATGTGTGATTTGGTGGTTGCCCTTGAGTGTTTTTGGGCGGCACACAAACTCTTGCCCAGGGCCGGCCCTGTCCATTGGCTGATATGCAGCGGTTGAAAGGAGCAAACAGTGGCCGTTAATTTATCTCAAAATGCAAACGCATAAATAGAAAATCTATTAATACTGTGCAAATATATCTGAAGGTACCTCTGTGTATTCTGCACCACATACAAACTCAAACCCATCACAATTCTTTGCTTAGATTACAATCGAGATTAAAATAATCTCATGAAGATCTCTCTATTATCTTCCATCTAAAATGTGAAAACCCTTCAGGTGTGCGCTCGGCACCGCCGATGCCTCGTCTTATCTAGTTTCTGACAGGCGCCGTGGGAGAAAGCAGATCAGGAAATTAGCATGTTTTAGCATTGGAATAACATGGCTGCTCGTGGCATGACCGGACGTGGCCACTTGTCAAGCGTTTGAAGCCCTCTGCGTCTTTGGACTGAAATGCAAAGCAGCCTGTAGATCGACACACACACACAGCTACACACCGTGACCTTTTCGCTTTGAGTTTGAATGGTGTTTGCTTTAACTATGCATGACAGGCATCAGAAATGAGACAAACGGGGTATCAGAGGAGAGCGATGCTGCTCGGGGGGTTGTTCTGTGTCAACAGCGAACAGAGACAGTTGCTTCCCAGCATTAAGAGCCTCTCTTAGAACCTTTCTCCCACCAAATCAGCTGCTTTTTATGAAGCCAGCTCAGCTCAGGGATCTGTGGAGCTGCTCAGAGGCAGCCATCATTTCCACCAGTCTGGAGCAGAACCACTGGAATCGAGGATTCCAGAAAGGTTCAATTAGTGCCAAGGTGGATTTCACTGATCAACTTTTCCAAAAGTCAAGCTCAAACTAATTTGACATGTCATTACAGAATAATGCAGGTTAGAGTTTGTTGTCTATGCTCGAAGGCGGAACACTGCCACACGGCTCTCTACAGATGCTTTGCTGTCGTGATTGTTCGCTCAGGGCAGATTTCCATTTTTGTACCTTAACAGCGTAGCATGACTTATTGATTGGTCAAGATTGGTATGTTGTCTGTTACTGAGACCCCCAGTGCACATCCAGACTGCATATTTGGAATTTAAATAGGTAATTCGAGGTCAAATATGAGCCCCAAAAAAGTTACATCTGACCTTGTCTCGTGATATCTGTGTGTTTACTGCGTCTTCTGTCCAAGAGGCTGACAAGGCCACTGACTTCATCACTGTTTGCTTTTTCTTTTCTTTTTCTTTCTCTCTTTTTTTTTATTTTATTTCAGCTGTGTCCAAACAAATTTGTTCTTGGTGATAATCCACCTCCTCAGAACAGCGTGTGCAACCTGCACAGCCTGCACCCTACAGAAAATAAATAAAGACAAACAGCGACTACTTTGTGTTCACTCACTGTGACGGATCAGTAGTTCAGCAAATATGGATCCACCTCACAGGGGCTGTAGATATACACTCAGGGATGAACCTTCATCTGTTGGTTTATAGAGTGGAAATCTGACCATGGCAGGTAAAAGCAAATAAAAGCATAAGAATAAACAGAGATCCTCCTGGACAGTTGTGCGCGGGATCACCAGCTTCCATTTGAAAGAACATCCCAGTAGTCCTTCATATCCCTTCTTTACCCACGTCATGCTTTTTGTTTTCTCCACAGAGGGCTTAGCAGTGGGAGTTGGATTTGGAGCCATCGGGAAGACCTCATCTGCAACTTTTGAGAGTGCCAGGTAAAACGCGTGTCAAGGAAAACTGACACACAAATTTCTACACGAGCAAGTAACAACTCAGTTGGCTCATAAAAGGTGACGAATGCTGACGACTATTGAAAAATGACAACTTGCATGTGCTCCGGTTGGGATCAGATATTAGCAATTTAAATGGTGCGCCTGACATCTAGTGGTCTGATTGCGGTACTGCAGAGTGGCTCCAGCGGTGGGTACATGTGGTTGGTACAGGTGGAGCTCTGCTCTCATCCTGTTTTACAGTCATTTCATTTCATGAAGTGAAACTAAGTAAGTTCACTTCATCCTCTGGGGGGCATGAGTGAAACAAAATAAAGGAAATAAATGCCACACAGTTGTTCAGAAGTGTTGTCTACTCCTCAAATCAAAGTATTGAGTGCCACATGAAGGACAGAGGGTTGATGTGCTTCATTATTGGCAGGACTCAGGTTCTCTCGCTGTCGTCGTTTGTGTTGTGTGGTGTGCTGCTGACACCTGGTGGTTACACTGTGGTACTGCAGAAAGAGCCAACCACCTCATGCATGCTGAAGATGGGGTCCGTGATGAGGTCATTGAGTTTCTATTGTATTATGTAAAAAGTGACTGCATTTCATTTCCTCTCCGCAGAAATTTGGCCATTGGTATTGGCATCCAGAATTTCCCAGAAGGCTTGGCGGTGAGCCTGCCGCTGCGGGGCTCAGGAGTCTCCACGTGGAGAGCCTTCTGGTATGAAGACACGTGTGTCTGTGTGGTGAGGACAGCACGCAGGGTCTTGACGCTCAGTGTCTCCCTGTCAGGTACGGCCAGTTAAGTGGCATGGTGGAGCCTGTTGCCGGGATGCTGGGCGCCCTCGCCGTCGTTCTGGCAGAACCTCTGTTGCCGTACGCGCTGGCATTTGCAGCCGGGGCGATGGTCTACGTGGTGGTCGATGACATCATTCCAGAAGCTCAAGTCAGGTACAGACGTGTAAATGAAGGAGCGATGTGCACCCTCTTAATAACAGCTCACACATCTTTATGTTTCTTTACCTCCGTCTTGTTGTCACCAGTGGAAACGGGAAGCTGGCCTCCTGGACCTCCATCCTGGGCTTCGTAGTGATGATGTCACTAGACGTGGGCCTGGGCTGAGGTTGCCGGGGTAACTGGTGCTGTGTCAACAGGAACCTCCATGGTCAGGTTGTCATGACAGTGATGCTGAACTCAGTCTTCCTTCTTTTTTTTTTTTTTTTTTAAAGGGACCAAAAAGGGTGTTTTATTCTAAAACACTCTTTGTACATTTTGTGTCGCTACTTGAAATGTGCTAATTCAGAAACAGAGCAATTTTGTTTAATACGAAAGGGCAACTGTACTTGAATGATTATCTCATTGTGTGGGGCAATGGCCTGAACTGGTGAATGTTTAACAAGTGGATTTTTGAGTTTTACTATTTCAGAAAATTTGTTTTAAAGCACAAATTCAATTAGGAATGTTTTTGTTTTGTTTTTTCAGTTTGGATCTTCCAGTTGTTTTATTTCCTCATGATGGAAACACTTGAAGTCTGGTTTTTGATTTTGCTTTGATCATCTGTGGGACTATGAATGGAAATTTTGGTTATTCTCACTTCATTCTGCAAGAGGACTGAACATGAAGTGCTCTGTGGGACTTGTTGAAGCTCCATGTTCTCCAGCTGAACAATTTGTTTCACTCACTCTGATGTTGTACCATTATCTTTGTCCTCTTTGCAAAAAAGTCTCCCAGCACCTACAGGTCAGTCAGGAGAATCACACGCTGTGACCTCTGTCTGATTATTTAAATGCTAAACTTGATGATTTATGACATGAGTATTTATATAATTAAACGGCCATGTAATTCTCAGTGTTTTATCTATCTGCCTCTTTTATAATTTACGGTACTGAAGTGTTGCACGTGTAGTTTGCTGACACGATGTGGTCTTAAAGTTTAGTCAATGCACTGAATTTTATTTACTGATAAAAATCCAAGAAATTAAGATACTGGACTCTATCACCTTGCTCAGGTTGGTTAGTTCAGTGAAAATGGGTGCTTAAAATAACTGTTCATAAGCGAAAATGTGAGCCGCTCTAACAAAATGATCCAGCTCAACTAAAGCTGGAGCTTTTAGCCAACAGCTTAAACTGCCTTGTGATGAACATGTGACTCCTCCCTCAGACGTCTTCACCAGATGCAGGGTGAGTGCTCTCAATGAACCACAAGCACACGCTGCTCACCCTCACATTTAATGGATTAACACATCAGTCTGAACACAACAGGACATGAACACACGGGTCATTTAAAAAAAAACTGGTTTATAATCTGTATTGAAAACAAAAGATTTAGCTAAATCAACTGAACGGACACGAACAGGCCTCCAGCTCGTGTAGCTACAGAACCGTGGCTGGGATGGGTTTGTGTTGCAGGAAGCGAATGAGACTCGTCGGCATCTCCAGATCCTCGATGCAGTGGATCTTGTTGATCTTTTTGAGGTGCTGTCTGACGGCGAGTCGGCACTGTGAAGTCAGAGATTTAGGATTTCCTGAGGAGACACGAGGAACACAAACATGTTATTAAACATGTGATAATGTCGCTTTTTATATTAGAAGTCAGAATGCTGACAGACAAATAAACAGTAATAGGAAATAAAATCCTGCATGGGAGTGGTGAAGGAGAGAGTTGCCCTGTATTTGCTGCCATTATCGATGTCACAACAAGGAACAAAAAAATAACTTGCAGCTGTAATTTGATGATGAGTTCCACCCACAGCAACAGAACAACTCACAGGCTGTTGACATTGGTTTATGTTACTGATACAGTCTCATCCTATTCCTGGAGTCCTGGCACCAGGAATAGGATGAGACTTGTGTCTTGGGAGAAGATTTCCCTGGAATAAACATGTGATTTGTTTCTATTTTTAATGACACAGAAAACCTCCTTAAACCATGTCTTATTTGTATTATTCAACCAGCCAGCGTTGTACCATCCGCTGTACAGATTAAGTGTAGAGAAACACGGATGTTAACATTCTCCTCACCTCTCTCCTGCAGCAGCAGCTCCACAGCCTCGTTCTGCTTCGTGGACTTCTCGATGATCAGCGTGGGGAGGTAGACGTTTGCACCGAAGTCGATGAGAAGCTGTATGTACTCCACGCCGCAGCCGTGCCTGAGGCACATCTCCAGCACAGTTTTCGGATGCTTGATGGAACTCAGCAGCTTGGCGTCAGAGCAGTTGTAATCCGGGTCCGCTCCGTAGAGGAGCAGCAGTTTGAAACACTCCATGTGTCCATAAACGGCAGCCAGGTACAGCGGCCCGCTCGACACCCTGGCGCCGGAGGTCCACAGCAACACTTTAGAGCGGGAGTTGACCTCTGCGCCGTGTTTGAGCAGTTCCAGCAATATCTGCACGTCGCCTTCACGAGCGGCCGTGAGGACGGGGGAGCAGTTGTTGGACTCGTTCCCATCGGGGTTGGCACCTGCTCCAAGGAGTGCTAAGACACAGTCCAGGTATTTTGCACGGACAGCTGCAAAGAGCGGCGTCTGAGCCTTGACATCTACGCAGTCCACCAGAGCGCCGTGGGCGAGCAGGACCTGCAGGCAGCTGAGGTGGCCCTTGGACACTGCGGCGTGCAGGGGCGTGCCTGCGATGCCCCACCCACCTCTGCAGTTGATGACTTTCTTGTAGATTTCTTGGCAGAGCATCTCATCGAGGAGTCTGTCATTGTTTTGTAACACGGCCTGTCTGAGCTGCGAGATTTCACAGCTCCATACGTCTTCCTCAGGGGTCTTCAGCTGCATAGACCCTGCTGCAGGGGGCCAACATGGACACAGGAAATTAGTTAGACATTGCATTCTCTCTACATGTCCTGTCTATTAAAGCAGGTTACAGAGTTGCAGGAGACTTGATATGGACTCATTTAATCTCACAGTATTGTGTGTACATGAAGAAAATGGTCAACTGCAGCATCATGCATGTTTAATTCCTGCGAGGATCCCTTTGTATCCCATGATCTAATTTTCAAAGCCAGTTTATAATGTCATCAAGAGTCCCTGGTGTTGTTAGATGAACAGATAAAGAAGGCGTCACATTACCAATTCTATGATGACTTAACGTAATCAGCTGTTTCTTCCTTCTCAGCTTAGGCCCCTCCCCTGTGGAAGTGCACAAGCTAAGAGAGCCATCGATTTAGCCCAGTCCGGCCCTCCGCACCAAACCACACCGATAATATTCCACTATTTAGTGTTTTAATGATCATATCCGTTAAGTAAGCAGCCGAATAACTGCTACCTGTGCCTGATATTTATAAATGACGTGTCCTGGACAATTCGGCATAATGAAATCTCAGAATTTGGTGGAATATGAATTCCTATAATGATCTTGCATTGGGCGCGTTGTGGTCCTAACAGGGGAACGACGGAGAAATACACTACATAAACCGCAGCTCGGTGCAGTGAGTGTCGGCCGAGCCAGGAGATGAAACCTAACCTAACTAATGTAGAGTACAGTAGCTTGACGTTAGCGTCTCCATTCAACACAGTCACAACATAACGTCATCTGGGCTCGTGCGGAAAGGAAGGAGCTAAAACCACCACATCCATGTCCGGTTTTAAGTACAAACACACATTTAGCCTCGCGCACTCCGCTTCGTTTCTTGTTATTGAGTCTTTACAGCCTGGTAAAGACGCCATTCTCCCCTTTCCTTGGGTTTATGTGAGCTTACCTACGATGAGTCCTCAACAGCTGCTGCCTTCATCTTCCAGTTCCTTCTTCTTCTTCTTCTTCTTCTTCGTCTTCTTGTTTGTGTTGTGTTCAAGACTAATTTTAATGCAGCACTGCTGCCCCCTACTGTTCGTGTGTAGCAGTAACGCCACCAGTACATCCTTTCATTCACATTAATCTAATACAGCCTCTGAAATGATTTTATAAATGTATGCAGTATGTTAAAATAACTATTGAACCATGATTTAATGTATACTGTGCTCAAAGATTGAATATCAAATAAATAAAACAACATAGATATTTCAATAAAGACAAGTATGTTAAATTGATAGCATATTTTTTGGCAACACTTTAATGATGCCAACATTCATAATGTAATCCTTTACATTTCTTAAATACTTTCATCATAAAAGAGAAATAATAGTCATATTCATTAATTCTATGGTGATTCTCATTCTCTGAGGCAAAGTTGAACACAGCTGTATCCATGGCAACAGACTGACTTCTCTCAGTTATGTTCCCCTTATCACTGCCTTCAACTTTATCTGTTCCCTCTCCAGGCAACCCCGCATGCCATCCTTTCTTCTCGAACTGGGTCTGTTTCTTCTGTGTGCGCGTCACAGGGCCTTTGTTGGGTTACTGATGAGGTCTTGGTGTTGGTGCTCGGACTACGGGCTGTGGGCACAAGCAGAGGAAAGAACCAAAAGGGGGTTTCGACAACCCAGAACAAGGTGCTGAACAAGATGCTGATCCCTCTAAATTATTTAAGCATTGATTTGCATTTGCAGCCAAACAACAAAGACAACATAATGACTCTGTTTTCTGAGACCTGTGTCCTGCTGCAGTGCGTCTGACCGTTTCTATTGAGGGCCGGGGTGGGGGGATTTACAACATGGTAATGAGCAGCGCAGGCCCCCTCTGTCCACTCTGCCTCTATAGCTGTTGCTGAGAGACAAAGTAGAAGTCACCCGGACGCTCAGAGAGTGAAGAAGAGGCCTTTAAAACAACGCCACCACCATGACTCATGTTGTGTGTGTGTGTGTGTGCGGGAGGAGGGAAAAGAGTTGGGTTTAATGTGAAAGAAGAGGACAACTTGAAGTCTGACTTGTTCACAGACACTCGGGATGAGGAGAAAATGTGAGGGAAAGAGCTGAAGCCTGAAGACTCCAGCCATAATTAATATGAGGAGGGGAGAGGATTGATTTCCACAATGCTCCTGCGTGGAGGATTTGTTCATCCTGGTGAGAATGTGACTCGCTCTGCAAGATGACAGGCACGCTGGTGGCAGACAAGCAGATGCTGCCCTGGATTCTTTGTTTGGTTTTGATCACAGCAGCCGGAGGTGAGAAGATTTATCTTATAAAGTTGTTATTTGCTTTGTGTAGCTCAGAGAATTCCAAGACAGCAACATGTCTCTGGACACATGGCAATTCACCGTTGAATTACATCCCAGGCAATGCCTTTTGTCTTTATTTTATAAGATTTTATTTTAATAACTTTTCACTTTTACATTTCAGGTAAACGTGGAGTTTTTTCAGATAAAACATGTTTTCAACTCTGTGGTAAATTATTTGTGTAACTAGCTATCAACATGTTGCACTATAGATTAAATATTTACAGTTTAATATTGCTAAATGGAGTATTGGTCTTTCATTATGTTACATGTAAACTATGCAGCCTGGTCTGTTTCGTGTGTAAATTTGTGTTTGTTATGTGATTGTGATTTTCCCTTTCCAGAAGAGGTTCCCTGCCCAGAAGGAGGTCAGGTCCACGTGTCCAGCATGCGGTGCTACTGGATGTCCGAGGTGTCGTCTTCCTGGTCTGAGGCTCAGCGCTCGTGCAGAGAGACTCCAGGAGGTGATCTGGCGTCTGCTGACAGTCCGGAGCTGCAAACCTTCCTCCACCACTCCTTTCCTGCGTGAGTGCTTATCTGAACAAGGTCCTTCTACCTCTGCATCGTGTCTTGCTCCTCTCTGTTTCAGAAATGTTGTGCTGTGTGTTCTCGGTTTAGGAAAACCACCGTGTGGGTGTGGATGAGGGGAGAAGGGACCGAGGCGGCTGGGGTCGTGGACCCGCTGAGTCCTGCACGTTGGGCCGGAGACACTGAGACGGGGTGTCCTCAGATCGCTCTGAGTTCAGTGGGACAGAGGAGAAGAACTCAGTGTGCCGGACGATACCTCTACCTCTGTGAAAAAGGTTTAGATGCTCAGACCCAAAATCTCCTTCAGTATTTATGTAGCATGTAGACGACACTGACTGATTGATGCATGTGTGTGATCCCTCTTCATGCAGAGGCTGCACCACCTACGGACAGTTACCTGACGGGATCAGTTCACATGAGCGGCATCTACACACACTCCCAGATACGACCTCTTCTCAGCGTCCCGGACATTGGACAACACACAGTGGAGGTTTGTAGAGTGAGACCAGGGTGGACATGAGAAGAGAAGACACATGTAGAGCAACACATCACAACCACACAGACATGATAAACTCCTCATCAGAGGATTATTTATTCCAATATTACAGATGCAGCTGTTCCCAGGCTTGTGGTTCAGTCACGCTGGTCAGCTGGTAAACGTCCGGCTCGTGGTTCAGCCGAGCCCACAGCCCTCGCTGGCCCGCGTTCAAATCCTCCGACCCTACTGCGACCCCAACCTCCACCTGGTACCCCCAGGTACACGCATTACATCACGTCTGTTGTGTATTTATTGCAGCACTGCAGGAACTGCTTAACAAACTCCTCTTTGCTCCTCAGGTTGCAGCTCTCTCCTAAATCCATTCAGCTGCTGCTCCTCAGTCCCACTGTGTAACACCACAGGGGGGTGCAGCAGGGGGCAGTACTGGTGCCACCTGCTGGAGGCCTGCGTGCCCAACACCAGTCCCTGCAGCCCCTACGACTTGGCAGCAAGGGGCCGCGGCTTTGCTCTGCCCCCCAGGTACCCGGCAGTACCGCCCTACTACCACCTGGTGGCAGACCTGTCTCTGAGGATAAACCCCAGCGCTGAGCTGAGAACTCTGAGCGTGAGTCGACCCCTGCTGATGTTCATTTTGAATCAAAGTAAAACAGACGCAGTCCTGTAGTCCTCATTGTCGTTTTCCTCTTCTACAGGTGCTTCTTCCAGGTGCAGCGATCACGGTGTACCCTGATGATATTGTAGCACTTCAACACACCCGGGACTCTGGGAGCTTCCTGCATTGCCGCGGCGGTGAAGCCTCTCGAAACTCCTCGTGGCGTCAGAGCTACCTCTCCCTCAGAGGGGCCGAGTGGGGAGGCTGGTGGCAGGGGGGCCTGACCTCCCTGCCCCATGGAAGCCAGTGGGTGGACGGGGTAGTGTGTGATCTCAGCATACTCTACGTAGACACCCTCCAAAGGGGAACCGAGCATGATGGGATCTTTGGTTTCACCCACACAGAGACCAACACACCTCCTGATGTTAGTTCTCTAACTACAGCTCCTCCTCCAGATCCCAGGTCAGAATTAAGGCCTAGAGTCGTCCACCCCCTGCCGGATAAAAAGAACCAAATTCATGTCCAAATCAACACCCCGACGTTCATCGTGGTCAAGGTCCTGTCGGCTCAGAGAGCGAGGAGCTCATGGTCAGCCCCAGTGCTCCAAACTGGGGTCCCGTTTCTCCCATCATGTCCTGAAGAGGTGGCTCCATCTCTGTCGGGCTGTGAGAGACGGTCCCCGGATGAATGGTTCTCCTCTGTGACTCTCTCGCTGCCCTCAGCGGGGGTTCAGACGTTGACCGTCAGCGTGGAGGATGAGGTCAGCGCTCAGAGCGTGCGCAGTGTGAGTGTGACAGTCTGTGGCTACGAGGCAGTGGCCGGGCTCAGCGTGGAGCCTCGTGGACGTTTCAGGATGCTCACAGACACGTCGCAGGTGAGGACCACACGTTTATTCTAGCCGTTTATTTATCACATTTAATTAATAATTTATTATATTGTAGGCTTTTATAGTGTATATAAAAGTATATGTACATAGCAAAATGTTTGACAAAGGGAATTGTTAGTTCCATTGATGGTAGAATAAATGAGTTCTGATTGGCTTGAGCTTAAAGGTTAAAGTTAATACATCTAAACTTTGAGCTCAGCTCAAGAATTTGCTGATGTAGTGTAATATTATTGAGGAATGCTGTCACAGAAACACAAATTTCACCAAACTGCACCCCAGTTTCGTCAAATTCCTCAGAGCGACCTCTTCTTTATTTCCATATTGAAGTTATTCACAGCCAAAGTGGAGCGTGGCTCCTCGGTGACGTTCACATGGGTCATCGACAACCTGGAGCAGTTTGCCTTTGAAGGGGAATCTTACAGCGTGGCGTTCAAGAGACCTGCTGAGTATAAACTCAAGGTGAGGCGTTTGTTTGGCTCCTTCTTTTTTATGTCCTACTAAACTGATTTTTTTTAAAAAATCAATCTGTGACCTTTATGTTAGGTTACAGCATCTAACCCAGTGAGCTCCCAGAGCCTGGAAATCCTCCTGAGTGCTGATGAAATGATCCCGATGGCTGAGCCAGAGCTGCTGTTTGTCAGGGAGGTCGTAGCGGTGAACGCGACCCACCTCTACACCCTCAGAGTCAAGGTGGACGTCTCCCTGCCCCTCAGCTTCAGGTTGGACAGTTTAAAATTCCCCAGAGAATTAATAGGATTATATTTTATTGTGTTGACTTAACTACGCAGAATGAACCAAAATGTGTTCTGTTTTGTCGCGTCTAAATTCATACAGGTGGGATTTTGGAGACGGCGGCGACAAGGTGAGCCACAGCCAGGCTGCTCCATATCAGACCATGGACGGACTCATGGAGAGTGGAGAGAAGCAAATGTACGTCCAGGACTCAGTGAACTACACCTATACTGATCCAGGTAAATACACACAAACTGCTGGATACAAGAAGTGGAGGGATAATAACACAAAATCAATTACACCACATAACATAAATATCTCTAGCATGAGACCAAACTCAGTGAAAAATGGAATATTTGTCACATGGACCTTATTTGAAAAATGATGCCATGTTTCATTCGGAGATATTTTTATTTATTTATTTTGTTCATTGTAGGTGACTTCACGCTTCAGGTCCAAGTCTCCAACCAGTTTGATGACACCAGCACATCAGTGAAGATCATCGTCCGCCCTGAGTTAGACCAAGTCCTCCTTTCCTCCTCCCCTGTGGTGCCCGCTGTCAATCATACACTCCTACTGGAAGCTGCTGCAGAGCCCTCCCCCTTCGGCGTCTTCTACAGCTGGGACTTTGGCGATGGCTCCGCTGGTGTCCGAGGCATCCACCCTAAAGTCAATCACACTTTTGCATCTGCTGGACTCTATAACGTCACAGTGCGTGTCAACAACACTTTGACTGCCCCGACCACTTGGCTCATCGTGGAGGCCATGGAGGAGATCTCTGGATTAACTGTCAGCTGCAGCGAACCGAATGAAGTGAACTCTGCCACTGATTTCAGAGCTAGAGTAGCAACTGGGACCAGTCTGGTCTGGGACTTTGACTGGGGTGATGGGTCCCCACAGCGTTGCCTCACAGAAGGTTCCATCTCACACATCTATAAGTTCCCAGGGAATTATACAGTGGTTGTGAGCGTCTCTAATTCTGTCAGCAGAGCTCAGCGGTCTATCAGGGTAGAGGTCTACAGTCTGGCTGTGAGTGGAATCCTCCCTTTAGATTGTATCACGAATGGAACAGACACACAGTTCACTGCCCTGGTTACTGGGAAATTACCCATTCTCATTTTCCAGTGGCAATTTGGCGATGGATCCCCTGTGACTGCAGCGACAGGTCAGTCCACAGCCATGCATTCATTTCCAGAGCCGGGCGTTTTCAATGTTAGCCTGACAGTGTTTAGTTCCCTTTCATCTGTATCCATTAATACGAGCGTTTGTGTGGAAGCGCCGATATCCGGCGTGACGGTGCATCCTTCACAGGATGTTGCAGCGGTTGGAGAAGAGGTATGCTTCAGGGTGTTAGTGTCCCCCAAACAGATGACAGGTTACCACTTCAAGTGGTTCGGCAGCTGCTTTGCTCCCAGCGCCATGATGGGAACCTCTGGGGAGTGTTTTGTCTGTAAAGAAGAGGGCGAACAAGAGCTTTCAGTCATGGCGAGTAATAACGTCAGTCATCAAACCGCCAGAGTGAGCATCACCATTCAGAAACCTGTGAGCAAACTGTCTGTGGGACGTGATAGTGAAAGGGACATGTTGACTGTCAATACCTTAGTGTCTTTTTGGGTCGCTAACTGCAGTGGAAGCCGCGTGTCAGTGCAGTGGGACTTCGGAGACGGTTCTCCCATGGAGCACAACCAGAACGCGTCACATGTCTTCACCTCGACTGGGCAGTTTACGGTCACTGCCACAGCATCCAACATGGTGAGCAGAGAGTCTGCATCGATCACAGTGAACGTTTTACTCCCTGTGGTGGACCTGACCCTGCAGAGCAGCCAGCCCTACGCTGTGGCAGGGGAGGAAGCTCTTATCACTGCAGTTAGTAGCGCAGTCAGCGGCACCAGCTACGACTGGACTGTTGATGGTTTGACTTCAACCAAACCGGGGACTCACCAATTCAGATTTGCTTTCCCCAAACCAGGGTTGTATCAAGTGAGGGTTGTAGCCCAGAACTTGGTGAGCAGAATGGAGGCAGGTATTTTAATTGAGGTGTTGGAAAGAATAGAGGGTCTTCACATCGATGGTCCTGGTCTGGCCGATATGAAATACGCACCAACACAAGAGGCTCTGCTGTTTCTGGCTTCAGTCACCAAAGGCTCCAATGTCACGTATCACTGGGTTGCTGCACAGAGTGGAATAAACCAAGAAATCACTGGGGATGGCGAGCGCTTCCAACTGGTGGCTGAAGCACCTGGTGGGGTATCAGTTCATGTAAGAGCCTCGAACGTGTTGGGTGAAGCCACAACCAAAGTTTCTCTTGTGGCAGTAGAGCGAGTGACAAGTGCACGTGTGGCAACTCATTCAAACATTGTGGAACTGGGGAAATTAGTTAATATTTCTGTGTCTGTTGTGACCGGGTCGGACCTACAGTACATCTGGTATGTGAACTTTGACCCATCTCCCTTGCGGAGACATGGACCCTTTATTCTCCACAACTTTACAAGTTTGGGTGAGGGGTTTGTCACAGTGGTGGTTCAGAATGTACTCGGCCAGTGCAATGATACCAAGAAGCTAAAAGTGCAGGAGGGTGTGCAAGAGGTGGACTTTGAAATTGAAGGAAAGACACATCCATTTTATGTCAGTGCAGGTGCTGCCGTTTCCCTCCATGGGCTTACTCGTAAGGGCAGTGATCTGCACTGGGTCTGGGAGCTTAGACGCTCTAAATCCAACATTTTTGATGCTGTTACTCAAAACTTCATCTACACTTTTTCAAATCCAGAAATATACCACATGTCTTTGAATGTCTCCAATGGGATAAATTGGCAGATGGTTTCCCACAGGATCACTGTCCAGGAGGCAATCAAAGATTTGCATGTGGATACAAGCAAATCTTTCCTCTGCAGTGGAGAACAAGTTACTTTTGTACCGACGATTTCCAAAGGAAGCAACGTGAGCTTTGTTTTAACTCTTAAAAACAAGGACTGGATTCATGGACAGAGCGTTCTCAAAGGTCAGAACTGTTCATTGGGTCTTTCAGCTGGGAGATATTCTGTTACACTGGAGGCTTGGAACCTGGTGAGCAGAGCGGAGGTGTCTTCAAGCATCCTGGTCACTGAGCGCGTTCAAGGTTTGAGACTTGTAAACGGCAGCTCTGCAGCACTCCAGGCTCTGAAGGGAATCCATTTCAAGGCAGAGGTGCAAAGTGGGTTTCCAGTTAATTACACCTGGATGTTTCACTTGGTAGGGTCCAAGCCCACATGGCTGATTGGTCAAGAGGTAATATTTACTCCACCAGAGAGTGGTTCACTGTCTATCAGCGTGGAAGCCAATAACGGTGTTTGCTCCCAGACGCTTCATGAGACCACTTCAGTGGAGTGGCCAGTTCGGGAGATAAAGCTTGTTTGTCTTTCAGAGAGAATATTTGTCGGACATGTGGTGACGTTTTCTGCAACAGCAAGTGGAGGCAGCAACATCAGATACCTCTGGGACTTTGGAGATTCCACTAACGCTCTGGGGACAGATTTGAGAACAGTTAATCACACTTTTTATATGGCTGGAAAATACGTTGTTGTGGCCAGAGCTGCCAACAACCTTAGCCATGTGTCCACACAGCTTCACCTGGAGGTGGAGGAGCTCCGGTGCTCCAGGCCTCAGGTTTCTCTAATCCAGAGCCAATCTACCATCTACAGATCTAGCCCGAGCTTCTTTGAGGCCAGTGTGGAAATTAACTGCTCTGTTTACAAGACCACGTACCAATGGGAGATATACAGAGGGTCCAATAGTACCACTTCACCTGGGAAAAAAGTTTTTCTTCGAGGTCAAATGGATGCAGCGTCTCCTTTACTATTACTACAGAGCCATGCTCTTGATGTGGGACAGTACTGCCTTGTGTTCACTGTAACGCTCCTAGACACGCCTGTTTTTGTCCAACGGACCACTGTCATCACAGTGGTGCATTCCCCGCTGGTAGCTGTCATCAAGGGAGGCTCACACAAACTATGGCCCAGCCTCAGTAACCTCACCCTGGACGGATCTGAGTCCTACGACCCTGATGCAGAGCCCGGAGTGGAGGATACGCTGGACTATCACTGGGACTTAATGAGAGCGGTAAAGGCCTTTCAATATTATAATATGAAATAATGAATAAAGAAGTGGAAGCATTAATTCTGCATCTTCATGTATTTACAGAACTCCACACAGTCTCATTTTGTGCCCACTGAGAGCAACAGCAGCAGATTCACCTTGTTCACAGATCAGCTGCACCCAGGCTCGCTCTACATTTTTACACTCACTGTACACAAGGCAGGAAGACAGCCTGTCTCCGTCAGCCAGACTGTGAGTGTTACACTTGACATTACCCCATTCCTCAGTTTTTATTTCTTGTTTGTTCTGCTGTTTCACATGAAAAGTTGACTATTTGGAAGATATTCTCAACCAAACACAACACATAACTTCTGAGTTTTTTTTTTTTTTTTTTAATTTTTTTGCTTGTTGTCACCCACTCATCTTTAGGTAACTGTGTGTGAAGCCCCTGTGCTTCTTGTGACTGTGGAATGCGTGTCCTGTTATGGCCACGCCTCCTCTCAGCACAGTCACAACCGTGCCGTCATCATCACCGGACGATGCGAACTATGTGACGACCACACTCAGGTAAGGTCTCTGAAACAATTCCACAAGAAGGCATTTGATGTAAATTGAACAAAAAACACAATCATTTGTCACAATCATGTCTATCCACAGTTCCAATGGAGCGCTGAAGTTCAGACTGGCGTGACACTTGGCCTTGAAGACGTCGCTCCCTCTACAGGGACACGGTCTCCTCACTTGGTGGTGCGTTCAGGTGCCCTCCAGCCAGGACTGAGTTACACCTTCACTCTCAATGTCTCCCAGCCTGGTGGAGGTGAATGGGGCAGCGCCAGTCAGATCATACTGCTGAACAATCCACCACACGGAGGCGTCTGTGATCTGAGGCCCGGGTCTGACGTACGTCTGCTGGAGACGGTGGTCACCTACAACTGCTCAGGTGACGTGTTGTGTTACACAGTTCAACTTGCATCAGTGCATTTTTTTTTAAGTGTTGCCTTTTCAAATGCGCTGTTTTTTTTTTTTTTTTTTTTTGCTAGGCTGGAGAGATGATGACGGCGAGGCTTCTCAGTTGATCTACACCCTCCAGGTTGCACCGTGTCAGCCCATCGGCACAGCGTGCCCCACACTCACTCTCTACAGGTGTCTCTACAAACAAGCCTTACTGACACATTTAAAACATTTAAAATCGAATTTCCCTTCTTACAAATGAAGCTTCCATCATCTCTTAATTCTCTCCCAGGGGAACTCGATCAACATTCGGCAGCCTGGTTCCAAGGGGACGATCGCGGCAAGAAAATAACCTGTCGCTCATCACAGTCACTGTGCTGGTGGAGGACCGTCTCGGCTCGGTTGTCATCGCTCTGAACAGGTACACAGGAAAATCATTTGTGGGAAATACATCATGACTAATGTCACAGTCAAGATTAAGTCCACTCTCCTCCACTCTCAAGAACACTGAGCGTTGAAAATCCAGCAGTGGATGAAATCACCGGTGTGTGGCTCAGAAACAAGAGCCAGGCGACGCTGTGGGCTTTAGTCCAACATGGCAACCCCCAGGAGCTCATTCCTTACACCATTGCTCTCACCAGCCAGCTCAATCAGGTAGACTGTCACGTCTTCACATGATAACTGAACATTTAAAAAAAAAAAAAAAAAATAGACATGAGATTTTGAGTTTTCGCGCTGTCAACAGATGGCGTCTGAACGGACCCCTCAGGAGCTCATGGACAGGAGGGAGCTCCGGGTTAATGTGTCCCGAGCTCTGGCCTCTCTGCCCGTGTCGTCCTTGCTGGATGTTGATCAGATCAGCTCAGCGTTGGCACAGGCAACTGTCAGTGAACACTTTTATTTAAATATATATTTGCCCGATATATAATTTGAATTTTGAATTTGAATTCTTGAATTCTTGACTTTGTGTTCCAGGCCGTTGCTGATGAGTTGGTATGTGACGGCAGCCAGGAGAAGGTGCTGGAAGCTGTGGGGAGGATGATCGTCGTGATGGAGGAACAGATGAGTCCTGGGGTTTTATCCGCTCTTGAAACAGGAAGAAGCATCCTTCATGTCTTAGGTACTTACGTGCCAACATTATTTCCCGAGGGATCAATAAAGTTTCTGTCAGATCTGGATCTCGCTCTGTTCTCTGTGTTTCCAGGGAGCACCTTGGCTGCCGTGTCTGAATCCACCAGTGCCTCCAGTTCTCCCCCAGCCTCCTCAAGCTCTCTGCAGTCGGCCTCCGCTCTCGCCCTGTCCGCTCTGGCCCACGCGGGGGCGCTCATGCGCACTCTGATGCATTCACGTGTTCATGGCGAGGATCCTCTTCTGCTCTCCACCCCTTACATCAACACAGTTGGTTTTCAAGGAGACCCCACGGACCTCCTCTGTACCCATCAGACAAACCAGCCCAGCCCTCACCGGGCCACCTGTCCGTTTCACATTCCCTCCTCTCTGACTGCTCACCTGAGGAGTCAGAGGTCAGAGGTGGTGCAGGTGCTGCTCAGTACAGACGGAGCACTGGAGTCCAACGCTGTGCTCAGCGAGGCCGACCCTCCGATTTCGACCTCTCTGGTTGCCATGGAGCTCACCACTCCTCAGGGTCAGCCCATACCCATCAGGAACCTGGCACCTGAGCAAGCCATTCAGGTCACCCTGCCCCACCAGCACCCTGCGGGGCAGGGTGGGGGCGAGGAGGGAGGCGGGGGAGCGGATGGAAACAGGAATGAGACATGTCTCACTGTAACACTCCCCACTGAAGGACGGCTGAACTTCACGGTCAAAGCTGTGGAGGGACTGAATGAAAATGCAGGGTTATACATCTCCTTCAACTTCAGCCTCCTTCCAGGTACAGCACACTATTCTCCTTCCTCCTGGACTTGATCGCAAATATTTGCACTTTGAAAATGAAAAAAAAAAAAAAAAAAAAAAAAAAAAAAAAGAACGAGTCTGTAAATATTTAAGTATAAATACTATAAATCAAGAGTGTTTTGGGTGAATGTGGGATTTCATGAAATTTGTGGAACCAATGCAGCACTGTGATGATGGCAGATCATGCAGCGCCTATGTAATTATTCATTAACCTCAACATATCGTATATGGGAGTTTCAGCATGAATTATGAATTTCAATCTGCATTATACATTTCCAGAGGCTACTTCTGTGATCCTGGGATATGTCAAGATAGAAGTGAGCTCCCCGGTAGCGGGGACTAATGCATCCCAGGGTTCCCTGGAGAAAGAGTGGTCTGTCACTCTGTCTAATCCAACCGCCTCCTCAGAGGAAACCATCTTCCTGTCCCCGCTGTGAGTCACCAGCCTTTCCTTCAGCTCGGTTACTGCTCCAATGTATGAAGGATCATAACTGCATTGTCTCCTGCAACAGGCTGCACGGCATGGACACGCCTCTCTCCGTCAACCTGACCTCGTCTGTGCCTGACGGGGGGCCGGTCCGCGTGTCTGTGTGCGTGTTCAGCTCCCTGTGTCAGTACTACAGCGTGGAGGAGCGGCGGTGGAGCAGTGCGGGGCTACAGCCACTGGAGAGCAGCACACTCCAGGCGGCTCGCTGTCTCACCCAGCACCTCACCATATTCGGGGCCAGTTTGTTTGTCCATCCCGGGGCGGTCGTTCTGCTGCCGCCGGTATGTGAGAGCACCGAGGATGTTTAAGGCTCATGCAGGGATGGTGTTGTTGCAAAAAGGGTTTATGATGCTCCAAGATAATCTTCACAAATGTGCAGTATCTGTGTACATAGCCAGATTATGAGTCATTAGGTCCACTAAACTACAGACAACACAGCTTTTTTCTTCTAGATGTTTTGACGAATAATTAATCCATTCCCAAAATACAGGCTGAGGATAAGAAGGTGCACATTCATCTGAAGACTCTTCGTGTGTCCTCTCTCTCCAGTCAGGAGGTCCCACGCGTAACTCAGTGGTAGGGATTGTGTGTGCTGTCCTGGTTCTCACTCACCTGCTCGTGGGGCTCATCGCCCATAAACTGGACCACTGGGACAGCTTGAGACTGAGCCAGGTCCCTCTATGTGGCCGTCCAGGACTGTACCACTACAGAGTTCTGGTCAAAACGGGCTGGAGACATGGAGCAGGTCAGCCAAACGAGACGTAGAAATAAAAGCTGAATGACATATGTAAAGCTAGTGTGGGCATGTTCGTGTTTCTGGCTCGATGTGATCTAGCTGATTTTAATGCTGTGGTATGACCCGTCAGGTACCACAGCACATGTTGGCATCAGTCTGTACGGCGTGAACAAGAGCGGCTCTCGCCATCTGCAGAGGGACGGAGCGTTTCAGCGTGGAAGCCTGGACCAGTTTCACCTGGAGACAGACGACAACCTGGGGGAAGTCTGGAAAATACGCATCTGGCACGACAACACAGGTACACGGTCGCAAGTATGAAAAAGTGTGACAGGGAACAATTGATCAAAAGTTTAATAATTTCAAAAGCAATTTCCAGGTTGCTTCTTCTTTGACATATTCTGTCATTTTACAGTTTTGGATTTCATATCTGTACGCGCAGGTCTGGACCCCTCCTGGTACGTTCAGCATGTGGTGGTGTGGGACCCTCAGACAGACCACATGTTCTTCTTCCTGCTGGACGACTGGCTCTCTGTGGATAATCAGAGGAATGAGACTGTGGAGAAGGAAGTTCTGGCCTCATGTAAGAAAACATTTGTTATGTCACACATGATGTCGTTTGAACAACATGAGGTCATTTAGTTCAACTCAGCTTTTTCTCCTTCAGTACAGACGACTCTTCTTTGAACAGAAGCAGTTTCATTTCGTCTCTTCCAGGTCCAGAGGAGCTCAGTGGCTTTCGACGTGTCTTCGTCTCCCAGCTGATGTTCGGGGTGATAGAGCGCCACCTGTGGCTGTCGCTGTGGGAGCGTCCGGCTCACAGCCGCTTCACCAGAGGTCAAAGGGTAACCTGTGGCGCCCTCACGCTCCACCTCTACCTGGCCCTGGGGGCTCTATGGTTCGGGGCTGTGGGCTCCGAGGGGCTCAGGTGAGACGCCTGAAAGGCTGCAGTGAAACCTTTAAATCCTTCTACAGCAGGGGATCAGTAATGTGGTATCTGTCAGATGACATGTGAAATTGTTTTGCTCAATGATTAAGATTTCAGATTTCTCATTTCCACTAGTGGACCGGTGTCAGCCCAGCTGCTGGTGAACATGGAGACGGTTGCCATGGGGATGACTGTTGCAGCGCTGGTGTTTCCTCTTCAGTGTTTCTTCTGTTTCCTTTTTAGGAAAGCTCACAGCCAGGTAACTGGAAAACTACGATTAAAATAGTCTGCTGGAGAGAGTTTGATATATATCGTGACACATATTTTATACATATATAAATTCCTATGTATTAGTGGATGACCGGAGCGTTAGGGCTTGTGCCCCCGTGCTCGTCCACGTGCCATCAGTGTGTTGCTGATTAGAGGTCATTGCAGAGTGTGTTGGACGTGGCTCTATGCTTTGTTTGTCAAACAGTTTTATCTCAATGTGGAAACAACACAAGTAAAAGTTTCCTATTTATCATTTACACTGATAAATGCTCTGTGTCTGCCTGTGTTTGTTCTAGATATTACTTGTGTTGTGAGGTCAGTTTTGTCTTTCCATGGGGACAGAAGTCAAGTCTCCATAACGTAAATCATTAAAATTTAAAGTGAAGACATTAGGCAAGTGCTTACTCGTCAATCTGCTCTGTGTGTGACCAGGTGACCGTGGACGTGTCCGTCCCTCCCTCTCCCATCTGTCACTCTGTGGAGATGGACATTAACCTTGGCCAATCAAAGCTCTCAAGCTCGTCCCTCTTGTCTCTGCCAGACTCATCCGGCCCATCGCGAGAAAGTCCTTCATCGGTGAGAGAAACACACACACATCTTCTTCCTAAAGATCATTTTATACGTGTTTCTTGTTGTTGTCTGTAGTTACTGGAGAGCAAGGTGTTTGACTCCAGTATCCTGGACTTCTGGGCGGCCTCCGGCTTGGCACCCCAGACAGACAGAGATGTGGGGACATGGCCGTCCTGTGACAGCCTCCTCAATCTACCCGTAGACTTCTGTCCCACCAAGACGACCTCAGCCCACGAACCCTCCAAGTCTTCACCCGCTCTGGGCCCCACACGCCAGCTGAGGAGGAAGAAGGCCCTGATGCAGCTGTGTCTGGCCTCCCCCTCCTCCCCAGACACACCTCTCCCCCTCGTCCCTTCATTTCACAAATGTCCCCTTTCACGAGAAACCTCAGAATCCTGTCCCTCCCCTCCTGCAGCAGACCGGGAGGTCCAAACCCACAGCCACCATCTGACAACATTTCTTACTCTGTCTGGTGAGAAACAAAGATGAAAGTAAAAATGAAAATGTTTCCCATGTTTAATGAGGGAAATCTAATTTTATATTTACATCCCTGGTACCAGAGGAGGACTTGCTGATGTCCATAGCAGCAGCAGCTGAGGACACCGCACACAAAACCAACAGCAACTCAGACAGCGGCCGGGACTCACCCAGGACCACGTCCTCATTCTCAGCCACGTAAGCTCTGCTCCCTCTCCTGCAGATGCACATTCAAGCACAACTTTGCATGTCTTTGTGTGTTTCCCCCCCTTTAGTCAGAGCACCTCCTGCAGCAGCTGGTCGGATCAGAGCGAGTATAAGTCCCTGTGTGGAGCGGAGACCCTCACGTCAGACTCCCAGTCCTCCCAGTCCTCCTCCCAACACGGGACGGGACTCTACAAGTGTCCCTCCGTGCTGTCTGTGGACTCGGTGGCCAGCACCTTCCTGCCCAGCCCTTCCCCGGACTCCACTCGCTCCACCTCTACCACACGTATAGGTACCATCGTCACTTCCTGCTTTGTAACAAGTATCTCCACGTCTATATGTATAAATATTTCTGTTTCTGATTGTATTTTGTTTATATCTACTGTTTATGTTCAAGCGCTTTTGCTTAATTCTCCCCCAGGCGTTTGTCGAGGTCAGCCCGGCTGGCTGCTCCCCCCCTGGGCACTGCGTGTGATTTACCCCCTGGTGGCTCTTCTGCTGGGAGCCTGCTTGGCCGTGGTCGGCCTCTACGGCCCCTTCTTCTCCAGGAACGTGGTCCTCATGTGGCTGATATCCTCCTTCTCTGCTTTCCTCACCTCTGCTCTGCTGCTGGAGCCCCTCAAGGTAAGTTCACGCGTGTCATCCAATTAACTTGTGTTGGGTGGATCTTCGGCGGATCGTTGCTTTGATTTGCCTCCGTCCTGCTGGCCCAGGTGTGCGTGCAGGCACTGGTCTACACTGTGCTGTGGAGGCCCGTGGATCCAGAGGTGGAGAACCAGCTGGCCCAGGAGACCACTGTGGTGAGGGCGTTTGGAGTGCACAGTGCAAAGGTTCGACCGCCGTGCGGCTACGGGCTGCTGCAGGCCAAAGATGAAGCGCGCAAAGTCCGAGCTCTGCGATCACTGATGAGGGTGAGAATACCGATTTCAAAGTGGATTATTCAGAGGGATGGAAATAAATGTTTTGATCATTTCAATCTGTCTTCTCTCCAGCACTGTGCATGTCAGCTGTTGTTTCTATCCCTGGTGCTGATGGTGAACTACCAGGACAGTGTGGAGGAGAGGCAGGGGCGGCTGCTGCAGTCCGCCCTCAGAGGCCACCTTCACACAGCACCGCCGGGATCCCGTAACCTCACGTCACTCAGAGAGTGAGGACAACACTCGATCGTGTTGATAAGACACGTCACATCAAACACAGTCACAGTAAAAACATGGAGAGAGCTGCTTGAACTCACATGGTCTCCGTCGGGTGGAATTCTGTGAAATTCTGCTCATAATCAAATCCAGACAAAAACAGGAAACTTTAGATTCACTTCTGTTCGTGTTCCTTACTTTAAAGTTTCTTTGTTAAGCACTCTTTGTTTTGCAGTCTAACAAGAAATGGCATAGTTATCATAATAAAGCAGCCTTTCAAGTGCTCTATTAATACAGTGCTATACATAACTGCATCAGTTGTTTGTGTTGGTCAAGGAAAAACAGGCCCAGTACGAGACATCTTGTGATAATTACATCCGGCCTTTGTTTGGAAATGTTATTTGGGATGCAGACAAACAGAGACAATCCAATTCAGTTTGGATTTAAGGATATTCTATTATTATAACATATATTATTTGACTGTCTCCAGACAGATTCCATGAAATGGGAACCAGCGATCTATTATTCCACTTCTTTCAACCATAGCTTGTTCTTTTCCACCAATTAATTCAAAGCATGTTTATTTGATTTTAGTCTGTAGTTTCCCTCTGTAAAGCACACCACATCCACAACACACAGTAATAGATGAAATGACATAGTACAGCTGTAAGGTCAATTAAGTAACAGGTCACTGTTATGGCAGTTTTTGTCTTATGAAAGTATTTGAAGAGATTTTGGACAGAACCAATCAGGAGCTCCTCCTCTCCTCATCCAGCTGGTCGGACGCAGAGCAGTGGATCAGTCACACCCTGGTGCCAAAGCTGCACCAGAACCCGTCGCTGCGTCTGGTGGGTTTGCCGCAGCTGCAGTGCACGCACACGCTCGGCCACGTGGCGGCTATCCTCCTGGGAAACAGCACTGAGAGGACGCGCCAGCTCCTCGCTGACCTGCACGTGATGGACTGGGCCAAGAAGATGTGAGTGGCTGAGTGCTGAATTTCCTCTGTGGCGTCACTGACTTTGATTCGCAACTTTTTTCCCTCTTTCAGGTTTAAATCTCTTTCGATTGATTTCACGCTCTGCAACAGGGACTCGGGTTTGTTTGTGTGCGTGTCCATTCAACTGCAGCAGGCTCAGACACAAAGAGTCACTCCCCTTCTCTCCATCCGTCCGCTCCTCATCCCTTCGCCCTCTTCTGGACTGGACCTCCGGGTGGCCCTCACGGTAACAGTCACAAGTCCTCCATCTTACTCGGTTGTAGCAGAGTGGTCAGTCCCGCCATGATATTTTCACATTAAATAACTAGTTCAAAATAAACTTAGATGGAAAAAAATTAACCTGGATAAAGTGTGATAAGAGTTATGTTAAATGTCAGTGTCGGTGTTTCAAATATAAACCAAGAACAAGGAATTAACAGACAATTAAAACAATCTTAAGTAAAATAATTTCGGAGTTGTTGTTTTACAGGTTCTCCTTCTCGTCTCTGCTCTGCTCGTCTTGCTGTCGGAGCTGTGCTCCATGGTCACTGAGCGTGCTCAGTATCTGCACCACTGCAGACGCTGGTTCCAGCTTGTCCTGGCCTTGTTGTCGTTGGCGACAGCTGTCCTGCAGCTCTGCTTCCTGTCGCACGTCTCTTCGTGTGTTTCCGAGGTAAGAAATTAAATTAAATATTTTTGATATTCAGAAATATCCTGAAAGTCGACGTTGGCTTTTCTGTTTTGTTTAGCTTCTTCACCAACCAGACAGCTTCATCGGCTTCAACAAGGCCGCCCTTCTGGCCCAGAGGTCGTCTCAGTGCGCTGCTGTTCTGCTCGCCCTGCTTGTTCTCAAGGTAAATGAGAGCTCTGATTCATTATTAAACAGCAGCGCTGCCTCACACGGCTTAATCGTTGTTTCCAATAACTTCCCCATTCCGTCGCTGTGTGTTCCAGCTGCTGGGAAGCCTGAGGTTTGTGCGGCGGTGGCTGCTGATAGGCAGAGTGCTGCAGAGGGCCTGGGGGGAGCTGTGGGCTCTGGCTGTGCTGCTGCTGCTTCTGCTCATGCTCGCCACTCATCTCGGAAACATGGTACCAAAAGAAAGACTCAAGTATGAGTAACATTTATGAGGAAAGGATGTATTTAATTCAGCTGCTTCCTTGTTTCAGCTCTTCTCCCATTCAGTGGAAGGCTTCCAGTCTGTGCACGAGGCCGCTGTTTCAGTGCTGTCCATCCTACGTGGCCGAATAGCTCGCCAAAGGCTCTGCAAGGTTCACGCAGTCCTGGGGCCCCTCTATGGACTGCTGCTGACGGGGGGAGGTCTCTGGCTATTGGCTCGACTTGGCGGGGCTGTTCTCATCCGTGCATACAGGTACCATTTTATATGACTGGGAAACATGAATATGAGTGAAAGGAGGCTGAAGGAGCTGTGGCTGGAGGAAGGTGTTTTCTGAATATTTCAAATTGTAACCTAAAATAAAATAGAGTATGTTCTGTTGGCTCCATTACTCACTGTTGTGACTGTGCTACAGAGCTGAGCAGGCTGAGCTGTACCACCCAACCATTGAACCTCAGGATTATGAGATGGTGGAGTTTTTCATCAAGAGACTTAAGCTGTGGATGGGACTCAGCAAGGCTAAAGAGGTAAACTGTGCATTTGGTTCATGACTGAGCATTTTAGCATCTTCTGTTGCTGACTGCGCACGTTTGTTTCCCTTTCTAGTTCAGGCACAGCGTGAAGTTTGAAGGCATGGACATCCCTCCCTCCAGATCCTCCCAGGAATCCCGTCTGTCCACCCTGTCTTCCACGCTCCCCTCCTACCACTCCCCTTCCCCGTCCTCCTCCTTCTCATCACCCCGTCCGCCGTCCTCGGCTCTGTCCGTGAGATCAGAGGACTCATCGGCGTCCGAGTCGGCGTTTGACGTGTCTCTCCACCTGGAGCGGCTGCTCCCCAGTGTCAGCGCTCTGCTGTCTCATTTTGATCGCGTCAGTCAGATAACCGAGGATGTTCACAACCTGGAAATGAAGCTGGAGGAGGCTCAAACCAGGAGGAGGGAGAGGTGGATCAGGAACGACAAGCAGAGTGCGGAAAGATTTAAAGAATCAACAGCAAACCCAGAGGAACCCCAAGCAGGAATGACCACAGGAGAAATTAGACACAGGAAGATAAGTGTTCTTTACCCGAAGCCGCGAGTCTCCCTCCCATCATCTTTTCCTTTCAATCTGTCCACGCTTCACTCCTCTGCTGCATCAGCCTGCATCTTCCCCCGCACACGAGCCTCCTGTTTTGACTCTCATTCAGTCTTGCCTCCGGTGTCTACCGACAACCGTTCTTCTGTTGCAGCCACTTCTGCAGCTGGGATCTGTGGTTCGTTTCCTGCAGGTTCTCCTGGTTTGGGCGAGTTCCCCAGGAGAAGAGCTTGGCATTCTGGGAGTTCTCATTCGGCCGATGCAGCTCAGAGGGCCCTCCAGGCCTCAGGAGGAGCTCCTCTGTGCGGGAATGGAGGAGGAAATGTATCGTACGTGGACGACAGACCCAGGAGCGAAGAGGGGGCAAAGAGGCCAATCAGTGATGGAGTCCCTGTGAAAAGGAAGGCTTGGATCTGTGAAGGACCAGAGACTGAACAAGACTGACCCTGCATAGTAGTTCACTTATCAGTTTACTACCTTCATTGACTAATTTCTTTCCTGTTTGTTTGTTATTTTGCTGGATTTTGCAGAAACTACTGAACTGATTTCAGTGGAATTGTGCAGAGGGGTTGGACACAACCAAATGAACCAGCCATTAATCCTTAACTTTCTCTAATTAGGAGGAGGAATAAGAGCGGCAGTTGGCAGTTCCCAAGACCTTTTAGAGATGCAACATTAAATCCCTGGACCAAAAATATTGCATATTATAATAATATTGCATATATATATATGAATACTTTTAAAGAGACCCTGGATAATTAACTTTACGGACAAATAAAGACGAGTGACCTCATGGTCTGAAAGTCGGTTCATGTTTCTATTTTGTGAATAACAGAAAAACTGCGAGTTGCAGCTGTGTTACTACCGTTAGTACCAACAACAACAGCATATTCACTGAGTGAGCTGTACTGTAAAAATACAGAGATTTGCCTGGCGCTGACTTAATCAGTCGGATGTGAGATTGTTTGGCGAGCACTTGAACGGAACAGATTTTCATGATGTAAAAGTCCCCCACTCCAGATTGAAATGATAACACAGTTCTCTGAATCCCTTATCTGTATTTAATTCAAATGATTGCTTATCTAAAGGAAAGACCTTGACCAACAAGTAAACACATGAGAATAAACACTGTCCCTGTGTGTGTGTAATACATTTAAATAATGCAGAAAGTACTAGCAGCAATACTCAATACACTCAGTACATGAAGATATTTATATGTGCTACACTTTATCTGCATCACTTTACATTTACCTGTGACCTTGGAAAGAAACGCTTGGCTCTCACCTGTCAGCGCCTTCATCGTGGACACACAAATATCACACAGTGCTTCAGACACGTTCGAGTTTTTTCCTAAAGTTTGCTTTCCTTCTCTTAATCACACAACTGATTGTTGTGAGGTCAGTGATTTTATATTTCCGTGCCTTATCTTCACTTATAATTTGAAGGGGTATGTGTGTGCATTGCCTTATCATTGTGTAACGGAGAAATGTCAGTCCACCTGTATATAAGGAGGCCAGTCCGTCTCTAGTCCACAGTCTTCAGTCTACAGGTGAGTGACATCGTCAGAGACGTGCTATCATTTCTATTGCAGCATTTCAACGTGACCATAATATCAACATTTGAGATCATTTATCTTCCACAGTTGACAGCAGCGTCGTGACAATGAAGTGGGCCTTTGTTTTGTGTGCCATGGTGGCACTGTCCGAGTGTCTCGTCCAGTAAGTACACTGCAGTGACTTTCCCTGCGTCTCAAGCATTCACGTTCGTCTCACTGAAAATTGCTGTCTTGGGTGAATCTAGGATCCCTCTGGAGAGGGGAAAGACGGCCAGGGAGTACCTGGAGGAGCAGGGTCTGTGGGAGAAGTACAGGCTCAAGTACAAATACAACCCCATGAGCAAGTTTGACCAACGCTTTGCAGTGGCCGACCAGCCCATGACCAATGACGCTGACGTAAGAAACTCAACCCTAAACAGACTAACTTTTATAAATGTGTTGGTCCTGAGTAACCTTTGTAACTCCTCTTCACCTCCAGCTGGCTTACTATGGAGTCATCTCCATTGGAACTCCTCCTCAGTCCTTCAAGGTCGTCTTCGACACCGGCTCTTCTAACCTGTGGGTGCCCTCCATCTACTGCAACAGTCCAGCCTGCAGTATGTAAAACTGTCCATGCATCTACAACTTCATACACTTTTACAGGACTGATGGGGAGTTCAGTGAGCTCCAGAAATCATTTTAAGATGGCAGAACTTAGCCATCAAAAGGAATGTAATCTAGGCTGCAGAACAGAATAGTCAGAGAACACAGGGGAATGCGTATATCTAAGAAGGGATGAGCATAGTTGGGGTTGTGTATATTTTTCTACATTTTGTACTTGCCTATAGACAACCATGACAAGTTCAACCCCGGCCAGAGCAGCACCTACAGGAACGACGGCAGATCTCTCAGTATCCAATATGGCACCGGTAGCATGACCGGCTTCCTAGCTTACGACACTGTGACGGTGAGAAATGACAAAAAGTAAAAGTACATTAAAAAAAATGTCTCCTCTGATCATTTGAATTTGCTGTGGCGGAATCTCATATTTCATAGGTTGTTGCAAGTTATCTGGAGTTTGAGGTGATTTTTAAATCCCTTGATGTCCGGTTTCAGGTGGGTGGTCTGGCTGTGAAGAACCAGATCATCGGTTTGAGCGAGTCAGAAGCTCCCTTCATGCAGTACATGCGTGCCGACGGTATCCTGGGCCTGGCCTACCCACGCCTGTCTGCCTCCGGCGCTACACCTGTGTTCGACAACATGATGAGGGAGGGTCTCGTCAACCAGGACCTCTTCTCCGTGTACCTGAGCTCGTAAGGACCCCATGGTTTTGTATGTCGGGGACGAGGACATAGGGAACAGTACAGCATGCTAGAATTGTCTTCATAAACCTTTTATTCATTTACCTTTGATATTTTTAGCATGCGTATCAGTACATTATTGCTTTCCGCTGTAGTAACTCTCAACAAGGTAGTGTGGTGACCTTCGGAGGTACTGATCCAAACCACTACTACGGCCCCATCACCTGGATTCCCCTGTCCAACGAGCTGTACTGGCAGATCACAGTGGACAGGTAAAGCTGAACTTCAACCCCAGTGCAGACGGTGGTAAACTGATCAAACGGCCAAAGGTGTTTGACCCGTGTCTTTACATTCTCCTCCCCAGTGTTACTGTCAATGGCCAGGTGGTGGCTTGCAATGGCGGTTGCCAGGCCATCGTGGACACTGGCACCTCCCTGATCGTTGGACCTCAGGGCAGCATCAGCAACATCAATAGTTACGTGGGAGCTAGCAGCCAGAACGGAGACGTAAGTGTCATCCTTCTGTATTTACAGTTGAGTCCAATTACATTTTGATGCTCTCTCATTTCTCTCTCATCGCATTTCTCTCTCTTCTCTCTCTCTCTCTCCATCTGCAATCAGAATGTTGTCAACTGCAACAACATCAGCCAGATGCCCGATGTGACCTTCCACATCCACGGACAGCAATTCACTCTGCCAGCCTCGGCCTACGTCCGTCAGGTGAGTGTCTATTTCCCCTCCAGCCTCCAGCATTTCCTCACCTCACTGTCTGAAACTCTTCTCCTGAATCCGGCCCACAGTCTCAGTACTTCGGCTGCCGCACCGGCTTTGGCAGTGGCGGTGACAGCCTGTGGATCCTGGGCGACGTCTTCATCAGACAGTACTACTCCGTCTTCAGCAGAGCCCAGAACATGGTGGGTCTGGCCCGGGCTCGTTAACTCACCTGAAGTCAACTGTCACCAATCAGAAACACTCCCCCATAGAACAATAGCAAGACTGTAGTATGTGGCGCTTGAGACTCCAGTCTTTCCCCTGTCTTAAAAATGATTGCATTTTCTCTCCAATAAAGATAGTGAAATCGCTTTGAGTTGCTTTTGTTATTGAATGGACCACAAACGGACACGACTAAATCTGTGGGGACAGGGAGCCACCATGACACGTGAAATAAGACGCCGTCCCATGGAAAAACATCCTTTGATGCAAAGGTACTTCAACAAAGCCAGTTTACCCGCTGAGCTTCCAGTCTCTCACACATATCACACGTTTATAAGAAAATAAAATGAAGTAGGTGGCGGTGGCGGCAATGCAACTACAAGCAAGATGCCAGCCACCAATCAAACCAACAATAACAACAATTCACTGATGGTATAGGCGAGCAATCGACAAAGGGTTAATATATCAGTTCTGCTTGAATATGTAAGACTGAGTTGTCAACTGCAAGAAAACCTCCATCACAATCCTTGTGATATAGATGTGCTCTTCTGTGATACATATGCAAAGTTCAGATTTTATTGTCAGATCTGTCAAATGTTAACTCATGGTTGTTAGCTGACTGTTTAGCCAGACATTCCTGTCAAGTCTTCTGCTTCCTCGTTCCGTAGGCTTCAGTGGCAAAAACCTGTTTCACAACAACAGACTCACGCCTGTGTTTCTTACCGGAGTCCTACAGGCTCATCATAGGAAACATAACCACCGTAGCGCTCTGAGGAGCACCACAGGGCGATGACCACGGCTCCTCTCTGAGCCACTGCAGGGTCAGATCTGCAAAGAGCGTCAGGAAAGCCGAGGATTACCCTAACACCGTGAGTGGAGGTTTCACTTTACGATTGTTTTTTTTCCCCTTTTCGTTCACAATTAATCAACTCTGTGCTGCACAGCCTTTATTTTATTTGTACAAACTGACTTTGACATGTCTTGTGTAGATGCTGAGATGTCTGCAGAGGAAGACATGGGGAGAGAACAAGCCACAAGCTTCTCTGACTGGATGTCGCAGCTACCTGATGAACTTCACCACATTCCTCTCTGCAAACTGGCCATACCAGGTGAGAAGCCAAACAAGGTGCAGCTATGTGACTGTGCCATGTTGACTCCCTTGGTTTAGCACCTTAACTTGCGGCAATCAAAATGCCAGAGCAGGTTTTTTTTCCCCTCTGGACAAGTGACAGACGGAGCAAACAAAAGACAGAACTGCAAACTGAAATCATTACAGTTGTGCATGAATGGTTTTCACGTTCGGTGACCATGTTTGTTTGAGTGTCCTAGGAAGCCACGACTCTATGACGTACGACCTGGACGTCAACTCCTCGATCATAGAGCCTGATAACCTGACAGGGCTGAGCAAGCTGGACTGTGTGCGTCGAATCGTGCTCAGGTGGGGCGTCACTCAGGAGGAGTCCATCACAAAGCAGCTGGACGCAGGGGTGCGCTACTTTGACCTGAGGGTCGCTCGCAAGCCAGACGACACCAACCCGACGAGGCTTTACTTTTATCACGGCCTGTGCACACGGACTGATGTGGAGGTAAAGATGGTGAAGTGGGTGAAGTGAAGTGTTCCTGTAATCAGCCTCAAATGTTGGACATGTGATACAATGGATTGCAATACGTCCTTTAAAATAAATAGAGTATGTAGAGGAGGCTCCAGGTGTTTTATGAATTGTGCTGCTGTGATCAGACTGTTCTCAGGATGATTCATGACTGGGCAGAGAAACACCCCAGAGAGATCCTCATCCTGGCCTTATCCCACTTTAGAGGATTCCCCAAAGAGAATGAGGAGCAGCTCCACACCCATCTCATCACGTTCATCAAGACCTTGTTTGGGTCCAAACTTCTCAACAGAGTGGTAAAAAAACATATATCTTTAATTCATCCAAACATAACGTGTCCCTCCCACCACTGCTTTTAAGTGATGTTAACGTATTTCACTGTATGACAGTGGAACATTCCTTCTCTGAAGAGCTGCTGGGACCAAGGTGGAAATGTGATAGTTTCATATGATTATTCGGCTTATCACCACCGTGAGCTGTGGGGTAAGATAGCTTATCACTATGGGAACAGTATGGACCCTGCAGAAGTGGAATCAAGACTCCACCACGCTTTGGAAAAAACAAGGTCCTCTGACGGTGAGTCCTCTCTGCTCCTGACACTCATCGGGTTAAATATGCTGCTGACAAACGTGTCCATGCTGTGTGTTTGGGTCTGTCCCACTCCCCTGTCCCATGTCCTGCAGTTTTCTACGTATGCGGCTTGAACCTGACCCTGCCGGAAAATGCCAACATACTCAGGTACATCTTCCGGCCCAATGATGACTTCACGAAGGTGATACTTCGGAAACAGCCCACGCTGCTGCAGTGGGTGAAAAAGCAAGCTGGCCGAAGACCCAACATCATCGCCGCAGATGTGGTGACTCGAGACGACTTTGTCTCAGCGGTTGTCCAGCTCAACTTTTCAAATATAAAGAAAACCGAGCGGAATTCTGTTTAACATCTTGTGATCATTCAATAAACAGTAGTAGTGTTTTGCATGGACTGAAACTTTATTAATCCCTTCCTAGGGGAAATTCTCTCCTACAGCAGCCCATAAACAGAATGAGGCAGAAAAGAGAATATGTGAAAGTATGAAAAGATATTAAAATATGCAATAAAATAGAACATAAAAATGAACTGAGGATTTAGAAAATACATAGAATATTGAAATACATTTTGTGTACATATGTATTTTTATTACATTTATAGTATTGCAATAAATGCTCACTTTACACGAAAGTAAAAAAAAGTCTGTGTATTACTTTTACTTTTAGCACAGTATTATTTTGTACATCTTGTTGTACTTTTACTAAAGTGTCATACTTCAATTCCTTCTCCACCAGTGCGCCTCTCGTCCTGCTGGCGCCACCGTGTGTGGGTTTATGGTATTGCACTAAAGTGACAACCTCACGTGTGAAAGTTGTCGGTGTTTGTTTTGTCAAACGTTAGCCCAATAAGTGGCTAACATTAGCTCACCGGGGTCACAGCGACACTCCCGGTGGATTAGGATGCTAAGACTCGCATGGCTTCGGTCGGTGTCCACTAACAGCGGCTGCGAGCCTGCTCGCCTCCTGACTGCGGGGCTCTGTGGAGCGGACAGTCGGCAGCAGAGGTCCGGGGGCAACGCGAGGGGCTTCAGACTCACTCCCCTCCCACCACCACGAGACGGATCCCCTCTGCTCCATCCTCAGCCGGCCCGCTACCTCAGGTAAACACGGCTGCTGCTAACGCTAAGTTAGCCTGAGACAAGAGAGACAGCTAACACGTCAAGAGCAGCTGTGAACACGGAACTGGTAGAGGCAACCGGAACTCCGTTGACAATAATACAGTTTATACCTTCAGATGCTTAAACACGGCCACTGTGCATCCCCCTGCAAAAATGAACACATAGAGAAGATCTAAGTGTATCAAGCAATAATTCGGCTGTAGTTATATAAGTTGCCATACATCCCTCATAATCAATAACTCGTTCTATTCATAGCTAGTTTGAGCTGTACGTTGCACCTGCTATAACGGTGTAATTTAGCTAGCTCACTGTGGTTGTCTTGTTTAAAACAAGCTGGATGTGAGTCTTTTCGTCACATCAATCAAGCCGAACTTCAAAGCAAGGGCTGCTATTAAATACAACCTCTTCAGCCATGTTTTTCGTGCTAAAATGTTTGCTGAAAAGCAATATCATACACAACGAGCTGTTATTTGAAACGGAGTTCTGCAGACCGGCTCACAGCTGCAGTGCGTGACAGCCGTTAGAAGCAGCAACTGCAGGATCAGCTCATCAGGACACAGGTTAATACTATAAATGCTACTTAAACTGCTCTACGTCACAGCATAAGGCAGGTCAGGCTGTACACTGTCAATGGAGATTAGTTTGTCTTAGATGAGGACACTGGAAATAAATGTTCTCTGTCTGAGACCTGGACTAGTGTGGACTCTATTATCATCATCATCACCGTTTTCCAAACTGTGTGTCTGTTTATGTCCAGTCCGTCTGTCTTCATGAGCATGGCATCAGCAGGTGAAGGACCACCGTCCACTCCTCACAGACACACCAACCGGTTAGCCAAGGAGAGGTCACCCTACCTTCTCCAACATGCACACAACCCTGTTGACTGGTGAGCGACTACACTACTCACATGTAAATGTATATGTCCTGAAAGCTGCTATTACACAGGCTGACCTGATATTTAGGTATCCATGGGGACAGGATGCTTTCGACAAAGCCAGGAATGAGGACAAACCTATATTTTTATCTGGTAAGAAGCTTGTCTTACACCTGGTACAATAAAAGTGATGTCCGTGTCCATGTCACATGTACGATGATGTGAACTGTGGGTCTCTGTTCCTTCCTTGACCACCAGTGGGATACTCAACGTGCCACTGGTGCCATGTCATGGAGAGGGAGTCATTTGAGGATGAGGAAATTGGAAGAATTCTCAGCGACAACTTCGTCTGCATCAAGCTGGACCGAGAAGAGAGGCCTGATGTGGACAAGGTCTACATGACCTTTGTCCAGGTGCGTGCGCAGTTGATTTCTCCCACACGTCTGTCTTATATCTTTCATTTTCCGCTAATATTGCATCATGTCTGTGTCTGTAGGCGACCAGTGGAGGTGGAGGATGGCCCATGAGCGTTTGGTTGACCCCTGATCTTAAACCTTTCATCGGAGGCACTTACTTTCCTCCTCGAGACTATGGGCGACGACCTGGACTCAAGACAGTCCTCTCCAGAATCATGGAACAGGTAAACAGGCCTGTTTGTGTTGAGTGTCTCAGCCCACTGTCTGTTTCTTGAGCCACTGTCAGACATGCACTGCAGTTCCTCTGTATTTCTCGGCACGAGACTCTCTTCTAGTATAGATTCTGTAGGAATCCAGGACAAGTCGATGTGCGAACACAACAGAGGATCCTACAGTCGATTCAAAGTGGGGGGGGGGGCAGACATTTGCTGACAAGAGGAAAACAGCGGAAAACATTGATGATCGTTGCATCGTGCGAACACAACAGAGGATCCTACAGTCGATTCAAAGTGGGGGGGGGGGCAGACATTTGCTGACAAGAGGAAAACAGCGGAAAACATTGATGATCGTTGCATCCTTTCAAGTTTCATATTAATTTGAGGTGCTGGTTTGCAGATTTTTTTAAGCCTTTGGACGGAGCAATGGGAGCAGCTTCCTCTTGCTTTTAGCCTGAATGCTGATTTAAGCTAACTGTCTCCTAGTCTTTTATTTAATGGGCGGAAATGACAGCATTAACGATCTCTTCAGCTCACCCTTGGCGAGAAAATAAATGGGCATATTTCCCAAAATGGTAAATTGTTCCTTTAGGCAACACTTACTATTATTATTACATTTAATTACGCAGATGTAAGTACTATCAGTGGGCTAGAGGGGGCATTACAGCAGCAGAGGAGAACAAATGTCTGTCATCTGAAAGCGTTCATGTTTATATCATCGTCCTCGGTGCTGTTTTTTGTCCTACTTTCATTTGGGTAAATAGTTCTCAGCCTGGTGGATTTGGTGCATATGACTTCTCCTCAGTGGCAGAATAATCGCCCTGCTCTGGAGTCCAGCGGGGAGAGGATCCTTGAAGCTCTAAAGAAAGGCACGGCCGTGGCTGCAAACCCAGGGGAGAGTCCACCTCTGGCCCCAGATGTTGCTAATCGCTGCTTCCAGCAGTTGGCCCAGTCTTACGAGGAGGAGTACGGAGGCTTCAGAGACGCTCCCAAGTTCCCAAAACCAGGTAGACTTGAAAGACCCCTGAATGCCCCCCCCACAGTGCTTCTGCTGCTCCCCCTCCCCCCAAAACTGCACATTATTCCATCTCTCTTTCTCTCTCCACAGTGAATCTGATGTTCCTCATGTCGTACTGGTCTGTGAATCGCTCCACCACAGAGGGGGTCGAGGCTCTTCAGATGGCGTTGCACACGCTCCGCATGATGGCGCTGGGAGGCATCCATGACCACGTGGCGCAGGTTCACATCATCGACCGTATATAAATATAGACAAAGCCTGTGCACCACCAACACTGCCATCTTCCACCTTTAAAGTCACGCTGCTGATTTACACACTGGAGGAAGTTCGATAGTGTAAAATAACAAATTAGAACACTGCTCATAAATTGAGCTAATAATCATTATTATTGCTAATTGAGAATAATAGCCCCTTGCAGCACAGGTCACTTTTGTTAGTTCAGATACACTCAATGAGAGAAACCAACATTTGTATTAGTCTTTTTAATACCATTCACTAAAGCCCTCTATCTAGTTATAATAAATATAGACAAGTGCAACTAATGAAGGCTATATACTGTATCTCTCTCTCTCAGGGTTTTCATCGGTACTCCACTGACTCGTCCTGGCACGTTCCGCACTTTGAAAAGATGTTGTATGACCAAGCTCAGCTGGCTGTAGCCTACATAACTGCCTCCCAGGTGTGTGTCCATGCATGCATGTTGATTTTTCCCCTATCTGACAGGGCAATTATCCATCCATCAGTCCGTATCTCTTTTATCCCGGTCATTTATCTTCATATTACTCAGTCAGCAAAAAAAACATTGTTAAGCGACTTGGCACACATTATCAGTGCAGCAGCGTGGTCTCGTAATCACGGTGCAGTTGCTGTTGCACACAAACATCACATTTAGGTTGGTGCTTTAAGGATCTGTGATTTCCATTCAACCCCTTTCCACAGGAAATAACACATTTAAAAAAGGAGAGCAAATCGATTAAATTCTAATGACTTCCCTGAGCGGTGAATAAGGATGCATCAGTAAATGGCGTCATCAGAATGTCGTCGTTTTATTTTTTTTACCCCGGGTGTGGGACGGGCTGGCCTGTTTTTCACAGTGGATAGAGACGGAGATGCAAAAAGTTAATTAGGACACAAGCATGAAGGCGAGCTCCAGTACGGACCCGCACATACGCTTGTGTTTAATGAGGCTGCAGAAGCCTACTCAGCACTCTGGTGGTGCTGCAGGTAGGACCTGGACATAAATCACGTGTTGCTATGTTTAAAGGTACGTTAAGGTTGAATCATGACTCTAAGCAGGTGTGTGCTCGTGTGTCTCTGGTGTTTCAGGTATCAGGCGAGCAGCTCTTTGCAGATGTGGCCAAGGACATACTGCTCTACGTCTCCAGGGACCTGAGCGACAAGGTGAATCATGCCCTGCCCTGTTACCGCTTCCGTTGCGTGTGCTCGTTCTGTCGTACTGATCTTCCACGGATTGTGTCTTACTAAAGCTGTAGACCTGAGGAGCAGAATAAAAACAGACATATATTAATCTGCTGAAAAAAAGGAAATGTTTTCCATCATAGGTTTTGTATAACCTGTGAGTATTTCATTGAATCAGGATGGATTCCATTTGTCAAATATTTTAAAAACGATGACATCATATCGAACCTCCACATCTGGATTCAAGGATTCAAGAGTTTTATTGTCAAGTCCCAACATTTACATTAAGCAGATGTAGGTAAGGGAATTCCTGAGTCCCATGCTCCCTGAAAAAAATGCTCTTTATGAATAAAAAAATCAATATAAGCAGATATATACTAAATATACAATATAAGCAGATGTAAAAAGATGAAGAATACTGATAAGAATCTGATATCCAGCTTGGCTTGAAATCGCTGGCCACTATTTTACAGTATCTTAAGGGGCAGAGAGATCATTTCAGTATGTTATGATGAGTGTTTAATGAGGCTCAGGTGAAGCTCAGTTTGGTGCTGGCATGTGGGTTAGTGTTGATGTAGTGTGCAGGGATGCATGTTTGCAAAGGTTAGCCATTAAAAATCTAAACTTTCTGACGCTGTATTTGTGCTGCTAACAAAACACAAAAACCTTTGCTGTAAATCCCATCAGGAAATAATAACAACTGTGTGAGGTGTGTGTGTGTGTCTGTGTGCGTGGACCTTTTTGATACATCCCCGAGGTGAAGGGGGTGGGCCCATGTTGACAAATAGCCTCTTCAACCCTTGCCCTCCTCTGAGGGTCAACCCTTTTTCCCCCCCTTTTGATTAATGAGTCGATAACAGCGAGCGGGGCACACAATTAAAACCGCACTCCCTGTAATCATTATATGCCCCGAGATTTATTATGTAATTATACGTTAATGAATTAATGCAGCAAAGGTAATTTAGTGTAGACTCCCTTGCTTTCTTTGTGCGAAGACGGCTTGGATCCTGCGGCCAGTCGTCGCAACTGTTGAAATATTTCCGTACTTTAAATAACATCCACTACAGCTCTCTCTCTCAGGTTTTACATAAATACTTATTTTACAGTCCAGTAGTTAGACCTTGGGAAATATGATGTTTAATTCGGTTCTGTCAGTTTTGTCATTTCAATTTCACAGTTATATGAGTGTTGCTCCAGATAAGGTCATCCCTGTGATTAGGCAAAGTTTAAGGCCTCTTTCTTCAGCTGCCTTCAGCAACCTCTGTGAGTTTGTGTTTGTGTTGTTGTTGTACGAACCTGAGTGAATCCTTTAAAATTCATGTTCACCTAGACTCGAAGATTACCTCATTTAAATTTGGGTGAGGCTCATTGTGGCCCCACTTCACTGTGATATCTCATGTCTGCCTTCAGGGAATATCTTCTTTCTTTTTTCTTCTTTTCCTTTCTTTCTTTCTTTCTTTTTTTTTTTTTTTACATTAAATGTTGATTAGAAATGGTCTCTATTTTCTTTGGTATTTGTCTTAAAAAGACGCTTTCACTCTCCTTCCTTGTCCTTCATTCCCCTCTGCTTGCTCCAACAGTCCGGAGGCTTCTACAGTGCTGAGGATGCAGACTCTGTCCCATCTTCAGGGGGGACAAAAAAGCGAGAGGGGGCTTTCTGCGTGTGGACCGCCTCAGAGGTTCGGGAGCTGTTGCCAGAGGTGGTGGAAGGCGCCAGAGAAGTCGTCACTCAGGCAGACATCTTCATGCACCACTATGGGGTCAAGGAGCAGGGCAACGTTTCTGCCGAGCAGGTACCTTTCATTTTTAATTATCATAGGAGACATTAGCTGTAACTCCTGGAACACGATGCCCAAGAACAGTCCAAGATGACAAGCTAGGTGTGTTAATGGATGGATGCAATGGTCAGATGGAAGAGGAAACAGGAAAATGCTTGAATATAAGGCACAAAGCAGGATCACTGGGATTATTTTGTTCACACTTCATTTTAAGCAGTTAAAGTGTGTCGATTAAGGTGAAAACATGGCAGCTGTCGCAGTCATTAGGAGTTCATCTGTGTTCAACGCCCTCTCTTCTCTGCTCTGCTCTGCCAGGACCCCCACGGGGAGCTGGAAGGTCAGAATGTGCTGATCGTGCGTTATTCAGTGGAGTTGACGTCTGCTCGCTTTGGCATCAGTGTCGAGAAGGTGAACGAGCTCCTGGCTGCTGCCAGAGCCAAGATGGCAGGAGTGAGGAGCGGCCGGCCACGCCCACATCTGGACACCAAGATGTTGGCGTCCTGGAACGGTAAATGTCCTGACAGGGAGAACAGTTTTCCTTGAGCGAGTTGTTGATGAGGTGTTTCTTTTGGTATCATACTATATCCATAGGTGATGAATGAAAGAGACCAAGGGAAAGTGAAAAACAAAAACTCAGACAACCTCATCAACTTATTTGGACCTGAGTCAACAAACTACACAGTGAAAATGCACTGAACCAGAACAAAGCGTTGTTGACTCCATCAAACGTGGCGATTTAGCTGAAACACCCAGAATGGCACTCAGTAAAATGCATACATCTGCCAAGGCCCAGTATCCCACTCATAAAACCACATTTGAATTCAATATGCACCAAATTACTCAGGCTCATAAATATCAGTCCTGTAAACATGTTGTTTCATCCGCATCCAGAAATTACTCTCTGAGAAATCAACAAATATTACAAAACGCCCGGTCTCACAATGTATATGTGAGGGAACGAAAAAATTGGATCTGGATCTGCACCCAAATTTAATGAGTTCTTCATTGGGTCATGTTCCACCCCTCCACAAAATTTCACGGAGATCTGCTGAAGAGCGCGTGCGTCATCCTGCTGACAAACAAATGGAAACATAACCTCTGTGGCAGAGCCAAAGCTAAGAGCTGTCCTAAGTTCACTGATGGTCAACATCCCAATATAATTACACAGTGTTTATCATCATGTGGAGTCAATGTGGACTCACAAAAACAGTGAGCCCATTGCACACAGATAAACACACACACCAACAAATCTTTCTCCCGGGCCTGACGTCTCAAGACGCTGAGTGTTAGTGAGGTAATGAGGCTATGCGATCCAGAGAACTTTCCAATTAGACACGAGACTCCCCCTCTCGTCTCTAATGAAGAAACACCTCCATTAATCACCTGTCCTCGGCTGCAGCACTTTGAAGCGCGGGCCGTGCGCTCGCCAGGCTTTGATTCGCTACATGAAAGAGGAGAGGAGAGGAAACGAGAGCGAGAACGAGGAGAGTTCAAAGATTGATTTGTGGCAACACGTTCAGTGGAGTTGAGTAACGGAGTTAGCTGAGAAATTTCATATTTAATCACCACAACCGCCAGCAACCATCTCTCCTGTTTCTTCTCTTCAGGCCTGATGCTGTCGGCCTACGCCCGGGCCGGAGCTGTGCTGGGGGACAAGGCCCTGCTGGAGAGAGCGGTGCAGGCTGGTAAGTTCCTCAAGGACCACCTGTGGGATGCTGAGCAACAGACCGTCCTCCGGACCTGTTACCGTGGAGACCAGATGGAGGTGCAACAGATGTAAGAGCCTGGTTTCTACGTGCATTGTATATAGAGAAGCTTTAAACCATTTAGAATTAGAACAACTATGCAAAATAACTTGTACAGACTGTTAAAGCATAACGCGGCAGTAAATTAGACGCGCAGACATATTCCCCTGTTTCGTATATTAATCAAGAAAATGTAGCTTTATTTTCCAGTCGATGTGGACCACCTCTGTTGCTCTCCCTTTTTACCCGGGGCCCAACAAAGCATGATCAAAAGCTTTTGCTGAAGCTAGAAATGGAAAGCACAAGATCTCTGGCTTCAAAATTGTCTCCCTGAAAATGTACTGTCTGGGGCTGATTGTCTAAGTGTCCTTGTTCTGTTGACCAGCCCGGTGCCCTAGTTGCCGTGAATGAATGAGTGGGTGTGAAATGCCACTGAATCAGCAGAAAAACACAGCAGGAGTTTCACACAACACATGATGAAATGCAGTGATCCTAAACACTCGCCTGATACAGACACACACTGTCACCGAAACACTCCGGCCTGGTTCCGCAGCCTTTGTCTCATTCATAATTGTCCAAATTCTGGTGGGTGTCAGCACAGAGAATGCTTACCAAGTCCCTTTTCTCAGGCCTGGTTTAGTTTCCATATGCTGGTAAATCACTCTGTCATGCCAGGCACACATGGAGCGTGGACTAATTCACCGGGAGAAATGGCCGGTGCTGAGACTAACTAGGTTAATTGGCTGAGAGCGCGTTGAGGAGCTGATGCCATACATTTCTCTGTGGTCCTCATCTGGCACTGTGTGATTAAGAGTCTTACCAGTGTCTCCAGGCAGCAGGGAGGAGGCCCGGGAAACACTGAGGCTGTTGACTCATAACGTTTTGATCCGCTCATATGCAGCAACTGTTTTCCAGAGATTACTTCATCAGTCAGTTGTTCTTCCAGCAGGTGATTTGGTATTGAAGGGTCAGCGTCTACAGGTTGTGGAGCCTTGCTCATGTGTGCCGGATGCTGTAATCGTCTAAATATTTTCAACAAAATGTTTTTGCCACCAAGCTGGAAGATATCCAAACATTCTCTGAGTTCTTTTCGACCTCTTTGCCGTGCATGTGGCTCTCAGCCCCGAGGTAAATTGTTACATTAAAGATTGAATTGCTGGACCTTTTAACAAAAGCAAACGCACACACTGTGGCTGGTACTTGTTTGTTGTATTGGACAATTGCCCTTGTTTTTGGTGATAAAGAGCAATCTCTAACACTACAGTTTATAACAGTAATTGCCAGCGAATATGATTTTACTTAATTAAAAAATGCGGCCCTTGTATTCTACTCGTTTATCAAGCATACTGTTTTATTACACCTCTCTGCCTTACAGTTAAAATTTATCACAACAAAAGATAAGTCAGCCATAACACTGCCTTTGGATCGTGCCCTCGTGTCTTCAGAAAGAAAGAATGAGCTAAAATAGGAAGCGTCACCATCAGATGAGAAGCACAAGAATGTGAGAAACACCAGCGTGTGCAGGTTGTTACAGGAAAACCAACACCAGCTACAATGATGAATGGAGGAATTTATATGGGCATCGCACTTGCACGCGTATTAAATCATCCCCCAATATAAAGGTCACTGCAGTCGGTGAAATGGTGATACTCAACATGACCCATATCATGCCAATGGGTCTCTCCCTCTCTGCCTTATTAAAGAGGAGAGTGAAGTATCTGGTGCATGAAAACCATTATAAAGCTATTATTGTAATAATGCTGTTATACGGTAGACTGACAAGGCATTTTTATCTCTCTTCTGATGGAAATGACTCATTTAACAGCCGCTGTTATAAAGGTGTGAACGAAAAAGGTTGTGGTGGATTTTTAAAAGGCCTTTTTTCTCCTTCATTTTTGTGCTAGGTGTCAGTGAGGCTGTCTCGTTCATGTGGCTGGAGTCACCTCAGCCTGATAATGTGTCGTCCTGTGAAAGGAGGGTTATCCTCAGGCGGGGGACAAAAGCTGTGATTGAGTGATGAGGTCTGGGCCAGGACAGCGTTAGTGTGGGAAAAGAGGGCAGAGCAGAATTGGATTACCCAGAATTTGTTTATCTGAATTGTGCAATAAATCTGAAGCGTCGCCAGACCCTGCTGATATAGCATCATGCACGTGAAGAGGAGCGCTAGTGATACGGTATATATCTTTTAGGGAGTTTATTCCTGGTATTTCAGACGCACTTAGCTTTTACTTTCAAACAAGCTGTTTGCTTCCCTGTCAGGCCTGATTGAAGCTACACTGCTGTGTTGTCAAATGTCACTAATGACGTTGGCGAGAACAGGGGTATTGTGGGAATTATACAATGCTGGGATGGACAGCTCAGTGGGTGACTGCGACAAAATGTGACTATGGGGCGAGTTGTGAGAATGTTGGTGTTTCTTTTTTCTGTGCCTAGGTTTGGTAAATCTGCTTCAAGTACTTTCAGGGGGTAACTGAGGGTTGTAATACCCTGATAGTCTAACTAACAGTCCTCTTCCGACTTCTGACTGGGACGACACTTCTCTGTCTGGGTCAGATAGGCCTCGATATGACTCCTCATGCATTTGATCTCCAGAGCCTCCTCCTGTTTTCAGCCTCTTGACCACCAGCCTCGCCCGACACATCCCTATATCTAAGCTCCTGTCACCATCTGTCCCCCTGCACTCACCTAGATAGAGGTGCCATTGTAGGAAACGGGAGGAGGAAGAGGAGGGACGGCTCGGTGTTGGGCTGAAGCTTTGGTAGAGAGAGAGAACAATGGAGCAGAGAAACTTAATCCGAAGTTGAGTTCATGCTGAGTTTACTGGTTACGCTGAATAATGTTAGTACATTTGGAAGAGCCGGAGTCGGTCCTGCACACAATGAATCCAGTCACACACCTGAGAATGAGACACATGGGCTGAGACAAGAAACTCCAGGTGTCAGAGACTTCAAAGTGGAGTTCAGCAAGTTCAAATTAAAATGTGCTTTTTGTGAAAAGTAAAAAAAAAAAGAAAAAGAAAAGAGGCTGCAAATGTTAGAAGAAAGCGTACTATAGTGAGACAGCTGAAGGGAGAGGTGGAGCACTGATGGCAGAGGGAGGTGGGGTGAAGTAAAGTAACTGCAGTCAGACTTGACTAATTACTGTCCTGCATCACTTGGAACTTCAAAGCGTGTGCTCACGGTTGTGTTTGTGCACAAGAGAAACTTCACACAGAGAAAAATGCTTCAGGGAGAGATTACACACTCAGTATTCTATGTATATCACACTGCAGCTCTGTACTGTCCCATATAATTCCTTCAGGCTCCTTCTGGTCTCACTTTATAGTCAATTCTTCTGGGTTTTCTATACTGGGCTGATGGGAGAGAAAACGCAGCTTCATTTTTTTTCAAAGCAAATATACAACTCTTTGATCTAACCGGTCCTCACCTTCATCTATTGAATGATAATTGGCGAAAATGTCCCTAATTTATTTCTGATGTGTCTTATCTTGTTCTGTTCTGTAGCTCTCCGCCCATCTCCGGCTTCCTGGATGATTATGCCTTCGTCATTTGCGGCTTGTTGGACCTGTACGAGGCCACGCTGCAGACCGAGTGGCTGCGGTGGGCCGAGCAGCTGCAGCTCCGGCAGGACGCGCTGTTCTGGGACGAGCAGGGAGGAGGCTACTTCTGCAGCGATCCCAGCGACGGATCCGTGCTGCTGCAGCTCAAAGAGGGTGAGGGATAGGAGAGTGGAGTTCTCATCAGTCACCTCATGTCAACAGGCTCCATCTTAAATCTATATTATCCGTTGACGTTGAGGAGACCAAGGTGATGCATTTTTACCTCATGAGACTTAACATATTTATCACTTCCAGCCTTCAACACAGCCTTCAATGCCACTTTTTCACCAGATTTGTGATGTGGCAGATTGATACGCCACATTTTGGGCTGCAAGGGGGAGGTTCATTTCGCATTCTCAGTTATATTGTTTGAAACTGATATCATTTGTCAGGATATTTGTCCTAAAGTCATGTAATGTCATACACCATCGCTCTTTACAAGAAGTCCCCTCTTTAATTTTCTGGGAGCATTCTCTGGATTAATTGAGTAGGTCCTGAGATGTTTCACTGGGAAATGTAAGAACCTTAACCCGTTGGTGGCGCTAGAGAGAAGTAAAAGGATCACTGAGTCAGTATGTTCCGTCCTTTAGACAACATGAATGTTTTGTTTCGATCTGTCCAGTAATTGGGGAGATACTTCAGTCTGGGACTAAATAACCGAGTGGAGAATAAGTGAGGTATCGATGCTGCTGCTCCGGGCTGAGCGATGCAGGGGGAGTATTGATGGACAGGTGAAGGATTAACAGCAGTCCTGCAGCAGCATGCACCCGGGGCTTAGACGGGGTTCAAAGATGGATTGATGGCTCAGATGGATGAATAAATACCACCACTACTCGGTAGCCAGTCGACAGTAATATCAGCACATTGCCTTAATTCGACCCCATTGATCTGAAGGAACAAAAGAAGTGTGAATGAGTGGCTGTAATTTATTTAGACAACATGTGTTAATGGATGTATGTAGTCCTTCCTGTACGCCTTCATTCATTCATCCATTCATCCATTTATAGATCGTTCCTGAGCTTAACAGGATGGAAGCTCCTGCTGTAATATCCCTGCCAGTTTCTCTCCATCGCTGCAATTCAGCCACAGGAGAAAAGGCAGGGATGGATGGATGATTAGACGAGTAGCTAGAGGATAACAGCAGCGGTATATTGACCTCCCCTACCTCCAGAAACACGCCGCCCTCACTCACTCTCTCACAGTTGAACTCCTCCGGCATGAAAGCGCTCAAAGACTGATGCTGTACGTCTTTGGCTACTTTGATCACAAGACCTGTCAGATCCAACGCCTTTCTGTCTCCGGGTCCATCTGCCCCTGACAGATTGAAATCGAAAACTTAAATCCTATCTACCTCAATATCATAACTTCATCGTACTTCTGCCTGTTTGTGTTTTGCTTTGTCCTCAAACTGTCTTTTTGTGCAGTTCAAAGATGCACCATCTAGTATTCTAGTACTACAATAACTAGACAAGTCGTGAGCCTTCCTGCTGCAGCTTGATATGGGTTTTGTTGCAGTAACATCAGTTGGCCTTATTCACTGGTATCTTTCTTAAGATGTTTCCCAAAGAAAACTTGACTTTCATGTTTTTAAATTGCAGCTGTGTTTGTGTATTTCTTTCTATGTCTTAGTAACTTCCCTAATTAGCAGAGAAAGAATTGCATTGGCAACACAGTACTGTGCGTTTAAGGTCATATTTAGGTTCAAGGTTACGTTGACTGGTCTGAATTTTTTATTTTATTAGATTTTTTTTATACTGCTCATGTCTGTAAAACGAGCCTTCGTGTCAGGGACAGAGAAAGACAACCTCAGCTTATTTAACTGCCCTGGGCCCAGGTCAGGTTCAGGGTCAAGTGTTTTTTCATTGGGGTCTTCTGTGTATATGGTACGTCTTCTTCATTTATCTGTTATGCATCAATCAAATATAATCCACATTCCCCTGCTGTTTATTTCGCATGGCCTCACTCGGGCAAATTTGATCAGAATACTTGGAGTTCAGGAATTGAAAGCCTCAATAGACTATCATCATAAATATAAATGGGTCTGACCTTGACATGCACCGCAGCCCTTCTTCAGCTGCCAGCTCGCTCCTTCCACCGTCGGCTGCTGGCAGCTCGGAGCAGCTGACACCTTGTAGACATGCAGACATTTAACTTTGATCTGTCAGACCAAAGCTTCCAACCTGGATCAAGATTTCTGTTTCTTTTCTACTCTCGAGCTCCCGCCTCTTGACTGAGCAACGGTATAAATGGACAGTAGTTGTTTTAGTCATCTTTACTTTAGTGTTTTTTTCTCTTAATACAAATCCTTAATACTAATTCATTTAACTTAATTTCTCAACATTTCTTTTATTATTTATTGTCAGTTCAAAAGTGTTTGCAGGGGAAACTTTGGCATGTGGTCAGTGGACGACCCACTCTATCCCCTGTACCACGTCATGCTTCTCCCCCTTTGGTGACCAGATGACACTTGGGATGCTGAAAACAGGGAAACAAGCTGATAGTTATTTTTGTTATGAACTGTTGACAGATCAGAGATGATGGCTGTGTGCATCTCTGGAGCGGGTGGGGGGGCTCCTTTCTCACCATCACACCTGCATCTACGTGTTTATCGAAGCTGACGTGCGAGTGGTTTCTCATCCCGACTGTGCCATTATGGTAGGGCCGCAGTGCATTTGTGACGCTACAGCCGCTGCAGTGTGGGTATCTGTCTCAGCAGAGAGGCCTGTCACTGCAAGACAAATGACCCCACCGCGCTGTCACTCTCCATCTCCCAGCCCTGCCTTACTCCGCTCTGCGTCTGTGTATTTGATAAGAGAGGTACGAGTGATGTACAGTATCGCTTCTGCCTTTAATTTAAAACACAATCAGCTGAGTTTGTTCAAACATTTTTTTTTGGTCTGCTCAGCTGTTTGCTTGAAGGGAGTTGAAACATACAGTGGAATGAAGTCAAATAAGTACTGCAGTTCAGTCGTGTGTGTGTGTGTGTGTGTGTGTGTGTGTGTGTGTGTGTGTGTGTGTGCAAGAGACTCAGCGAGCGGGAATCCTTTGTTCTTTTTATGACTGCGCTACAGACATCGAGTGGCCCACAGGCATTGTGTTTTCAGGTCTGTCCCTCGTATCCTCTTGAACACAGTACCTCGGCAATGCCTTGAGGAAATTTCCTCCAATTTCTTATTTTTTTTTTTCAAATATCCCCAGGAGCTCAATGATGATCTGGTCATTTTTTGGGTCAAAGATCAAGTTCAAAGTGACCTCTCATAGTTTATATCACATGAGTTTAGTCCCCAAAGATCAAGTTCACAGTGCCCCCACAAAGTAACGCCTGGAGGCATTAGGTCACAGGACAGACACTTCACCGGAGACATGAAACTGCAGTGTGGCAATTCTAGTTTATCTTTAATCAAAAATATGAGTCAGACTTCAAAGCGCTTTGTTTTTCTCTCTCCCTCTCTTACACACACACACACACATGCACACATTCAGATCTCAGCATTGTGGTGATGTTAAGCAGCAGACATGCGGTGAGGTCAGAGGTCATGAGAAGATCACCTCCAGGCTCTCACTGGACACTGATAAGAGATAAACACTGATGACTTCGCAGGTCCAAGTCATGAGGTCGCCCAATCACATCACACCATGTGTTGTTACCCTGAGTTGGTCGTGTACCAGGGGCCGGGATAAGGAGCCAACAGTGTGCGTCTAAGCTTATTATTACGTTCTGTATCTTTTGTGTCTCAGATCAGGACGGAGCCGAGCCCAGTGCCAACTCTGTGTCTGCGTCCAATCTCCTGCGTCTGTCCCACTACACTGGAAGACAGGAGTGGCTTCAGAGTTCCCAACTGCTGCTGACGGCTTTCTCCGACCGTCTGACCAGGGCTCCCATAGTCCTCCCTGAAATGGTCCGGTGTCTTATGGCCCAGCACTACACGCTGAAACAGGTCCTTCTCACACTCGATGTTTTTAAAAGCGACAACAGCATGCTTGTAATTGCACTTCTATTCTTTTTTGCATCACAATGGACATCTACTCTATTGTGCTTTTTTCATTTGTCAAAATGTGTTTGACGGGGACCACTGAGCCGCCATCACTGGAACTCCCTAAACCCCGTGTTAGCCTGCAGAGTGGGCGTGCGGCTGGCTGTTTGCCGAAACCCATTCTCGTGTCCGCCTCCTGGAAGCAAGCGTTTCTGCTGCTGACAAATAGTGCGAGAACAATAGACGTTACATTTACCAGTCGAACCAAACAATAACGGCAGCCGAACAAGAAACAAAGAACTAGCCTGCGCTGGCTGTGCTGACTCAGTTTCATTATGCATTGAAGTGACAATCAGTGCAAGTAAACCAGACTTGCTAAAGCACCAATGCTCATTTTAGTTTTTCACCATGGCCATTCTCCCAAAAATAAGGTGGTCAGGTGGCTAGTCCTCATCAGTCATCTGCATTTTTGGGACCAAGCATTATATCAAGGTTTAAATTCTACATCACATACTATAATATCGAGGAGTGCCTTGTTCATCCTGAGAAAACTTTTTTGTGTGTTGGGGGGGGGTTAGTTAGCCCATCTGTCCATCATATGTGACCTGCGGAGGATGAGTCAGGGAGACGGGGCAGGGGTAACAAGCTCGGGGACGAGGCAAGGTGGAGCAGTCCCAGAGAAAACACCTGCCTCCTTTGTCATTGCTACAAATACACCACTGACCTCCGTCACCTCCTCCCCCTGCCCCCTGCTTTTATGCATCAACTCTCCTCTCTTGTGTCACTCCATTCATACTCTTTCATCTCGTTAACTATCGCTCCTCGTCCCTGGTCCCTTGCCTCGTCTTTCTCACTCCTCTTTTATTTGTTTTAGATTGTGATCTGTGGCCAGAGGGACGCCCCGGACACCACAAGCCTCCTGGCAGCCGTCAACTCCCTCTTCCTACCGCATAAGGTAATTGTTTAGGGCCGTGTTTGTGCACGTGTGTTTGCCAGATACAGTAATGCGTAATCTTGACAAACCTGTCATCAGAACAAGTGCGTCATTGGCCCCTCAGGCGAGTAACAGCACGCGGACATGCACTGACTCCAGCGTCGGTACCTTTTGTAGAGGCTGCAGACTCACAGTAACCGTGGAAACATGGAGACAGATGGAGGTCAGATGGAGTCTCCCTCTATCTCCTCTCCTCTCATTTTCCACTCCCCAGATATCTCTTTTTAGGTACGACTTGACCTTAGAACTCAGATCTGAATGCTTAGTGGCTCTGTTGCATAAAATGAGACTGTGTGTCCTCCTGCCAGCACCGACACGAGCTGTCGGTTGTTGTTTACTGGACAGCTGTCAATCTTACATTCTTGAAGGATGGCTAGCTATAATGCTAAATTAAGTCCACTATAATAAATAGTCTAATAGCCCATGTATTTTAGAGAGAGGAGATAAGTGAAATGTTGCACTTTTCCTTCAATTCACATCTTTGTTTTGAGTTATTTGTTTTACAATAATTAGAACTCTTGAGATAAAGTGTAGTCGGGCTGCTCTGTTCTTAAGCAAATAGGTATTCATCTCAGCGGGACTAACCTCTGTGCTAAGTCAACAGGAGTTGTCTTTTTTAGGAAAAGCACACCCATGTTATTTTAAATGAATCTCAAACAGAAGCGAGCAGTTGGAGGTGAGGAGGAGATCTACATCCTGAGTACGCTGGCCCCGCACTGCTCTAATTGTGCGAGGCTGAAATAATAATATCAGGACATTTCAGATCCCTGCAGAGAGACGGAGGCCAATGGAGGGCCAGCCATTATCAGGTTGTCTCGTTCAGCCAGGGCCCGTTACATACTAGGCTTCATTACAGTCAAGGGAGTCACATGGGATAAGGCACTATTGAAGGATATTGGTGTTTAAAAATAGCAGAAGCAGTAGGGGCCGATAAAAACTTTTGTTTTTCACATTGGTGGCTCCTGTAACATTAACACCCTGATTAACGTGAGCCAAATAGCTGTTTCCTGCATTAAATTAAAACCAATCAGACCCTGAGCCTGATCCAGGGTGTCGGCCCGTGTCTGCTAAGGAGAGCAGATATGGTGGAGGTGAGGACATGAGAGGAGTGGAGTTTGAAAGGCCTCCGACAGTGAAAGATGAGGAAGAGATGGACAGTGACCACAGGAAGGAGAGGTCTTTGCTAATGGGAGAAATCGAATGGTGAGTGGGAGGGGTGGAGGACGGGAGTCGTTCAGTGCTCCCACGTGTGTGGTTTACTTACTACTTGACTTTTAATATTAACTTTTGTGATTGTGAAAATATCCTGGACAGGTTTGTCAGTGATATGACCGATCAAGATTTTCTCTGATCATCCTACATTGAGCTTGAAAGATGAAGAGGGGAAATACTAAGGGTGTGTGTCTGTGTGTGCGCGCATATATGCATCCAGATGTTGTGAGAACAGCTGGCCATTAGTGGCAGTAGCAGCTCTCTTGGCTAGGCAGAGATGAAATGATCCAGTAAATTCACACACACACACACACACACACACTCACAAGCACACCACTGGGATGTGACGCTCCCATGGGAATACCACCACAAGGAACTGGCACACATGCACACTAGCAGGCAAATTCAGGATGTTCACAAGCGTAGCCCCTGATATGGTGGAGACCTGTGATCCCACAAACTACTGTAGCTTCTGCAGGTGAAGATCTGCTTTATTCACATAGTCCTCCTGCTTTCACTCTCTCCAAGGGGCCCTACCACTCTGGCGTGCAATTTTGTAACATTTTGCAGAGATTAATTTAGGTGTTTGATTTACTCTGAGGTTAATTCCTGGTATTAGTCTCAAATGTGTTATAATTAATGGGGATAAACCAATTATACTAGTTGGGGAATGGGAATCAGATAAAGAGTAAAGTGTTTGATGGTGTCAAAAGGGTGAATTATATGAAGTGCAAAGGGTAGGAGAGGATGGGAGGATAACAGAAGAGGTGGAAGGAGTGAGTGAGTGAGTGAGGGGGATTGTTGCTCCTTGTTACATTAGCTCGCTGTGAGCAGAGAACATGTCTAATTTAAATCCAATTACTCCTCGCCTGTTTTCCTGGTGCACGGCTGACGTGCTCTAATTGTGCTGAATGAGGTGCTGAGAGCTTAAGTCACACTTATGCAAAACGCACTCTGAGATCTTTACTTGATTTGATTTATGCATCGACGTAAGAGGTGTTATCTACTGCGGCTCTCGCCACTCCAATACTCAGAGCTTCTGCTGCACTCTTTCACTCATTGAAGCCAATGAAAGCCCAAAAACAATCACACTCAAGCATCACTGTCGATTCCTTTCTCTATCACTCAGAAGTGGAGGTTTGCTGATTGTAGCAGCTCGAGGTTTTAAGAGGGCAGGAAGAGCACTAGAGGTATAGCCATTAGGCCCCTTCCTCTGCTGTGCACGTGTCTCTAACACCACTGGAATCTTTTTATGCCTCTTTTGTTTTGCTCTCTGTCGCCCTCAAATGGAAATATAAAATGATGAATGAAAGATTTCATGGTAACGCAGGGTTTAAAGTCATGATGGAGGAAAGAATGAAAAGACACGTGGGATGTCTGTAAGAGTGAAGTGAAGATCTAGAACCACCTGCTACCAAGGAGGTTATGGCTGCATTTATTACGTGTTGGCAGGGCTACGTGAAAATATACTCAACCAATTTGCTTCAGAATTTGGAGGAGGGGTGGAGAATGACCCAAGGAGGAAGTTTTTTTCTATGACACCCTCTGTTAGGCTCACTCCATCCATGCATGGTGCCTTCTGCTGTCATCTTGGAAAGAAGGAGACCTTGATTGTGAACATTTTCTACCTGAGCTGCAAATTTGACACAAGCTAAAATTCTCTCGTGGAGCGCTCATAATAATATCTGGATGAAAAACCAGCGGTGACTCGGAGCGCAGACTGGTATAGATCTTTTTCATTTTGAATTAACAGCCATAAAAATCACTAAAGGACTCTTCAACCAGGGTTTCCCCTCTGGTTCTCTCCTTGGAAAACGTTTACACAGAATAGAAACACAAACCAGCGTCAGCAGTGATTCATATTGATGGAGCATACTTTCGCAAGGTTGTTCCTGTAATAAAGCAACAAAGCCTGTTGGCAGTGGCGTCGAGAGTGGTTCAAAGTATGATTTTATGTCAGTGAAAGATTTACGTGTGTGGCTTTTTACGAGTGTAATAATGGCTTACAAGGACTTTATTCCCATTGTGGTTCCCACTGTTGTCCGTCTGAATGGCTCTTGTCAGCGCTGCCTATTAATCTGTCTCTGCGTTTTTGCTCCCAAAAAGTGAGCGTGTCAGGCGACCGCCCCACGGAGAGTGTATTTTTAGAAACTGAGGTGCAGGGAGAAGGGGAAGGTGTGTGTTGAGAGCCATCATGAGATGCTGGTGTTTGTAAAAGATGCAGAAAGATTGTTGGGGGCGGGGTACAGGATCTTTGGAATTCCTGCAGGGAGATAACCAAGCAGACGTGTTTCCATGTTTACTCCTGCTTCCCTGCCCCCTCTGCGTCTCTCAGTTGGCTTTAACAGGAGGATAAGAGCAGGAGTGGGCCAGAACGACAGACCGTGGCCTTTCAGGGGAGTGCCGGTCCCGGTTTTGAAAGCGTGTCGAGGGACCCGACAGGGAATTCCCTAATAAGACCTCAGAGACCCGGGGAAGAGTTAGCAGGATGACAAGGGAGGGCAGTCGGAGAGAAGGAGAGGACGGAGATAGAAAGCCTTGTGGGAGGCTAACTAGCATTGGTAACGAGACGTTTCCGAGCGGGATTAGTGGTGGGGGGTCTCACAGTCCTCTTCTGTGACCTCTGACCTACCTCACTTCAATCTGCTGCTGTTTCACCCCTGTACTCCTTCCTCCTCCATCCCTCCATCACAATCCCTCCGTTGGCTCATCAAAGGCTTGGTGTGTGTGTGTGTGTGTGTGTGTGTGTGTGTGTGTGTGTCGAGTCCGCTGTTCTCCATTAATGACCAGCTAAGTCCATTGACCAGTCAGAGAGCAGAACCCAGGTTGATTGACAGCTGTGGGAACGGTCCCAGATGGATCGTGTCGTAGGAGAGCGCTTTTCCAGACGGAATATATTCACACAGACGCTCATCCTGTGTCTTTATTTTTCCACACTACCGTGCTTTAAATGTCACTTTCACATTCATCTCCATATTCCTCTGCAGTAATCTGGAACGTTACACATCTTTGCCTAAGTGTTTTCTTTTTTCTTTTACCTCCATCCCTCTATCTTCTGATTCCACCATGTGGCAGCTCACCCTTAGAGCGATGGGGGAGGTGTGTGTTCGCGCTGGGAGCAGCAGAGTGGACAGCGTCGGTGCTGTTGTTAGAGATATAATCCCTTTGGCTGTATCTGCCTCTACGTCCGCTGCAGTCGTGTCCGACGCTCCGCAGATTCCACATCAAAGCTTGGTTAATAAAACCCACGCCGCGCAGATAAGAGTGCACATGCATTCACACACACACACACACACACACAGAACCAGATGCCCATGTGTTTGCCTGATTCTGTTGCTCTCTCTTCATCTTTATAGGCTGTGATTGTTCCACTCTGATTAAATCAGGGATGAACTGGGGGTTTAAAAGTCATCCAAGTTTAGTTCAACCTTGTTTTTTTTTTTTTTTTACATACAAAGGAAGTACTTTTATTTTGGTAGGGAGTGCATACCAAGGCCAAACAGTCCCTTTAAAATAACTCCAGCCGAGCCAAATGACACACACACAGGCATAAGTTCCCTTAATATTCCCTTTTTATCAAGTTTCAATGATAATCTGTTACCAACCAAATAAGCTCATGAGTCAAAGTATGGATTGTTAAGTCGAGAGCAGCGAAGGTTTAAAACTATAAAAACTAAATGACCCAGCATGAACACTGACGTCAGAGCTTCATGTTAACCTTGACAAAGCATAAAAGTTTTATAACTAAATAGTTTCTTTTGGCCAAAAAAAAATAGCGGAGATACACTAAACTCATCCAATATCTCTTTGGCATTCAAAGGCAGGGAAAGCAGTAATGAGCAGTTTGTTCATCGTCGGCGCCAAGACTCAGTTTGCAGTTGCACGTTTTCCAGCGCCGGTTGAGAAAATGTCTTGCTTGTGTTTCTCTGAAACACAGACTCACTTAAGACGCAGTCGAGTGAGAACAGCTTCACTTGCTCAGATGGTTTACTCTCAAAATAGCAGCGTGCATTCGGTGCAGACTTTCTTCCCCTGTGTTTTCATAAACTCACACGTTGCGTTTAAACGTGCTCCATCTTCTGCCTCATTATTAAAGCCAGCGGCGGCTCTGTTGGTGGTTATTGTTGTCACTATTATCTGTGACTTTACTGGACCGTTGAAGAGGCTGATGAACCTCCCTGGTACGACTCAAGGGTTCACAGTCTGATCAACGGATCATTTGTTTTAATCACTGTTTTACAGCTATATTTGCAACCAAACTTTCTGTGTTTTTCATTTCATGGCAAAATAATGAGCAGCACTCTTCCAGTGTGTATTGATCTGATCTGATCTGGCTGTGAATGTTCCCACAATGGCGAGTATTCCGGTTATTTATACACATTTTTGTGAGAGCATCTGGGCCTTTCCAGCCCAATTACCAGAACCATTTCAATTAGAGCCGGACTCGTTTATCGATCGGCCGATAATGAGCCTTTCACAGACGAGTAAGAGTCAGGGTTTGTTTGCAGCTTTTATTATTTATTTTTTACAAAATGAATAAGACAATACAGATGACACTAAAATATTTATCCTTGGATCTTAATAAAATATGTAATAATTGAACCCAATACTGTGTGGAACGTGTTTCTATTTGCTGATGTACTTTCACTAGGATATCTTTTTTCTCTTCCATTTAAAAAGACAAGCCGGTCTGTAATAGTGAAGGACGTTTTTTCTCCTTGTCATAACACTCCTCGTTAAACATCATTTACTTAGTAGATCACGTTGTACTGTCATTAAAAGACAACATATGTCTCCCATGGAGATGCGATGTGGGCCACGGTGCCCAGATGATTTCCTGCATGGTGTGATGTAACAGCCCTTATGTTCGAGCCGCAAATACTTTCACACATGACATGAGTGGTTTCCCTACACCTGCCTAAGTTTCCAGGCGCTGGTGATGAAAAGGAAAGACGTTTCAGTTTATTTGTTTCTGGAAACAGGAAACGTTTCTCCTAAAGATGTTGAAAGATGTTGAACGCCAGTTGCCTTGGCGATGGCTCCCTGAAATACAACTCCCTTTGAAACACTTGAGGACCAGTGTACCTGATTCCCTGATCTCAGCCTCATCAATCTGTTCCATCTGAGACAATTGAAGCTGTCTGGTGTATTCTTTGCAACACACTTTGTCACCTTTAATCTCCTGGACGTTCTTAACATGCCGCCACTTTTATGACTTCACCAAATGAGAATCCCCTTTCATCTTTGACCCAGCGTGAGCTGATGAAGTATCTCGTAGGTGTCAGGGCCTGGATGAAGAGAGGCTGTCGTTAATTCTGCTCAGGCACCGAGGCGTTGTCACAGCGTCGCCGCAGACGCTGGTGATTTAGAGGAGTGGGCCCTGTAGAGACTGTCAGCAGCTGAAAACTGATTCCCAGCTTGACAAAGGACAGACATCGGCACATACCCGACCCACAAGTGACTGTCTGTGTGTCTATTTGAGAACCAGTAGTCTTCGTTCAGTGAAAATTGTGACACATCTAGTGTACGTTATCTTCTTTCAGAGAAAATGTAAAGAACATAGGGGCACTGCAACAGTGGAGGCTCCCAGTGTCGGAGGTTGTTTGTGGTGAAAGTTGTGTATTCATTTGTTTTATTAAGTAACTAACTGTGCAAACTGATGCATCCACAAAAGCAGCTTTGCCCATGCTGTAAAATGTTTTGCTGCAATAAGCTCCCGCCCTCCAGGCATTGATTGAGTCCCATTGAATGCACAGTGTGGAGTTCGATTTAACTTAAATTGAGCTCTGGCTGTTTAACCTGCTGGAAAATCAGCGTAGTGTGAAGCCCTTGAGTTGCTGCTCCAGAGCGCGCAGCTGCTCCCCACTGGGAATAATGGCCCCGCTCGACATGGTGTTGAACTAACACAGCCTTTGGTGTGACAGCCCCGAAATCTGTTACAAACTCCCTGTGCAGGAGCAGTTGTTGAGTTCTTCCACTCGATTCCTCAGATTTTCCTTGAATAAGCCATCACACAATCCAGTATATGCATCCAAACATACCTCACATGAACTAAGGGGCAGGAGAGTCACAGTTTTGTGTCCATTGCATGTGAGAGACCTCATCAAAACAGCCGCTCACTGTCCAGCGTTTGTGCTCACAAGCTTGTTTGTGTTCTCTCCAATAGCCCATCCGGATAATTTTCAGGAGATTATCCCAAGTTGAGAGCATGTCTGGCCAATTTCAGTCTGATGAGCTTGGAAAAGGGGAGATTAGCAAATGAAGCCAGTGGCAACACGGGTGTCGCCGGGTGTCTGATGATGCACGTGGCACGTGTGACCCGTGCGGCTCTGTTGCCCATTTCAGCGGCAACGTGTCTTGGATCTTGTGCCGGTGGTCCACGTGCACGGTTCTTCTGAGGACTGAGTGGGTCAGTGTGTGTGTGTGTGTGTGTGAGCGTGTGAGACAACAGGCTCAGGGAGCGACAGAGGAAGCGCATCTCCTCATGCTCGGCTGCACGCGGCGTTATTCGCAGCCACAGCCATCGCTCTTCTTCATGTGTGACAGCAGCTCTCCGAAGTGTTCGTCATGTTTCTCAGGCTCGACCTCGCTGACAGAGGTCGCCGGGCTCGCCGGCTGGGTTAGAAGCTGAAGGGGAGAGAAAACATTAACATTGAAGATGTTTGGTGTGTGATGCGTGTGTGTGAGAGAGTGTGGGTTTGTGTGTCACTGTCAGCACAGGTACACTGTGTTCTTTTAAAATGTCTGAAGTCGACTGGTAGCTGAGTGAGTGTGGGAGAGAGCTGTCAGGGTAGGGACTCTCTCTCTCTCTCTCTGTGTGTGTGTGTGTGTGTGTGTGTGTGTGTCAGGGTTGCCCAGTGTATAAAGGGATTAACCCTGTGGGAGTTTGACTGTGCTCTCATGTGTCTCCAACTGTGCAGTCTGGTACAGCTTTACACACTCTCATCCTCACACACACACACACACACACACACACTGTGCAGACCACTGAATCCTGGCCCACACACACTTTGCATTCAGTTCATTATGTTCACAAAACTTGTATATACATTCACACATAGTCACACATAGACAGATAGGGGGATCTCTCCCCACACACACACACACACTCAGAGGCGGGGTTGTGTGCAGACTGTGCTTCGGACACAGACATGCTGCAGCGTGACCTTTAAGTTGGGGGCATGTGGCTGGATCTGGTGTGGACCCGGGGAGGGACGGCATGAGGCCGACAAGCAAAAGGCTAGGCAGGGAAATCCTCCTCCTGTCTCCATAGCAACGGTCACCATGACCAAATTGCATCACACTCCTCACCAGTCTTCTCCCGTGTCTGTATCTGAGTGTCGCTGATCCTCCAGCCTCCCGTGCTCTGTTTGAGCAGTATGTTTATTTACGCCCTGAGCTGTGTCTTACTTACAGCATCGCTGTAAAGATAAGATAAGACGGTACTTTATCGCCTCATCATCTCTGCTGCACCACGCGGCACATTTAGAGGCAAGACGTCCTCGCCGCTTCAGAGACGATCCTCAATGACACGAGACGGGCGAGAGGTCCTCGGGATTGGAAGTGCAGATGGCTACCGGCGCAAATGAGGACCCCCAATGTCTGAGGGGAGCACTCGGGACGCAGCGAGACGGCAGAGGGACGAGACGGACAGGCTGATGGAGACAGGATGGAGAGAATGCCGGCTGGCAGGCGTAGCGTGGGCGGAGTGCACGCTCGGATGAGGAAGAGTCAGGGTTTACCTGCAGTCGGCTCAAATGTGGTCAGTGGAGCTGAAGCAGAACCCAGTTAGCAACTAGAGATTAAGTTGCATGCTCACCACGCTCAACACTGGGTTTCTACTCAAAGACAGAATATTTGAATAGGCTCACACTGCATTGAAGCTACAGGTGTTTCCCGCCTCTGCCAGTGTCAGTATCTGAAGTGCTGACCTTCAGTCTGTCACACTCTGGCAGAGAGACACCTGGGAGGACACGTATCACCTCTCTCTGTCTCTCTCTCTCCCTCCTCTTCCTCTCCGCGCTTTTATCACTCTGTCGGGATCCGTTTTCGTTGTCATTTCTCCCGCCGTTGTGAACCAGAGGTGATGCGGGGTCAGGAGGAAATGACACGTGTTTGACAGGAAGAAGCCTCAGGGATGGACAGGGCAGCCTCTTTCTTTTTTTTTTTTAAACTCCGCTCTGCTTCCTGGCCAAGAGCACACACACACACACACACACACACACACATGCAAATAGACAGGCGGGGCGTCGCTTCCTCTTCTCGTCAGCACGACACACTTTCACACCCTTGTCAAAGAAGCCATGTATTTAAATGTTTTGTTTGTGGAGTTATTTATTGTTTGGGTGCAGCTCTGTCAACACTGTCTCAGTGCTGCAGGCAGGACACGTGAACATGTGAAAACTCACCCACTTTTTTCTCTTCACCTCCTTCTCCAGGTCTTGATGCTCGTCAACGACAACGACGACGACGGCTTCCTTACCCAGCGTCTGCCCGCCCTCTCCTCCATGTCACAGCAGGGCGGTGTCGCCACAGCCTACGTCTGCCAGGACTTCACCTGCTCCCTGCCTGTAACTGACCCCCAGGAACTGCGCCGCCTCCTGCTGCACGGGGCCGCGGACACGCAGGCGGAATGACGAGCAAGGTCCTCCAAAGACTTTCTGCAGCCGTAGCTTAGCCCTTTACTGTTTGCTGTAGTCAGTGGGTCTGCACTCACAGCTCGACCCCTCTTTTCTTTATTAGAAACACCAGCTTTATATACCTGGAATATCAGGTTTCATGGTAGCGGGCTTGCTGGGGTCAGGTTAAGTCCTGATAAAGAATAATGCACAGCAGCAGTGGCAGCTTTCTCAAATCATAGCACTTTGGACAAACCGTCCAGTCTTGACTTTTAGCCCAAGAAAAATAAACCACAGACTCCTCATAGACGATATGAACGTGGCCGTCAGTATTTTGCCGTCGGCCCGACTTCCAGCCCCCCACACCCGCGTCACTTGGGTGCAGTCTTGTATCTATCCCTGTACATAAGTTGAAAAGTTGTGGTTGTTGTTTTAGCTCTTCTCTCTTTTTTTTTGCATCTCAAGAAATGAGATGAAACGCGCCAGAGCGAACTGCAGTGACGAGGACTCACTAATTACAGGGAGTGATCCTGAAGTAGCTCCACAGCATCAACGCACGACATGAGAACAGAGCGCTCCAAACAGGCGCTGCACTTGGAAATATAAAGGAGAAAAAAGATGGTGGAAGCACGGGGGGGGGCTACTCTGCTTTAACTTGTAGTAACCTCAGTGAGGGAGCTGCTCTAACAAGCCTCCGTTTACCATCTGCTCAGCTTTGATGGTTACTTCTGTTTTCTTCTGCTGAGGCAGAAACTCCCGTCCTGAGTTCAGTAAGTAACAGCATGTGCACCGTATGATGTATGCGCTCAACCCTGAACAATAAAACTTTATCTTCTTACCAGCAGAGTCCATTTCAGTTTTGGACCGGATGCTTCATTCGTACATACACCAGGCTTTATATATATGAGGCCTCTCAACACCTTCGTTTTAAAAGAAGTTTTGGCTTAGAGACTTTCGGAATCACCGAATCACTGACGGAACAGATTGTGGCATTTTTATGTTGTTATACTTCTCTTGGTCCAGGATGGGAAATCTCTGGAAGTTAACGGCGTGAGTGCGTTCCAGCAGTCTGTCGTTTTCTTCTTCTTCAGTACTGTAAATAATAACCCTAACCCCTCCCCGCCCCTCCACAGCAGGCTGGATGAAGGTAATGTAAACCCGTGTATGTTGTAGCGAGATGAAGGGGCACGTGTGTGTGTTTGTGAAAGTTTGTGTGCACGAGGGGGAGAGACAGATGGACTGCTAATGTCTCCAGCTCTGAGCTGTGGAAGCGAAGGAGGAGAAAACAAGAAGGAACAAATGTGACGCCACGGCGCCATGTATTTTCCTCCACGCTCCACACCTGGGCCGTCTGCACTTGTTTACTTCTGCCCCTCGCCTTTTTTTCCCTTTCGTGCGCCCCACCCTCCATCATTCTCCTCCTCTTCCTCCTCCTCAGATCCGGTGAGGGGTGAGGAGCAGAGACGGGGGGAGAGGGAGAGGGATCACTCTGTTCCATTTAAACTCTGTTGTGTCCTCACTTCTCTTAACCTGTCAGATTGGGAGCAGTCGAGTTTCTTCGTGTCTCTCTTTGGGAATCACTTTTCTTACATTTCCAGCAAACGCTTCCAAACTTTCACCCTAACCCCCCCCTCCTTCTATCTTTGGGAACAGACACGCTCCTGTCGCTCGCTCTCTGCAGCTCTTCATGTGAGAACTGCTGTCATCTCATCTTTTCAATCATTTTTTTCCCTGACACACTTAGAGAAGACGAACATCCTCCTCTCTTAAATTCCATCACTCCTCATGAATTATTTTCAATGAACCACACAAGCTGAATCCGTCCTTGTACTGGGATTACTGGTTGACCTCTGCTAACTTAATGCCCTGTTAATTCCGGAGCAGTAATCAATGCAGTGCTCGTCCCCTGAAGCCTCAGACAGTTTGTCCTCCAAGGCTCAACTGCATCTTATTCCCTTTGTCTGGATATTTATTTGCATATGTGCCAAATCCCCTTTTCTAAAATCTCCTAAACATGCCACGTCCCCCCCCCCCAAACTCCATGAATTATTCTCAGAGAAAATGTTTAAAAACGCATCCCTCCTATAAATCCTGTGGTTGTCAGACCGGCAGTTATTTCGCTATCGACGAATACTTTTTAATATTATTACGAGCACCATATGTTTTCCTGCGTCCTGCAGGTTTGGAGCAGATTCCATAAATTGCAGCTCTTTAAAAATGGTGAGTGAGCTCTGGGCCGTCAGTGCAGCCGTCCTGACTTCATCACTGCTGTCACGCTGTTTGGCTGAAGCGATGTCTTGATGATGATTTACTGCGTTTCAAGCACATTTGGAAGGTCTGTGTGTAAGACTAGATTTAAATGGACTGTTTTTATATCAGGCTTTTATCGTCCAGTCCACCGCTGCGAGCACTTTACAGCACAAGTCGCTCACATATTCATACAGGGCTTTGAAACGTTCTGTCACAGAGCCTTCAGATACAGTTTGGGACTCCGCGTCTGTTGCCTCTGCAGCATGTTGGCTGAAGGAGTCAGGAATTGAACCACTGACCACCTGGAGAATGAACAACACACTCTACCCCCCCCTTAGCCACAGCCGCCCACGACTGGAGCCCTGGGACTGTTGGCAAATGCAATATATTTCCTGAATGACAGAGAACACGCTATGAAGTCAAAATTTACAGCGAAGATCATTTAAATGGTGTGTTTTACTTTGAATAGAAACGAGATGCGTGTGTGTGTTGTGTGTGTGTTTTCTTGTGCAGTCTCCATTGTGCTGAACAACCCGCCGTGACTGCTGTGATAATGAGGCCACGAGGGGCTGAGACAGACTTGGAGACAGGAGACGCATCAGAGACAGCGCGTGGGTGCGGGAGGGGACGAGGATGCTCGTATTGCCTCCCTCTTTAAAACCTTTCTCTCTGCTCTCATGTCATTTTTCCGAACACCAAACTATTTCTGCTGCCAGATCAAAGGTGACCTGAGTGCACGTGCACATACTAGCATGTGTGTGGTCCCCCACCCCCGCCTCCCAACCTGCAGCAGCTCTGCCATGGGTGAGAGGCCTGGTAAAATATGGATTACCACAGTCTCCTGGCAGATTTGACCACATCATCTTTTGCTGTCAATTTGCAAATTAGGCTGATGTGAGATGCGCTTTGACAGAATGCCCAGGGCGCTGCTGGGAATGATCGATCGGGGCCTATTGTTGCAGGAGGTGACGATGGAAGTGAGGAATGATCTGTCTCTTCACATTCATCATCACTTCCTCTGGAGTCAGTGGGATAGTGGAGGAGGGGGGGGGCTAGAAAAAGAAACAGCATCAGAGATTATTATCTGTATATTTCCATCTTTACGGCCCAAAGAGCGGTGGTGGTGATTTTTTTCTGTCTGTAACTTTATTTCCCGCGCACCCGACCTCACCGTGTCCACCGTGACACTTCAGCCGACGCCGCTGAGGATAAACTCCAGACTCAGTTTAGCACAGAAACAGTTTACTGTGCGTCTCGCCTGGTCGTTGACGTCGGTGGGCTGCAGCTGTGTCACAGTCACGCAGAGAGACTCTCGTCTGTGTCCAAAGATGACAGTTCTCCTCTCCCACGTCTCCTTCTCATCTAAGATCTGAGGTGTCAAAACCACCTTAATGTTTTTGTTTTTCGTGCTGTTTTCATTTCACCTCTGTCTCTCCCGTTCAGACACTTTGTGTGAAGGTTCTCACCTTCTGCTTCTGCCCATTTCCAGCTCTGCACCATGAAGCTGCCTGTGGATATAAAGACGTTATTAAACAATGCAAGCAGAGAGAGGCACAGCACCAATCTGACCTAATGTATTTTAAATTGCATCGATCCTGGTGTTTTGTAGGAAGCCCATTCCTGCCAGAAAATTAAAAATAGATGAAATTGTTTTTTGTTTTTTTTTCACTTAGAGTCTATATTGTATCACTTTTCCTTTTGACTTCCTGTTGTCTTTGGTGGAGCGGGTCAGACACAGACTTGGGTCCGTTGAGGTCAAAGACCCTTCATCACTGAGACATCAGGTTTCTTCGAGGCAGTTCGGCCACGTGACTCGATCATGTACAAACCAGCCAGGCTGAGTTTAATTAGAGCCGCTATTGATTCGCTCCTGAATGAAAACAGTGCTCATAAAACTTTGATTCATGTAACTTCACAGCAGATCCCTTTCGCTTGGACGAGGCCGAGCGAAATTTTAAAACACTTGTCAGCGAAAGGGGGAAAATTGATCTCACAGTTTTTCATTTGCCTCAGAGCATCAATCTTAAAAAAACATAATCTCAGAAGGCCTCGACTCGATTGGAAATCAAGGGACTACCAGCTGGAGTTGTGATTCACAGAAATATATAAAACAAACAAACAGATGAAGCATTGTATGTTTGCAGCCGAGCGAACACACCCTCTCCCTCGCTCCTGCTCCTCCCGCCCATTCATCATGCGTTGCCAGGTTTGTGTGCTGGGTAGAGCGTTAACTAGAGCAGCTGAGGCTGAGGGGAACTAGTTCATCACGGTAGCCTAGTTAGATGAAAGCGGAGAGGAAGAAGACGCTCATTAAACTCTTCCTCCCCGTCCTCCTCGGGTTCCTTCCTCTCCGCTCCTCCGCAGCATCACAGTTTTGCGTCACACTCGATGAGCGAAACAGGCGTTTTCACACGACACAACGCAATTACACGCTTCCCGCGGCTCAATCCGTCCCCAGAATTTGACTCAAAGTCAGTGTTGATGAAAGGTAAAATCTGCCAAACTGCCATAGGGCCCCATGTCAGGGTCACTACACATGAAAGTGAGGACATGTAGCTCTTTTTTTTAACGCTGATTTTTCTATAAATAATTGGAGTAAAAACTTCTAAAACAGGGTATTCTTTCGATATCTTATGGTTTTCCACACACATACAGAATCCAGTCTTTACGGCTTCATGTCTTGACATTTGCTTGACATTCGACGACATTTGTGGACGCGTGTTAACTGCATCGCTTTGAGAGTTTGTCAAAAAATGCAAGGAGAATAATGACAGCAAAATGTCAACAGGCTTGGACCTCGAGGTGAAGTGCACTGTGGGCCAGTGGGATGTTGGGTGATGGGAGGGGGGGGGGGGGGGGGGTTTATTGTGATAATACTGTACTCGCTCAGCTAATTGTTGAGGGTTTAAGAAAGTGGAAGCATGGCTCTGTATAGATAACATGAACAAGATCTAGGTTCATAGTGGCTTAAATGAAATAAATTCCAGATTGTCTTCCATGCTGACTTTCTGCCGAGCCCTCTCCTTCTCTGCAGAGTCTGGATATAAATAGCAGGCTGTATCACACAGTGCCCACATACCATCATTTTGTCCTCCGTGTCTGTTACAACAACAGCAGCGAGTTGTGGACGCGAGTTGTGTGCGATGTGGACGCCTCACGGCTGGTCAGATGCTCCTCACACCTTTGGCGTTCATCATTCCACCAGTATTGTTCAGTCAGATCTCAGTGCACCACTCCACATTTAATGAGAGTACAGTGCGTTCAAAATAAATAATATTCTAGTGTTGCAGCCACAATTGACCTAAATCAAAAGTCCGTTTCAATTCTCAAACACATCACATTCTCCCCGGGCTGCAGAAATCCTTGTGGGACCTTGTCACACATCAAGATGGCCGTCCATATTTAGTTAATGCCATTGAGAAAGCGGTGGCGATGGCAACTTGTTTACTCGTCTACGGCGTCTTGGGACGATAGCTGGAGGTCTGATCAGGTTGTGTCTGTTCCCCGCAACCAGAGCAGAGCACCAGCAACACACAAAGCAAAGAAAACACGAAAGACAGATGGAGCCGGGCAGGGAATTAATAATATATTTAACAGGGAAAATATTATCACAAAGAGATTCTCAGACTTGTCCTTATTAAGGAAAAACTCCCGTTACATGTTTGTAAACATGTGGCTTTGGATTATATTTTGCTTTTGATTGCTGAAATAATTTTAATTGTGGGGGAGTTAATGCAGCGTAGCGTTGCATGCGAGGCCCCTTATCAGCATCAAATCAAAGCGACATTCCTCTCAGAAGTCCCGTCTGTGCTGTCAGTGAAATTGCAACCAGCCAGGCCCCTCTGATGGAAACGATATTAAGAGATGCTGCGAGACAGATGCCGAGACAGACGATTATTGTTTGCATATGGGGCTTTTCATGACTCAGCCACGCTGTAACTGAAGGACCGATAGACGCCAGAATTCCCTCAACAGCCTCGCGCCCGCCCATCAGGGGAAGAATCAAAGCGGATATATGGTGAGGAACAGAATTGCCGTCAGATTGAAGAACAAACTGAACAAACACAAATTCTTTTTAACCCCTCGCTTGACGTGGAGACGGGTCTCAATCTGTTGGTCGGTCGGGTGGCACCATGCCGTGTTCTGAGCCCGACCAGTGAGTGACGATGCAGGGCCAACATGAAACTTATGGGACTTGATCTGGAGCAGGAGGCCTCGTTCTGTACACAGAGCAACAACAAATACCTTCCCATTACACCTCAGCCCCTCGGAGATTTACCGTGTTCATTTCATGCGCACCCTGAGAACAGATGCGGCAGTCCGTGCACAGCGGGTATTGATGATTTGATTACTGCCGCAATTCCACTGTTGTGCTGTATAGCTGGAATTGATCCGCATCGAGAAGCCGTACTGTAACCGCACCGATAAATTCACTTCATTGTTCTGGATTTACCGGAGGTTTGTTTCTCTCGCATAAACAGGATGGAATAAACGACTGGAAATATCAATATACGGTTTGTTTGAGGCTTTTTTTTTTTTTTTAAGGTCAGGCTGTAAAAAGGAAAATAAAAAGCTGAGCGATGCTAAAACTCTTTGAGTAATTACTCTTTGTGGGCAGCTGTATAGGATTATTCCAGTTTACAACGGTTTGTGTAGCTTTGCCCATCATCAATATTTACAATAATACCAGGATCGTCAATGACTTCATGACCAAGATCTTGGAATGCAGCAAGAACTCATAAAAAGTCAGTTGAACGATAATCAAAGGGAAAGATTTGCTGATAAAATAACTGCACTGGTCTAAATGAAAGACAACTGTGATTACAATCACTTTTTGCTAACTGGGCATTTTAGCTTGTAGCTCAACGTTTTCAAAACCTTTTTTTTCCATGTGAGAGGTTCATGTCACACAACAACAAGGAAGTGAAGTGACTCAGGACTGAGCAGGTGGGTGGGGGCTAATTTGGATGATTGTCTCTGTGTTGTCATCCTTGTCTCCCCCTATGTCAGCAGAGTGCGGCTCCAGTCCCCCCATCCTCCCATCCACCCCCCGACGTGAGCAGAAGTTTTCTACTTCTGTCCTGGTGACGTTTTCACATCCTGAAGGGGCTCAACCTTAAACATCGGACCTTTGTGATTGGACTTTCCAGAAAAAGGAGAACAACTGCGAGAATTCTAAATCCTATTTTACCCTTTTGACTTCATTTGGATAAGTGGGTGTTTCCGTTGTTCTGCTAAGTTACTCATTCCCTTAATTTCACCCGTGATCCATTACATAATACTACATCTGCTGTATCCGATGACTGAGTGTCACATCTGCAAGCTACTTCACAGGCTCCTGGCCCAGAGAAATAAGATTGATAAAGTACAAGTGGAATTCCTATTTGATGAGACATCTAAACTCTGAACAGTGCTGCGACCACAAAGAACCTGGATAAAAGCTGCAGATCATTTTTCTCCTGGACATTTTACAGCGGAGAGAGCGAAGACTTCCGTGGCTTCTCGCTGTTGTGGCTGTAACTCTCTCCAGACCGTTGAAACAAGCTGAAGGCTAGCCAGAGTCTGGGACACACACACACACACACACGTTCCTGTCTCCCTCTCTCTGTTCCTCTCACTCAGGTTAATGAAGTGTGACTGTTCTGACAGGAGAGACCCACTCAGAAAACTCACCGAGGAGCAAGTTACACCCTCCATATTTCCAAAGAAAACACACACACACAGTCTGACATCTATGGACCCCTCGAATCAGTCCTTCTGTCTGATGGCATCAGTCCTGGGAGTGTGTGTGTGTTCTACATGCCTGGATTTTCAGTGGTTTATGGAGATCTTCTCCAGCCTACGATGCCACATCTGTTCCCCGCGGTCCCACTGCCATCCTCCTCTCTGATCAGCGTCCAGGTGGCATTCCTGTGAGGCCAGTTTCATCACGGTCACATGATGAATGAGACAGCTTCATTTGCATAATAAACAGCTCGAGCTGGAGACTCGGGGACGTGAGGAAACCCGCCTGAACTCTGCCTGGTCATTTGAACTCAGTAAGACTCCTCTGGTGCCTGTTTTGTTGCTATATAACTTCATTCAGTGAATAAGTCATTGTGTCAAGCTACAGGGTTAAATTAATTCACTTCATAGTATTTGCCATGGAAATGATCATGTGCCTGAATATGGTCCCTTAAACAAGATTCTTAACCAGACTTTTGACTCACATAGTATATATTTATACTAGACTTGTTATAGCTTTAATTCTGAGATTCCTCTACACTATACATCTTAGAATGTATAGAGAAGGCCAATAGTTAAAATGTTATAATTTGTTGTTCAAAACTAAACTGAATTGAGTAGCATTTATTGACACAAGTGCTAATGTTAAAAATTAAAATCATATAAATATAATTTTCAATATTTATTTATTTATTAATATAGTCAATTCAAGCAAACAGTGACTTGCATTAATTTATGTTGTTTTAATGTTGCGTCAGGCAGCTTCAAACTTCAACCAACATGAAGGTTTTAAATTCAAAGTGGTGCACCTGTTCCACCCTCCCAACCAGTAGGTGGCGCTAATGCACCCAAACGCAATTGCCAGCTGCCCGTGCAACACCAAAAGAAGAAGAAGCAGCAGCTACAGGTGGTTTGCTGTTTGCCTGTTTGCTGCCAGTCACACTTCTAAATCTCTCCTCTGTCAGGGAGTGAGTTCTTTTTCTCTCCTCGGCCCTTTTGTGACTGACCTGTGAACTGAACCCTAAAGCCAAAGGAGACACTTTGAAACCTGGATCTGGTTCCTCTTTGTAGCATTAGCTAGCATTAGCATCTAGCACATGTGTTGCACTGAATGTTGGCTAGCCCCTGAGGATTTAAGACTACTAGTTTGGGTTCTGCCACCAAGTCACATGTGCATGGAAGTTCCATCTGAATGAGGTGAAACAAGAAGACCTGACTTGTTGACAATTCTTTTTATTTACTGTGTTACTCCGGTGCGTCCACACCTGTTTGAATGTTGACCAATGTTGACTAACTCCACCCAAGAGATGGGCCGACTTCTTCCAAGAGAGATTTCATCATTTGGCGTTTCAGCGATGGCGGTGGGGGACATCTGCTTGTCTGCTGACTCTGAGGACCACAGGACATCGATGATTCACATTATTGTCAAAATTGACAAACGTCTCATCACGCCTATCTGTGGAGGATGAAGAGTGGTAAGTTACATATCTTGCTTCCTATTTCTGAGTCACCGCTAAGTCGATGTGGGCAGACGAGGGGATTGTCGGGATTACAGGATGGTAATGTGAGGAATCTGTCGAACCATCGCGCATGTGGAAACTCCATAGCTTACAAACGTATGCGTGTCCACACAGCATGCACGCAGTCTTTCCTCTTAATGCTCTGTTTTTTATTCTTGCTCCAGACTCCCTCCCTCTCTCTCTCTCTCACACACACACACACACACATATGTACCCACACTCCTCCCTAACTCCTACACTTTTCCATTATTCAAATAATTCAAAACACCCACCCGAGCCATCATGGAATGGAAATATTGATCTTCCTTCCAGTCGCTCATTTCGGTTGGGGAAATGGCTCGAGACAAATGTGAGGGCCCCGGCCTTTATTTAATCTCCACTGGGTAACATACAGCACAGGGCTGTCTGCTATTTCTGATGTGCGGAATGGAAACACAACATTTCAGTCAATCCCGGCACCGAATGGAAGGCCGCCGAGAGGGACGTAAACACCTTCATCTGTTTTCCCCTGATGATGCAGAGGAATCAGTGTGTTGCTGAGGTGAAGGAAGGAAAGTACTCTCACATGTCCGGGGTGTGTTGTCGACTTTTGTGTGTGTTTGCGTGAGCGGTTTGTGCAGTCTGTCTTGTGCGAGCGAATGTGTCGCTGTGTGGCGTGTGATAGACAAGAGAACACGTTGCTTGTTGGATGCAATTGGCAGGTAGCAGCTGCAGATCATTTCTGAGGTCAGGGGTGAAAAACACACACTCACGCAATGTCAGGCCGCCTCATTAGTACTGTCTCTGTCATGAAGGAATCCAAACTCTTTCGGAAGGACAGACTTAGTGAAGGGGGGAAAATAAAGTTTGAGCTGTCGTGTGAGTGACAGACAGGAGAGGAAAGTGTCATAAAGTAACTCTTCTCCAAGAGCAGTCCGGTATCTGTGTAAGTGAGGAGTGTCACTGTGTCGTCCAGGAGAAAAGTGTGTGTACGCTCGCTTTATTGGGACTTGAAGCAAGTTCTCCCTTCGAAAGTGGAGGTTGTCAAAGTCGGTGTCGGGGAAATCTATGGAAGTCAGTGTAATGTCATTCAGACGTGACAATATGTGTCTGCAGTTCGTCAATACTCTCATCCCGTGGGGGGGGATCGATCGCCATGATCGCTTTTCCCTTTCCGCCAGCTTTTAACCACATAACCACGCTGTACCACATTGCTCTCATAACTGTTTGTTTCCTGGTCGGCTGAGCACAAGAGTGATCATCATGATTCATATAAAGAAAGTATGATGAAGGAATAATACACACTGACACCAATTCAGTTATTCCAGTTGTTTATTCACTCTTAAGTAATGTGGGACCATCTCCTCATAACCTGCTGGGCCCTGAGCTATTAAGAGCGCAGGCTCCGAAGCAGGGGCCCCACATAGCCTTGCATCACTACAGGGACAGCCGCCTGTCCTGGGTTGACTCGCTAAGACCCCCGGTGGGAGCGCGCAGCTCAGTGGGAGCCGACACTAACAGAGCTGGAGGACGCTCAAAGAGGAAATAGATGAAAGACGGAATCACCCAGGGGCCCCTTCTGTTTCTCCCCCGCCCCTCCTTCATCTCAACTTTTATCCTCAGCTCTGTCACTATTCTGTCATGCTGCAATAGCAAGTTCTTGTTATCAGTGCACATTCATACAAATATTTAAGTTTTAATTAGGTTCAGAGGAGGGAGGAGGAAGTCACAAGCAGTGAGGATTTCCCGTCTCCCCACCGATCTATTTTTCATCTATTTGTCTGAGCCAAACGACCTCTTGTTCTACTGCGTGTACTTCATCTTAAACTCATTCGTGTTGTTGTTTGTCCTCCTGGTCCTAATCTGTCTGCTTGTCCACCTTACGTCTCTCTCTCTCTCTCTCTCTCTCTCTGCTCTTTCCTCTGTCTTTACCTGTCTCCCTTTTTATTGCCTTTTCCTTTCAACGCTGCTCTTGTCACTTTATCTCAGTTCGCCTCTATATTGGATATCTGCCCCTTCTTTGCTCTTCCTCTCTCAATGCGCCATCTCCTTCTTTGGTCAGCCTCGCTGCTCTGCTCATCCTCCTCCTCCTCCTACTCTTCTTCTCATCTAATATCTTTATTTTCCCACTTCTTCCAGTTCAGCTCCTATCCTTCATTTCCCTGTCGGCCCTGCAGTCTCCTCATCTTTTTGCCTCCGTGTCATGACAGGCGTATAATTTATGAAGTGTTGAAAATGTTCCTTTCTGAGCTGCTCTGCTCCGTAACCAAGGTTACCGACATGTGAATCAGTATCGCTGAAATCACGTGTGATTTCTAGGTGGGCAAATGGGAATGGAAAAGCCTCAGAGTCGCAGCTTTGTATAGTCTGGGGCCTTGTGTTTAACATATTTCAATTGGAAGTGATTTTTTGTTTCTAAACGACCGATATTGTTGCTGACCCTGTTTGGGCTCCCATAACACGCCCACACACATGCACTGACACGCTACATGAGTCACACACAGTGAATTGTATTACTGTATTGTTTTGGATTGCATGTTGGCTAAAATAAACTGACACGCTCCTTTTCTTCTATTTATCATTCGACAGATAAATAGAAAAGTGAGACTTGCATCTGGTTGCCAGCGCTGCTCGGTCCAGCCATGCGACTGTGTTTGGTAACTGTGTGTATGGAGTGTTTTCAAGAGGCAGTCAGGCGATAGTCAGGCTCATACACCGTGAGGTGGACTGCATGTTTTACTGCTCTCACATTGTTTAGGATGTTTTCAGACCTAATGCAACAGAAGTCTTTCTAATGGCACAATAACACATCAGCGAGCGAGACGACCTCGGTGCTGCGGCTCCAGGATCCCGATCCTCTGCAGACTGCAACTGCACAAACATGCTATACACATGTATTTGTAATATTTTTGCCGAATCCGTTTTCCATCTTTCAACCATTTTATAATTATGCTAAATGGACTCAATTAAGTTCTATTTTGTTTTTGGTTTGATAGAGAAAAGGTTTGCTGTGATTTCAGACTCCAAGATGTTTTTACATTTGAAAATATTTCCTCTCCTTCATTTGAATCCCAGTTTCTTTTTTTGTTAACTATTCAGCGGACTGGTCTCAGCTGTGAAAGTTCTATATTTATAGCTTTTATGCTTTCTCGCCATTAAGTTGTTTAGAAATGCCATTTCCAGGAGACAGGGTCTACATATAAAGGAAATGTACCTTTTCGGTCACATTCACACAAAATGGATGAAATGAAAAATGTGTTCCTTCAACCCTCCGATGCAAGTGAACAGGAGATTCCACTCAGCCGGAGCTTTAGGTGGCGGTGGAGGTCTTCCCCCTCACATGACCCCTGTGTGGTCGAACTGGCCAGAGAGTTCATCCATTTTAGCTGTCAGTGCTAAAGTGGCTGATGTAATAGCGGTCAACTATGCGCTAATTTGTCCCTCGACCCTCACCTGACCCCGGGTGTCACCATAAACATTAGTGCATTGCTCAATCAGTTTGCCAGCCCATAGCCTCCATACTTCATATTGTAATGGTTTTTAATATTCTGAGTGAGAGAAGCCAGGCAAGATTTGAGACTGCAAAAACTGTCGGGGGGAAAAAAAGTTGATGTCCATACATTGATCAAAGTTAAGTGACATTTAAATCAAGGTCTGCCTGCAGCTGCGTTGTTGATTGCTCGCAGTATATTCCCAGCATTACCAGTTTAATCTGTCTGGACCATTTCCACACAGTCCTGTAAAAACAGATGAGCAGAGTCTCCGAGTGTGAAAGTCTCAATAAACAGCAACTGCTGTAGTCTGTTGTGAAAGTAATGTTTTACGCAGTAGCGGCACTTATGATTTAAAAGTGAGCTTGCGAGACTTAACTGTCCTCAATCCAAAGTATTATCGGTTGTTAGGTCCCAGTGACTGCAGGCCTGCTGTGTGTCCAGAGACAGAAGAAAGTTCAACAGCATTTGTCAATTGCAGCTTCCTGGATTTCACATCAACCACAAAACCAATGTTCCACTTCTGATGATTTTATTGATTAAAAGGAACCAGCTTGACATATTTCAGCATGCTGTCAGTAGAACTGTTTTTTTTTTTTTCCTTCTTTCCATTTTGGTTTGTTGACTTCCTCACCTGCTTTGGAATGTGTTGTCGCTAGATTTCCTGGGACATAACAGAGAATATGAAATCCTGAGTGACCTGTTTTCCTCCAGTGCTAGTGATGCAAAGGCATTTTATAGGAGAGTAAAATATAGACGACTTGTTTATATCCTTGTCTCGGAGGAGACTACAAGAGCTAAAGTAAGGCTTTATTGTCCTATGGCACCTCTGGGTGCTAAAAAACCCCAACTGTGGTTAACATGTCATTGATTCTGTCTTGTCTGTAATGGAATGTGAGGCTGGAAAACATGGACTGCTCAACGGGTGCTGTGCCTGAAGGTGGAACTCTGGGAAGGTTGTTGCTTAAGGGTAACATCAGTGTGAAGTGGGTGGACAGTGCTTTGGGTTAACAGTAAGAACAGCATCGGAACAATGGCAGATAGAGTAACTTAACGATCAATAAATTAGTCAGGGGGCTAATCACGGTTCATGGACACACCCCTCAGGCTGTTACTGCTCGCACATCGGTGGTAATCACCTACCAGTTAATTAAAAAAGCTATCAGTTGCTTAAAGATGACGACTGCAGCAGTGCAGGGAGGTCAGAGCTGCAGCAGCTGTCTCGGCCATTTACATAAAAACAGGTGACCTTTCTAAGATGGGAGAGAAAGAAAATGACTGAGATCACTCACACGGAGACAACGTTTGAGGGAACTCCAGTGACATATAAAGTTTAAGATATAACAACAGTGCTATTCCAGTTTCTCTGATGATGACTCCAGATGGCTGCAGTAGGAATATCAAGTTAATAAAAACCATCCTGTGGCAGACCTCACATGTTATCTAGTACTTGATGAGACAAATAAAAAAAAAAATACAGCTGTCAAAGTAGAGGGGGAAAAAGATATATTGGTTGATCCTCTGGGGATGATGATCATGGTACAAATGAGCATCTGTACAGAGACATTAAAATAAAGTTAATTATTTCACATTTGTCCATATACAGTGTAAACATTGCTGCTGGCCAGTCATCTGAGGACTGAGAGACTATCTCCTGTAACATGAGATCACTCAGCTGATGAATGTGGGTCCTAGCTGGAACGAGCCAGTGCTAACAAACACCATTCATCGACCCCCTCACACATTAGCCTTGGGGAGCGCTCTGTGTTGAATCACTGGTGCTTTATTCCCATTAATGAATTATACATGCATTTTTGGATTTATTAATATAAATGAAAGTTCTATTTCTTTTAGGTGCAACGTTACCCAGAACCACATCCATATTTTCTATTCAGAGGAGAGCCTTATTCCAGCTTGATGTTTTAATCAATGGATTTAATGGAAAATTAATATGTGGAACAATTAAGTCATCTGACCAAACAGGAGGTATTGACAGAGGCTGTTACACCACACCTTCACGTTTCCTCACATTGTCTCCTCTGATGTTCACATGCAGGTGATAATTGCTTTTTTTTTTAGGTCATGTGTGCATTTGTGCTGTTTGGTCTTCACTCTTCATGTAAACAACCCAGGTGATTAATATTTGCTCCGGTACACGAGCGCTGCCTACAACAAGTTCTATGAAAAATAAATTGGTGCCGCTCATTGATTTGTTCCTGCTCTCGGATCAATGGTCATGCACCATAATGAATATGAAGAATGCTGCTGCTACGCTTGAGTAATGTCCCAAGACCCAAGTGTGAGTGCATAAGAATGGGGATAACATTGCATTGCAGATACTTCTACATTGCTAAAAAAAAATAAACCCACAGAGTGCAACTCTTTGTTCTGCCTTAAGCTGCATCACTCCCTTAACCAACTGTGTGTGTATGTGGCGTGTGTGTGCGCGAGAGTGAGCGAGATGGCCTGGGGAAACATCTTCCCCTAGTGGCCACCACCACACACATCAGAGCGCGCCTCCTCTGTTTCCAAATCTTGCAACAGAAATAACCAAAATCTTTTTTTTTTTTTTTCTACACATATTTTTTTTTATACAACAATGACATAGTTTCACTTTTATTACACAAAATGACAGAGTCAGTGGTAGCTATCCATTCTCTGCAAATGTGATGATGTCTGGGGAGCTCAAGGGCCCTCCTGGGGTCCCCGAGGCCCGATGAGGGGTTCCTCCTATACACAGAATGACAAAATTTAGATTCATAATGAGCTCCTGACATTTTGCATTGAAAAACTTTGAGACTGCTGAGTTTACATTTTACTTTTATCACAAACACTTCATTTGAAATATGTCATTTAAAGAGGGGTTATACAGGACTGGTCAGGGATCCGTGGGGTAACTGGGGTGTATGTTGTTTTTTTTCCATTTGGACTTGGGAGACATTTACCTGAGTATTCCCTCTCGGTTGGAGTCACATTGCACCATGTGGCAGCCCCCCCCCCCTCCCTCGAAATTCCTCATAATAAAGCTCCGGGCCAATCACGTGGCGATCCTGCAAGATGCCACCACTCCCTTGCCTCTCATTGGCTGACAGTTGACAATAAGATTCCAGCTGTTCGGGCCCCCCTCCCTTCCCCTGCACGGCCGAGATTGACAGCGAGCTCGGCCAGTGAGGCGCGCGCTCCGAGCCAGGACGCGCGGCGATTGGCGCAAGGAGTGGGCGCTCGCTGGGCGGCGAGTGGGAGAAGTTCGGATCCCTCCATCCAGCTGTGCACGCTCTGCCGATGGACGGAACCGACCCAACACAGTCAGGAGGAGACAGGAGCGAGTGCACGGAGCTGCCCGCGCTGCTGGTTGACGCGCAAAGACGAGTGGACGCAGTTTGTGATGGGAGAAAGTGCCAGCGCCTGGTGCCTGCGTGTGTCCGGAGACAGGATGCGCAGCAGCATCTCCGCGGATCTCTAAAGCCCTGATGCGGGATACGCGCTTCAAACCGCCTGTGGATGCAACGGAAAGTCCTGGATTCTTAATTTCGAAGGAGGAAACGCGTGTGGCGGGGAACCGACCCGGTCATTGATTTTCGCTTTCTCTCCCTCTCTCTCTCTTTTCTGAGGTTTGTCCATCAGCTCTGGCTCATAAAGAAGTTTTTGCGCGCGGGTGATACATTAACAAAGACTGCGCGCTGCAGCACACGACATCTCCCGGCTCCATGTGTTCCTCTCTCTGACTGAGGGGGGGTTGTGAAGTGTCGTTGAGGCCCCTGGAAGACGCTCATTGGACATCAGAGACCGGGGCTCGGGCGCACCGCGTCTGCGGAGAGGGACGCGCGCGGCGACCCACCACCTGGGAACTGTACAGCCTCTCCAGACGCACCAAAACCCACAAGACCCTCAGGACCCTCTCCTCCTCTTCTCCATCTCCTCTCTCCTTCCTACCAAGTGGGATTTTGTTGAATTCCCCTCTTCGGGCTGCTGCTGCTGTGGACTTTACAGCCACGACAAAAAACTGACCATGCGATGACTGAGCGCACTTTGGGCACATCTACAGAATCCATTTCAGGTAATAGAATCGAAAGGAAAGATGCTCGTGCACAAAGCAGTCACTTCAGGAGGGATGAGGGATGCTGCCGAACTTTGGCAATCACAGCCTGAGATTTCTGTTGCTGAGGAAGAGGAGCGATTTTTGGCTTTGACTCTGAGGAAGATTAATTCTAGCCCCCTTATTCTAAGCTAATATGTAACCATGGTCAATTTATATATATATTGATGTGTGCACCACCACGGCTCCATCCATTGAGAAGTTGGTAATTTCAAAATCAATAATCTAATTGTGTGTATTTCCTTGATCTGAGATCAGATGTTGTTCAGATCCCCCCCCCCCCCCATATAATGCGCGCTGCTGTGGCTCCTGCAGACACCTGGGCATCCCCATGTTCACTGTCTCTTCACTTATGTCCGCAGGAGGTGAATGATGGCCGAGGATGGGGGAAATCTCTCCGCCAGGGGCTCGGAGGGTCGCTCCTCTCTGCCGAGGACTTTCATCCGCCTCAACGACCTGTCCGGGGTCGGGACCGGAGGCGGGGGGGAGTCGACAAAGACGCCGGCCGCTGCTGCTGCTGCTGCTGCTGCAGCGGTGGAGCCGGCGCCCCCTGCGCCCGACGGGATCTCCACGAGCGGGGAGGAAGCGTCCGCGAGCGGCGACGAGGTCCTGCCCTACCCCACCATGGCCCCCGTGGTCTTCTTTTACCTGAAGCAAACCACGCGGCCTCGGAGCTGGTGCCTCAAGATGGTGTGCAACCCATATCCTTTCACTGTAGCTACCTGAGATTTAGGAGTTTCCTCATGCACACCACACACGCACGCGCGGCCTCCACCTGTGGCAGGTAAGAAATACCTGCTAAGCTGTGCAGCATCTCCAAGGGTGACCACAAGGTCAGGGGCCATCTTGACCCTAACCAACATGTATACTGTGTGTGTGTGTGTGTGTGTGTGTGTGTGTGTGTGTGTGTGTCCACTGAATGAGTTTCATGAACTTATATGAGCTAAAGGCAATTCAGGTGGAAAACGTGAAACACTTGTAAAGACATCTTTGTGAGGGCCATTTGGAGTCCTGCCTCTCCAAGGTTGCGTGTGTATTGATACCATCTTCCTTTTAAGCCTGCGTGCATCCTGTGAAGCAGCTTTATGACCTAATAAGAACAAAACGATCAGATTTAAGTTGTGTGTGTGTGTGTGTGGCTCCCATAGCAGCTGCATCCAGTCCTCTAACACAACCAAAAGGTGTGGGACGTGGTCAAGAAGCTTTCTGGCCTAATATGAACAAGAAGAGATTTGAGTGTGTGTGTGTTGGCCCTCACCTTCTCTGCCACTCCCACGTCACGCTCTGGTTCCTGGACCTCCTGCGTGCTCCACATTGATTCTTCATGCTGCGTGATGAAAATCTACCAAGCTCACGTGAGAGCAGGGCCTCCAGTGAGGGGGGGGGGGCATGTGATAATTAGTTTATTGATACGCACCTGGAGTGGCTGTTCATCGAGCGCTGGGCCTTTGCCGGTGGGCTGCTGAGGCAGGGGTGGGGTCTATTCAAGTCACCGAGCCTCATTGAATCATTCCTGCCACTGAAGCGTGTTATTGTATATTATTGATTCATAAGTGTACAGACCTGCACTGAACTGCTCCTCCGGAGAGGGAGAGAGAGGAGGCTCTGGAGACTGTCGTTCCCCGTCGTGTGTGTGTGTGTTTGTGTCGGTGGCTGGATGTGCGAGGGCCATGGGGAAGAGGAATGTGCTCTGGAGGTTTCAGACAGTCTTTGTTTTTCCTCCTAGGTGCAGTGTGTGTGTTAATGTCATTCGGATTACCTCTGTTCCTTCCTCCCTTGTCTACATGCCTCCCACACGTCCCCCGTCCTCCCTCCCACCATCCGTTTGTTCTGCCTTGTCTTTTGCTTAACATTCCACCCCCCAATGCTCACCTCCATTTGTCACTGTTTTAATTGAAGTCTAAAGTCTGTTGAATATCTGGCCGTCCCCCCACGCTGCCTGCACTTAGCGCTCTCTCTCCGCTGCCCCATCTCGCTCTGTCGTTGTGCCTCCATCTTTCTTCCCCTTCTTTATCCGCTCGGCAGCGATCACAGCTGATTTACATGTCACATTTTTCAAAGGTCTTACAAGTAGACTTTTTTAGTAGCAGGGGCACTTCAAATCTCTTGTGACTCCTCTGTTCCCGTGTGTCTGGGGAGGGGGGGTCTCTTCACAGACAGCCCCTCCCCTCACACTTGGATCTCCAAATGGCTGCACATTTCTGTTTGGCTGAACCGGACTCATTGTTTGATATAAAGTCAAATAAAACATTTTAATCTTAGCTAAAGACAAATTAAATCGACTCTATCACATTGTGGAGGTGGTTCAGTCTATTAGGTTCCATTTGTGCTTCAATGTAGCTGAAGTTGAGGAATAGTAATAAAGCAGAAATCAATGTCGTCTGGAAAAGTAGAATCTCTCCGCTGTTGGCATGCAAGTCTTAATTACTCCTTGCTTGTGATGATTATCATGTGATTGATCGTCAGTAGAACCAGTACCAGTACTCGTGTTTGGGACGTTTCTGACATGCCATCGTTCTGAACTGCTCCCAAATCACACTCATTTCAGTAAACCTATCCTGGATGTGTCTACGATGTATCGCACACAATCAGCTCTTGGGCTGGAGGGGGATATTATCTTTAGTTCCATATCTTTTTACTTTACTCCAGTGCCATACACGTGACCTATTTTCTAGCATAGTGCACTAGCCTGTACAAAAAAATGCTGACCTGCAGGTGGAGCCTAATGCGTCACCTGCGGATGTGCTGCGATCTGCATCACAGATTTTGAAACATTGAGAAGTTAGCTGCGGGCTCGCTGCACGATAAAACCCGGACAATTTCGATTTCTTTCTGCGATCGTCTGAATTTCTTTGATTCCTTTTGCGATACAGATTTCCAATTTCCTTTTTCATGCAATGGCTTATTCTCTCAAGTCAAATAAGATCTGTGGCCAGACATGGACGTAGCTACACCGCGAGGATCTACAGACGCGGCTTTGGAATGTAAGATGTGTTTGAAATCAATGTGAAGACGTTTGAATGTTCTTGTGTGCGTGTGTGTCTGGCACTGTGAGGACTGCCTTCAGACGTGCTCTGTCTTCTTCTTGTTTGCTCTCTAATGTGTATCTGCAGTGGTTTAGGAAAAGGTCAGTGCTTCTGTAATGCATCGTGATGTTGCTGTGATCAATCTGTCTTAGCGCCCCTGTGATCTGTGAGTGCACGCCGATCTCACTACATGGAACTCCGTGTGCACGCTGACGCTTCGTCTCCTAGAGACCAGATGTGTCTTTATCTGTATTTTTAACTCCACTTCTGTTGTTCCGCAGCCTCTCCACGCCCCGGTTCGAGAATCAGTCCTGCAGCAGCCTCTTCTATCTCCTGGCTATTAATACACGTACGGCACGCTCGGCGGCGGCGAGTGCTGCCTCGGCTCTGCCGCGCAGAGGCTCCTCTGTCTGCTGCTGTAAGCCCAGCAACTCAGGAAAGCCCGACTGATCTCGGGGCCAGAATCCATTCTGAACAGGCATATCCTCGGTAAGCCCCTCACCTCACGTGGCCCGCGGCCATTTTCAACAGTCTGAAGTAATTAGGACCCCTGGATGTGTGCAGAGGTATTTAGGGTCTAATTGAAGACCCCTAGGGTGTACAGTGCAAGTGATGTTTTGCCCGGCACGTTGCTGGTTTTGCAACTGATTCCGGCAGAATCTGTGTATGGTTTGGAGAGAGCGAAAGCTTTTTGTGTGAGTGAGTGAGTTTGTGTGGTTGTGTAAGCAGCACACACACACACACACACATGCTTTCCCTAGGTCTCCCGTAGGTGTCCCCTCTCTGGCGGGGGCGCTGGATGTTGTGCCAAAACGGAGGAGGAGGAGGAGGAGGAGGAGGAGGAGAGGAGTTTGGGAACCCGTCCAGTGCTCTCTATCCCTTTGCTCACACTGATTTAAGCAGAGGATTACATGGCCCAGAACAGTAAGGGAGGACACCTGGCCAGCCTAGGTGTTTGTCATCATGTTGAAATGGCCTCATTGGAAGGCAGACAAAACCACGAGTGCTCAGGGGAGCGTTGGGATTGTGTGGAAATATGCTACCGTTTTCCACTTTCTCGCTGTTTTTCGAGCAAAGCGGGCCTTTCACATTTGTTGCTTGTTGTTGTGATGTGTCTGTCAAATAATGGAAGCCGAAGCGAACACTTACTTAATCAGCAGAAAATGCCTCCTGCCCTTCCTGCCGTTTGTTTCCCATCTCCTCCACCAACACCACCTCCTTTTCGCAGTTTATTTTCCTGAAGTTAAAAGCCCAACGTTGGCTGGAGAGCGAGCAGGGCTGTGTGTTCCATCTCCCATTGCCTTGAAGACCAGTAGAAGAGTGTTGGGGTGGAGGGGTAGAATAAAAAGTGAAGCTCGCTTTGAGATCGGCGTGGGATTTCAGAGAGCATTTTTTAAGAGGTGAAAAAGTAGGCCTGTACCCACCAACAACTTCACTTTGATATTTTTTTCCCCCTCACCCCAAATCCAGTCTCCCGGTTCCTGAGAGAATTTCCGACATTTCCAACTTCTTGCAGTTTATTGCAAATTCTATCAGAACCTCCTCCATAGGTGTTAGAGCGTGCATTTTATAAGCACGTGTCAGTGCATTCTCTGTATTCTCCACAGGAATAGAGTCTGTGGACGGCTATGTGCCCTGACAGCTTGGGTTTGATTAAGAATTCATTTTCCTTTTGAGTGTGATGAGTAAGGGGAATTTAAACTCTGTGATTCACGTGTTCCGCTGAGCATGTGATGTGACTTGCATGTACTTTGCATGTGAATCTCTTGGCCACAAGGGCTGTGCATCCGAGGGGGTGTGTGTGTGTGTGTGTGTGTATTCAGAGCTACACACATAATCTTATGAATATTTAACTGCTGAATCTGCTCATCATGGATCTCCAAAAGCAAAAACGTTTCTCCCATGTAAAACACAGCTCGGACGAGCTGCACGTTTTCACGTGAGCGTTTAATCTTGACCTTTCCGAAGTCGACATCTGCGGCACACTTGCTGCGTGTCAGAACACACACCTGTTGTGTGAACACATCCAACAGGCTCACAGGAAAGCTTGGATGAATTCAAGTCCAATGTTCAATATTTAAAGACTCTACGGGAGTTTTTTTTTTTTACTTTTTAGTGACCAGATGCTCAGCTATGTTCACCAGTTAATTGGCTAACGGTCAGTGTTGTGGTTGGTGCCGGGCGAGCACTGGGAACTGAGTTATTTTAAGTGTTTCTTTATGCTCTTGGAAATGTGGTTGACGATTCTGAGAAACTAAACACATCTTACCAGAATTTAAGGCCAGTGAGTTTGGAGAAGCTAAAATGCTCCATAAACCTGAGGAGAAACTGCAGGCTGGGATATTCTGAGTACCAAAACTACTACAACCGATACCTTTACATTGCACGTTGTCATTTTATCCCTTGTTTGCACATTGATTTCTGCAGCAGACCAACTGTGAGCAATATTTCTTCCAGTTGATAGTGACAATTTATTCAGCTATTTCTTCATTGGTGGTGTCACCCCTGCTCACTACACCCCCAGTGTCCTGGCTGGGCATGAACTGGTGCCACTGCAAAATGCATGTAGTAGAATCCACGGTGCATCATCAGTGTAGAGGTTTATTCAAGAACACAATGATATGTTCTGTTTATCCATCTGGGAAATCTTTTACCTTCTTATTACTATTGCTCCTCACAGCACAAATCCCACGTAAGGAACAGCGGAAAACAAACATGTATAACTTTGTATTTTTCATTAGGCTGAGTGTTACATGTGTTGAATGGTTGGAAAGAGCCAGATCTCTCCGTCCAGTTTTTCTCTCGAGCTGGAAACTAAGCGGTCGAATGAGAACTTAGATAACTGCCAACCGAAGAACTCTAATGAGAACACAGTGTTGGTCAGGCACATTCAGCACGGCCTGTAACTGGTGTTCACGTAGGCGTGTGTGTGTGTGTGTGTGTGTGTGTGTGTGTGTGTGGGAGGAGGACTTTGTTACATTCAGAATTGAATGAAGTTTAGTCACCAAACTTTAGCTCTTGGATTCCTCTGAAGGAAACAGACGAGTGTTTATAGTATCCCTGTCCAAATATCAATTGCAATATTTATCAGAATAATTGCGACGAGGCTCCGTTGCCCGTTTTCGTGCAGCCCTACTGTGTGTGCTTTCAGCCTCCCTCACATCTGTTTTTTTACACACTCCACACACGCTCGCAGGCACCGAGGCCGTTTGAAGAAAGTGAAGGTCCTCTTAGGGTAATGTGTTGAACCCAGCCCAAACACTGATTCACTGACAGTGATCGTTGGGTTTACTGGCGAAGACAAACTCCTTACACACTCCACAGTGTGTGTGTGTGTGTGTGTGTGTGTGTGTGAAAACTGGTGATTCAGCCACCGCCACACACTTAAAGTGCCAATTATTGATGAATAACAGCGCTGACAATCGCAGGGAGATGGCGCGGAGAGCGGGGCGGTGAAAGCGAAACGGGGCCCAGGCAGCGCTCAGGCTGCAGCAAGGTGTGAGTCGACGGCTCAGTATGAGGCCTGTTCTTAATGAGGAGCTTTGTTTAAGCTGTTAAACTGCAAACAGACTGAGCACAGACACGAGTTTTTCTTTGTATCCAGGCTGCAACTCGGTTTTCTTACGCCTCTATCACTGATTGCTGCTGCGTGTTCGTTTCAACCTACACAGCTCATTAAAGCCTTTTTACATTACTTGTTCCACACACACACACACAAAGAGCCCTCCTCTGGGGCTCAGATAGACATGTATTATTATGTTGTACAGTAGAAACAGTGGGGTGTTATTTAACCTCCACTGTGTATTTAGCATAATTTTGCAAATTGGTCCTACTTGCTGCTCATGGGCTCCTCTTCTGGGGAATGTAAGGTTTCCATTTATAATTACAACCTTGGTGCATCAAAATCTGTTTGGAGCACAGAGACAGAGGCGATCCTAGAGTCTGTTGGGGTCCCTAGCAAACATTCCCAGTGGGGCCGTTCCGACCGGTGCTCATCACCATTACGTTATAAATAATCTGACGCCAAAGAAAAAAGGAAATGGGGCCCAAAGCAGCTGCCTGCCTTGCCTGTTCACAAGCTGCGTGTCTTTATCAGAGACTGCAAATACAGACTGCATGTAACGATGTCTTCACTTTCTACCACCATCCACAACTAAAGCCAAAGTACCCTGGATATAAACGCTGCTATATTTAGGGCCAGAGTCTGCCTAGTGATCGGGGAGTGGAGCCGCAATTGCCAATCACCTAAAATCAAATTGAACTGTATGTATACATTGACACTTTACCTTAGCCCATGTCCAGTCCACAAGCATGGAGGAGGCAATCTACTGGCTTCGGCTTTCACTTAACATTTATGATATATTACTAAAAACAAGACCATTACATGGAGTCCACACACACTCCTCCTCTTTAGGGCAAACTTGAACCACACACTTCCACTGCCTGCTCCTGCATTCACTTCCCTCAATGACAGCGGCATTCACCCGAGGAATGAGCACCGTGTCACAGATAATGGATGCTTACATACATTTGTGTATATGTCAGCATCGCTGCAGCTAAGCATTAACCGGGGGATAAGGCACAGTGTAAATACTGGAATAAAATATGTAGTACAACTACATATGGGCTTAAAAAGAATTTGAGAACAACAGTGAAAATCCAACCAAAAAGATCTCATCAATGAAACGTCCTCTAGTGCGTGTCTGAACCATCGCCGTCACCCTTTTACTTTTCGTGATAAACCGTGACAGACTAATGTGAGTGATTCACGGTGCTTTGGATTTACAGTGGGGCTCCACACACTCAGGCTGCGGTTTGCCACGGCCTCTGGTAAAGCTTTTAAGGAGTCTCTGATTACCTGTGTAACCTTGTTTCTCAGAGTAACCTGGTTACTTAACTGTGTGGGGCCGAGAGGCTGCCTCTGCGTGTGTGTGTGTGTGTGTTGGCAGAGGAGGACCAGGGAACCTGATCCGGAGGGAGACTGAGACACCAGTGGTCCAGCAGGAGAAACTCTCACAGTATCCCCGTGTCTGCGTGCCGGCTTTCTTCTGCCCCAGTCTGGTGTTTGGTGATCACATTTGGACTAAATTGATGCCTTTGATAATTGATACCATGCTTCCCGTGTGTGTGTGTGTGAGGAAGGTATGGACCTGAGGAGGAACAAGGCAAAGCCTCCAACTGCCTCTTCCCTGCTATATTTTGCCATGTCACTTCGTATTTGCTCCTCACCCTGTGACTCTGGTGACCTAGTTAACAAGTGTTTGTGAAATCTGTAAAAACCACAGGCTAGCCCCCCCCCACCGGAGGAAATAACTCATCTGTAGCCCTTAAACATCCGCTCACCGTGTGTCTGCTGAAAGTCTTCAGTATCTCCCCTCACGTCATTTCTGTGATTTCAGATGCTCAGTGTGTGTGTGTGCGCGCGTCTCCACCCTCCAGACTGCAAATTTACCACTGATTGTCAATCAATTATTTGTACAGGGAGAACAATTAGTGCAGCTAAAACCTTGCAGTAATCACTGCTGCTTCAGAGCACGACTTTATTAAGATGCATTACAGTAACCAAACAGCTGTCACTGTCATCTGCAGTGGATTATCAGGGATGGTGGTCGAGTTTTATTATTCCTCCAGACGATGATTTATGGTTCGGTCGTGTGGCTGGGCCGAATGCTTGGACTAGTTCCACGATGATTGGTTGGTAGTTTTTTCCTGGATGGAGGCTTGGATGTTGGATGTTTGGTTGAGTAGTTGGCCGGTTTGATTTCTGAGCAGTTGGGACATAGCTTGGATTGTGGCACGGTTGTTAGTGGGTTATGTGACATGACTTACTGGTGGCGATGTGGTTTGCTCGGGTATTGGATCGGTTCTTTGCTAAATAGCTGGTAAAGGCTTTTCTGTTTTGTCGTTTAATTAGATCCTTCGGTGTTTGTGGAAGATTAGTTGGTTGGCGGAGCAGAGGCTCGTTCTCACTCCTTCTACTTTCCCACAGAGGGCAAAGCGTGTAGATTCCATTACCTGCTGAAATCATTGACATATTATAATAAATGAATTACTGCACAGACCAAACATAAATTGCATTTTCCAAAATATCAGCCCTGCAACACGCTCTGTGCCGATAGACAAGCTTGGAATGGCCCGAATCTGAAATTGTAATGTAATAACCTGACGGATATACAGTATAAATACTGAAGGTAGATACACAGCCCATAGTCTGTTCCCAAACAGACTGGAAGCAAAGGAATGAGAAGATGACCTTTCAAAATCTGTCACATTTTTTTCTCTCTTCCAGTCACTTTTTTTTCTTCTTCTTCTTCTTCTTCTTCCTCAGCCCATTTCCATTTGGGTCGTTCCGTGAGATGGCTGTAAGTTTACATGGGACCAAGTCCAGGATTTTTCCTGCCAGCTTTTTCTCATTATATTGTCAAGAACTTGTACGTGGCTGCACAGAACGGCAACTGAAAGGTGGGGTACCGAGGGAGGAGGGGGAGGAGGATGGGAAGGGGACTAGCTGTATGCATAAGCGACAAAATCTCATTAGGGGTCTGCATCATGTCTTGTCAAAGTCAATACTTCCATCGCTCTCCTTTCTCCCCCTCTAACTGCTTCACTTCTTCTCCACTCTCCTTTTGATTCTCGCAAACCCGCCATTTACATATTTCCATCTCCTGCTATATAATGCCCTACTTCCAGGAACAGTCTTCATTCACTGCCCCTCTCTCTCATTAACAACTAGCTACTGCTTTTACAGTCTTCATCCTTCACACCCATCCTTCCCGCCCCACCCTCTGCTCATAGTTCTTGTGGTAAATTCATCTCCACGTTTCCAGACCTGTTTTTTTCCCGCTTGGGCCGATTGATAAGTTGGACACTGTGTCTGACAGACGCAACATTTTTAGCTTCAAGGACTCAAGGTGGTATTGACACACACCAGACCTGACCACTGCCCTTATCTCAGCACTAAAACACACACACACTCACACACACTTCACAAAGGACAAACATGTAGAGCGCCAAATCCGCCCGCGGTCAACCCAGCCCGCTGTGGAATTTACAGAGTTGTCAATAATTCAGACGCACGCAGATACAACCTGAGATCCATCTTTCTTGTCCTTTTTTTTTTTTTTTTTGGTCCGGCTCCACCTCTCTCCACCTCTCTCCTCCTCGGTCTCCGTCTCGATCGCTCTCTGTCAAGCCATCAGGACACTAATCAGGATTTTCCCGCTGCAGAACCGAGGAGTCTGTCGAAGGAGCGAGTGGGGGGGGAGATGTCTTATTATAGATAACAAACGAGGGATATAAATACCTCTGGGGGCGGGAAGCTTATATAAGAGTCATGATATGTCCATTGGCCTCTCGGCTCGCTTGTGCATGAGCGTGCGTCTGCATCCGTGTGTATTTGTGGCCTCTCCATAGCCTTGTTTATCTGCAGCTCCCATATGTGCCTTGCCCGGCCCTGCACACCACCAGAGCCTTGATAAAACGCTCCCATTAATGTAAGTGCCATGTTTTACACAGCAGAATCATACGGTAGCAGACTGCATGATAGTCATTCACTCAATTAGTGTTCACATCCTCCGGTGGGCCTGAAGCCTCGCTGTGTGGTGCATATGGCACATGTGCAGTCAGCTAGTTAGTGTCGATGCAGTGGAGGACGAGGGAAACCAGTGGACTTCACCAGCTGTCCATGGACTGACCTCCGGAGGGGGCGTGTGTTTGCCAGACAGGAATAGACGTCAGGGTTCTAATGTGGTATAATGTACGTAGCCCTCAAGTGAATAATAAGACTCTTCCTTTTTTTTTTTTTTTTTTACTTGATTCCCTTTTGAGAGCGAGGCGGCTGGAAACATTAAAAGTTCACGGGTATCACAAATTTTGACCAGTCTACGGCAGTCAGCTAGTTAGTGTCGATGCAGTGGAGGACGAGGGAAACCAGTGGACTTCACCAGCTGTCCATGGACTGACCTCCGGAGGGGGCGTGTGTTTGCCAGACAGGAATAGACGTCAGGGTTCTAATGTGGTATAATGTACGTAGCCCTCAAGTGAATAATAAGACTCTTCTTTTTTTTTTTTTTTTTTTTACTTGATTCCCTTTTGAGAGCGAGGCGGCTGGAAACATTAAAAGTTCACGGGTATCACAAATTTCGACCAGTCTACGGAGCTAATGTTACAGCTAATAATATCTGGCAGTTATCATTATGCTGGCAAAGTGATCGTCACTGGCTAAAAATGAGGAAACTGCTTTTGTCTTCCTCTGAAATCAAGGACCTTGTGAGAAAGAAGAAGGAAAGGGCTTAATGAGGACATTATAATCCGTCTATACGCATATCTGCATGTATAAGCTACAGTACAAACACGTGTAGGTGAGGCGTATGCAGTATACGGAGCTGGGCGCTGGTGGATTGTGAGTATCTAGTGTGTCTTGTCTGTGTACTCATGTTGTCATTCTGGAATTACTCTGCTTTACTTCACACAGCTCACAGCAATTTGTTTTGCTCATGCAGTGGATCTGACATGACAATAGACTAACACACACACACACACACTTGCCCATGGCCTCTCTCCCTCACGGCGCTTGGCCCAAATCACTGTGACATTTACAGTTTTGCAGCCATTAGAGCTTTGCGTCCCAGGGGCGACCGTGTGATACTGGCTGCTCCACAATCAGATCACCGCATGGCCAGGAAAAAGCTTTGTGAGACCTACACCTGCTCAGGAATCGGCTGACGAGCGAACGGGATCGCGTCCCACTGGCCCGGAGCTGACGAGGTCAGGCGAAACAGGTGTAATCTGTTAGACTGGCAACCAGAGAAATGAGTCAGATCAGTGCTGCGGATGATGGCGTCATCCTCGTCAATGGGCTCGGCAGCAGCTGAATTTTATTTCGCTATCTCAGGTTTTTTGTGAGCAGAGGAGAATATGAGCACGTGGGCTTGTTTGTGGCAGGCATTTTGGTGATATAAAACCCTACAAGTTAGATTTAGTAGTAATGAAACACATTCATTTAATTGAATTCTCGCGCTGCAGTCCCTTCACTGTTGTTTGATGTGTTTAACACCAAAAGCAATCGACCATTTAATGGGACAATAGCTAATATCTCCACTGGTTTTTGAAGTCAAAATGGGATGTGTCACAGTCCTGGTGTTGAACAAGCTGGTTCACTTCCTTCTCTTAAAGGGACATTCACTGAAAGAGAGGTTCATCTACTGTCAAGGTTGCATGTTTATACCCCATATTGAGACTGATGCTGGCAGGTAGCGATCACGCCATCCATTTTTCTGTTGACATCTCATGTGAAAACAAAATTCTCATGTAAATGAAATGGACAAAAAGCATCATTATAAAGTATTCAGGTCATATATTTATACTGTATATGTATATATCCAAAAATCCTGCATCCCACACAGACACAAATGATACCTCAGTGCGAGCAGCTCGACCCTCGTCCTCCTCCTCTTCGTCACCTGTATTGCTCTCTGAAGCCCCCACACATTCATAAATGTGACAATATCATTTCTGGGAGACAAATGCCTGCACTCCACCCCGGGGTGAGACCATCCCACGTGCAGGGTGAGGGGGACAGAGAGCGAGCGCCGCTTTTTGTTTTGATTAATATTTTCTCTTCGTCACCACTGTATCATCCTCCGTGCTCCCTCATTCCCGCATGTGTGTGTCTCCATAACAAGTGTGCTGACTGTTGCGTACCATTCTCTCAGATCTGGTCTTTATTAGTCACAATGTTACCATAGGCTAACACAGCATAGCTTGGCCTGATATAAGAGCACATGGGGAGGTCTCACTGCTCTGTGTGTGTGTGTGTGTGTGTGTGTTTGTTTGTGCGTGCTTTGCAGTCATCCCTGGTTAACAACACACAGTTCACAGATGGAGACTGAGGCAAACCCCGTCTGATGTGTGCGCCGTAATCCGACTCAACCTATCACTGTACATTTGTTTGTGCAGCGTTACCCTTTGTAATTGTTAATTCCCTCATTTAGGCATTGTGCAGTTGCGTGGCTCTGGGTCTGTTTGTGCGCTGTATGTCTGTGTTTTCTCACTGTGTGTTTGTCAGTAGTGGTACATTGGGCATATGCTGAGAGCGCAGGGAGGGGAGCCTCGTTGCTTGTGGTGTCGGTGTCCCTCGTTAACTCGCTCTGTTCAGGATTTCCTACAAGATGTGGCTACAAAACCAGTTCCAGACTCCTCCGTCTCTTTCTTCCCCTCTCCCTCTGCTTCCTGCCCGTCTTTGTCTTTTGAGCACGAGATAGAGAGACAGAGAGAGTGAGAGAGAAAGAGAGAAAAGTCTGGTTCTAATTTGGCGTACTCCCTGGCTGTCCTCCTCTGGGTCCTAACTCCCCTCTGTGTCGAGGCAGCCCGCCAAGTGCCTCTTTAAGAAAAACACAAATTAAATTCATAAATAAAACCGTGTGCCTGTGGCTCACAGGGGAGTGCTGGCTGTTCGCTCATATACCTTTCCCCTTTCTCTTGCTCCTCTTTCATGATCTATCTAAATGTAGTTACATTTCACTTGTCCTGTGTCCTGTGCATTATCTACGCGCGTGCTGGCTCTTTGTACTGTTTCGCCTGCAGAGTAACATCTGATAAAACGCTCTGGATCAAGTCACTAACCATAAGGCATGGAACCCAGATCGGATCCACTCTTCTGGTTCAGGTTATGTTTATGTCTTCATATAGATATAGACTGTGCATTTACTGCAAATTAAACTGGTAATATTTTTGCAGATAAAACAGCAAATATAAATGTCTGCTTCAACAGTTTTGATGAATTTAATGGAATGAACTTGTTGATGACATCTGCCTAGTCGCTATACGTCATATTGATCATCCATCCATCCGGTGTATCATAGGGTCAACAAAGGAAGACAAACACTTTACACTCACATTAATTTGTCAATATAGGATCTCCAATCAACCTAATGCCAGTCTCCGTGTCCTTGAGCTGGTGGAAATCAGTGTCGTAAACGTAGAAAACCTACACAGGAATATTCTCCAAACATACACTTTCCCCTCAGTCTATTAAACTCGTGGCAGCATTTTCATTTTCTGGCGTTCTTATGAGGACAGCCTGTGATGTCAGGTTTTGGGAGTTGCATCATTAAACAGCCTCAGAGAAAAGGTCCTCAGACAAATCAGATTATCATAATAAAAACCTAATTTCTTGAAGACAGGGAAGAAACGAAGTCTGATCATATAGTGTTTCCCAAACCTTCCACCAACATCTCTTTGTCAATTCAGAATAAGCACTGTGCACTCTGCCTGGTATGTTCCTTACTGTCTCACACCTGAGACCACATTTGTCTCTAGTCTTATTTACTTGCCAGGCTCAGTCAATGCTTCTCCCTTTGGCTTTGTTAAATGAGCTCACGTAGATAAACTTGTTATTACCAACTCAATCTGGGGCAGCTCAACCGCTTCTCTTCAGCGTGACACATTTATGTTTGACGGGGTAACTTTGCCGCTGTGACGCTCCACGTTCCTATGCGTGATTTGTGAACAGTGGGAGGAAGTGGAGACGCATCGTCCATCTTTATATACAGCCTGTGGTGACATGCAACTGTTCCATGAACATGAGGTCAGACAAAATGAACACCTGCCGCGATGTGGACGTGCTGACTCTGCACTCCAGAGAGGATGGTAATGTAGGAAGCACATGACTGACATGTTTCTCTGCACTTGTAAGGTTTATGAAAGATTACCCTCCTTCAGGCTGAGCTACCACATCGCCCCATTTCCTCCATCTATCATCTTACAGCAAACTGCTGATGTTACCTTCTCTGCTACCCACCTATCCTTCAGATGTAAGGCTTCTGTTTCTACCAGTCTCTTGAGGGGGTTTTCATCCATTATGCTCTCATTGGTTTCTCCTCCGCCGCCTTTTTTCTCATCTGTTGCAACTACGATGGCCGGATTCGAATGGCTGTGATTGAAACTTCTGAAGGAGTTTTAGAGAGACCAGAGAAAGTCGACCATGCGGGACACATCATCTTGCTCGGCCTCTTGTATTATTTCCCCGCTGGTGAAACAATAATGTTTGTGGCAGATTTTGACACTCGAGGAAGAAAGAGAGGGGGAGGGGGGGAAGGGGTGCTGAGGGAATAGAGAGGAGATAAACGGGAAGTGGAGCTGCAGTTGATATAAATGTAATATTTGTGTTGCTCCTTTAAGGGCCTGCAGGTCATCTCTGATGGTTTGGTTCAGCGGAGCAGCTCATTTCTCCATTAGGGAGGTTTATCTCCCAGCTTAGAGGCCTCTGCTGTGCCGTCCTGAGGTAGACTTGCTGGGATCATGTTCACAGCTTATCTGCGTTCGCAAAGCTGAGGGTAAATGCTGGCTGTGCACAGGGGCTCTGCATCTGTAGGAGAGTTTGCATTATTGAGGACCCAAACCTCTTTAACGTGGACTAATTGGACACGTTTTCATATCATCCCTTGACAGCAAAGGGAGTCCTTTATCCCCAAAGTATCAACTTCGACATCTGACTCCTGATCCACGCCGTCTGTCCACGCTGGTCGACACATGATATGTTGGCTTCAGGACAGTGTCCTGCTGAGGTGATCTTACATATAATGTAAACACTTGGGGGGGTTGATATTATCATTCAAAGGTCCTGCTGCTTTTTCCTGTAGAATGAACAAGGCTAGGGGTTTCTTGCTAAGCTCCATCTCTCCTCCAGAGAATAACACAAAGTTATTCATTATTTGGATAATATAGCCTTTTAAGGCTGAGTGGGGGGAGGGTTGTCATTTTGCTCTCACTAAAAAAATCACATCTACAACCTACTGACAGAAGCTGAAGACAGATTGCAAACTTTTTTCCAAACTCTACCTCAACTTTGTCAGTGTGGTGACAGCGCTGCGTTTCTCTGGGGTCTTTGAGAGACACCCGCTAGAACTTTGCTTGTGTGCGACTGTGTTTCGTATTTCCTCCATTATGAACATGACAGTCTGTAATCCTATTTTTGGCCAACTGGAAAAAGGTGGCAGACAAAATGGGAATAGAGCAAGTTGATGTGTTTCGGCGCCTTGCTGATTTTGTCTGCCAGAAACACCTCAGTCAACGTTTCAACCACCAAATCTGGACACTTGGACAACAGAGAGAGATGTAGCTCCCTCAGATAAACTGTGACGGAGTCACTTTGTGCTGATGTTGTACACGGGTTTGCAAACAGTGGCTTGATATTGGAGATAAGGCTGCGACGAAGTCCTTTGTCCATAATGAGCTGCCAGACTGATGAGCGAGACTGAGGCGTCTGGACACTACAAGCACTCTTATAAATCAGGCTGTTCTGAATTATTCAGCACATCTTTACCCCAAGGAGATGGAGAGCGGGGGGAGAAAAGGGGAAGTAAAGGGGAAAGATATAGAATGGCCACCAGGGAAGAAATGGAATGAAGAGAAGATGATAAAAAAGTGAAGGTAAAGATAAAGGGCAGGGCAGAGGTGAGGGACTGCAAAGCGGAAAAGTGGAAGCCAGGACAAGATGGAGGGAAGATGAAAAGATGTGGAGGGAGGTTGACTGGGTTAAAGGTTTATGAGTTATGGGATGCTTTTTGAAGCAGAAAAGCCTGGAACCTTCAGTTTTTTTTTAGTCAGGCAGCAGTGGGCTGAACTGAATTCTAACAATTGGAGGAATTGCCATGAAATTTGTTCAGACATTCATGGTCCACACCCCTGCTGACACCGAGGGTCCCCTGACCTACAGCAGCTCCATGAGGTTTTGATTCCCAACTAGCGGCTGTAGCAAACGTCTTGAATCCTGCCGACTCCATGTTGATAGATGGGACATGGACTGAACTGAAAAGCCATTGAAATTTATTATGAAAATTGTCTGATCAATGAGATTAAGATGACAAGCTGCAGCTTTTCACCAGTTATCAATCTTTAAAATTGATCCTGAATCCTTCACTTCTTTTCAGGCGTTTGTACTTTCTTCTCTTTTTTCTTTTTCACTAGCCCCCCCCCCCCACATCTTTCTAGTATGCTACCCTCCCTCCCTCCCTCCTCGGGCAGGGTTGCTATGGTGATGTGAGTTTTTTATATACTGGGAGCTTCTTCCAATGTTTTTTTTTCTCCTCCTCATCTTACTGGTTTTTGTTTGCTCTTCTGCCTTCCTCTGCAGCCATTGTTTATCTGGAGAAGATGGAGGTGTTAAGCTGCCGTGTCGTTCTCTCAAGATAGGTGTGGGTGTGGTTGGGCACAGAAGGGACAGGTGTCTTTTTTTTTTCTTCCTTTCTCCGGTGTCTTCTAAACCCTACCCTCACCTCCACACCTTCCTCTCCTCGTCTCCTTTCTTGTTGTTTCATCCAATTTTCAATTTCATGCTGTATTACCTCCCCATTCATTTGGCTTTGCCCCCTCCATCTCTTTACCTGTCCTCCGCTCTCTTTTCTCTCTCTCACTGTCTCTCTCCATCCGTCCGCCCACCTAGCGCAGTCTTTCTCTCAGCCGCCACCCAGCTCATTGAAATATACAGTAAGTGTGTGTGAAATTCACCATGGTGCAAGCAGAGCGGTCCAGCAGTCGGCTATCTGTGTATCCGTCAGGGTTTTGTGGGCGCAGCACGCCGGGAGGCTGGGATGGAGTGAGGAGGAACAGAGAAGAGAAGGTGGGAGGGGAGGAGATGCAATTTAAGAGAGTGAAAAACGTTTTTTTTTTTTTTGTTTTCTTTTAAAGAGGGAAAACCCCGTCTTGGGAGAAATGTTGGAAACAAGGTTTGGCATAGTCAATCTAAGATGAGGTGAAGTGAGCTGAGTCATAAGAGATAAGATGAGGATGGAACTCGGTTATTCCCTCTGGGGAGATTTGGTTTGCGGGCAGCGGTGCAATTCATTTATCGAAATGGAAACGATCGATAAATAACACAAAAGCTGCAGATGAAGTACACACCAGAACAGAATGTATGCAGATTTGAAGAGGTAATTATTAGAAGGATTCACATTTATATGTGTGTTGCATATCTAAAAGACCTTCTGACTTTCAGATCTTACAGAATCAACTTGTAATGACTGCATCCAAAGCATTTGGTTAAGCATTTGGTCAGGTTGCATTTTTTTTTTCAAATTTTGACTATATTCCTCAGAATGAATTTGTTGGTCTAGATGCAAAATATCAGGTATATCCAGGGAACTGATATCTGAGAGTGTGAATTCGATGCAGCTGGATTTGAGCGGATGTCAGACCTTGGACTGGCCTCAATATAAAACCCTAATGCTGACTCAGTATTTCCATGGGCTTTGTTGCCTATGAACTTATGGAATAGCTCTGTGTGGTCGTCCACACTGTTCCCAGATGATGGGTTTTGAATTTATGTATTTATGTGTAAAATTTAAGGCTCAGTATGTTTTTGTCATCACAAGCATTCATGACTACAGAGCCTTTACTTTTTTAAAAAAAATTCAAACACCAAGAAATGTGATCAATAAGCTAACAGGAGAAAGGCTTTTAGAATGAAAGCTAGCTGATGTAGATTGGCAGAAGATCGTTTTTCCGTTAGCCTGATGTTCCAGGTCCAGCTTTCACACAGTGGGGTAACAGAGGCACAAATAACAGCACACACACACACACATTATTACGTATCACACATGGACACTGGGGTGTGAAAAGGCTGTTTAAGGCTGTTAAACTAGCACCAAAGAGGTAATGTTGACAGAAAATTGATTATCTTTAGGGTGCAACAAGATGCTGACACCACCAACCTGAGCACATTTTACAGATACAGCAATTCATTCACCAGATCAGTTTTGATACCAGGGCCTGTTGAGGTGGCTTTTCACACAGAGAGGGATCCTCTTGTGGCGCAAGACCCCCAACCAGTACTTCCGCCAGTTTTGGTTTTGTTTACAGATCTTATTTATAGCAGGATGACACAAAAGGGAGAGGGATTTCTGTGGAAGGATGCAGTATGAGCCAAGGCTGAATGCTTTAATGCAGCAGATCCAGGAATTGAATGAAACAACATTTTCAGAAAGGGGTTGTGCTCTTTTCTAAGACTGAGATCTGATCTTTGCAAGAGGGATGCTACTGTTTATTCCCAGAGACCACCTGCCAATTAAGAGAGGGAGGGGACTTCCCATATTTTCAACCTCTGTCCTAAATGTCTCGGCGCCACTCGGATGATGAATCTTCTCCTTTCCCTCCCGAGATTGTTTTTCGTTCTTGAATTCTTGAATTTCATTTCACCCTCACTTTATTTATCATGGCTCCCGCTCTGCTATGCAGACAGCTGAACAACATGCAAGCCTCTGCCCATAAGACGAACATGTGCACGCTCCCACGCAAGCACGTGTAAACAGAAGCAACCACACACACGGAAGCAGTGCCTGGCCCTCGTAGAGCTTCGGATCAAAGCCTCATGGTTGTTCTTCGTTTTAAGCAAACATGGAGAGGAGGTAAAAAAGTGAAAAATGACGGCAGGTACCTTCAGGTGATGTTGGCTGGTTTGTGTGAGCATCTGTGTGTGTCCCACAGAAGCACATTCAGCAACACTATAGCCCTTTAACCCCCTCAGAGCCCTGAGTCAGCAACATCACTGTCAATGAGGTTGAGGAATATTAGAGCGCGTGTGTGGGTGGACGGTGTGTGTGTGTGTGTGTGTGTTTGATGTAGGGACCACTTCGTTCATGAAATATGCAGCATTGTCATGCGAGTGCAGTGAATGATTGAGAGTGTGTGAAGGATTTTCATCTTTTCTTCTTTTATTATTGATTACCCCTATTATTTGCTCCGCTTCCTTCTGTTCCGCCACACACACACACACACACACACATCATCAGAGCAGCAGACGTAGCAGCATCTGTTTTGGCATAAATGATAGTTCATGAGAGACAGACAGACAGACAGAGAGGAGATGGAGCGATGGATGCCACAGGAGCTCTGCGTTAAATAAAAAAGGAGGATCTGCTTAAGACGGGCGACTTCACACAGATTTTCACAAGTGAGTCTTCCGGTGAGAGCGAAGCCTGACTGCTGCTGTTGAGGTTGAGAAAAAGATTAGCAAACAACTCATTTACATTTTTTGATGATGAAGTAAGACGAGAGCAGAAGGAGCTGCTTTTCCCCCTGATATGCTCTGATTATTATATTCTTATATTCTTATATAACAAAGCCCTTCGGTGAAGTGGTTGGTTCCACGAAATTACAAAGAAAACATGCTTGCATTAAGTGGTATGTAGCCATGCAGATAGTTCTGGTTTTAATTCTCAGTCTGCCTCGCTATCAATGGAGGTGAATGAGCGGGAGTCGTTCCAACAGAGAAAAATGTGTTCTTTCCTTCCATGGGTGAAGGCCTGGACAGTGTAACCTCAGTACTTAGTTGGTACCAAAACAAAAAGCGCCCGCAGCAGATGATTGAGATAGGAAGATTGTGTGATTAAAAATAATATCAAGAGCTGCAAATTGTCTTAAAATGTCTGGTGTGCTGATTTGTTATCCTGTTTACTTGCATCCATGGAATCACTTCCTGTCATTTCCTGATGCAAATCAAACATTTGCCGGTTTGAGAGGAATGAACATGAGACTTCTTTTTTTTTTTTTTGATTCTCTCTCTCAGGGCTGCTTTACTTTGGAGTTGAGAGCTGAGCCGCACTGGAAAATCACATCATAGCTGCATATTTGGATGTATCCACAAAATAAATTCAGTAGTAAGAAGTGTCCTGATGTGGAAAAGTACTTATTACCATGGCAAGACTGGAGCGTATTATCACTCTTAAGATAAAGGTCTGGCATTACTTGCAATGGCAGCTATGGGGCGCTACATTGGTGCTAGATAATTGGTTTATAAAGGATTATTTATGATGCATTAACATGGCACATCATTTATTACTCTTATAATTTAATTTCAAGTTTATATACAAAGTAAATAATAAGTAAATGTTGAATAGGAGTGAACGTACCGTGTACTGAGTCACAGAAAATGTGACCCACCCCAGCTGCCTCGCTGACGATGGTCGCCTTTACACCCTTCTTCCCTCGCGTAATGACGGGGAGCGTCTGCGAGGCGAGCTCGCCACGCTAAGTATACCTGAGGGAGCCAGGCTACTCACTGCACTGTGTAGCCTCGCTCTATCATAGCTGACACACCGGTGCGGGAGAGAGCCAACATCGCTAAGAGAAGGCCTCGATCGACCCCTAGCTCACTCGCCAGGGTCCGCGTTCAGCGCTACTGCCGAGACACAGTCATCCATCACACGTAACTACACACAAACTAGCAGTCATGGATACACACTACTCTCATACATCAGTGGAGGGGAAACGTATATATCGTACTATAGACTCTGCAACCACATGGGGATACTCACAGACACAGTGTTACATAAAAGTAAATAAACACGCACAAAACACTGCCACATGAAACACTGAAGAGACATTCATCTTGTCGCAAAAGAAAAATGGAAGTTTGAAAGTAAGAATATTTTCCACTGTAGGTCCTGCTTGGTGTGGGGACACCTGCGGTTACTTGTGCTTACAGCGGGATTTGTGTTTATAAAGCAATATTTCCCAGAATTCTGGGAATGTGATGTCCCATGTGTCAGGACCCTGAGGGGGAAGCCAGGTCCCCACATACCGCACTGGGCTGTCGGGGGAATTGAGCTAGTGGTGACTCTATGTATTACAATGTACAGCCTGGCACCAAGAAATAGAAAAAAAACTGTCTGGGGGAAGTTACAGAGAGGCTCAGCTGATCTGATCAGAGAAGAATTCCAGTCAATTTGTCCCCCAAGATCACACTTTAACAAAGGAAACTGCTATCTGACTGCAGGAAATATTCATCTGTTATTCCCTTATCTTCAGCTGGGAAAGTAATGTTGAAAACAAAAAAAAAAAAAAGTTGAAAAACAGTCCACACAGATATGAAAAACCAGACAAGTCAGTCTTTTTTTTCTATATTTTAGTCATTTAACCTTTGACTATTCTTAAAAAAATGCTTTACTATCACCTTACGTCACATGGGACACAGGACTCCGGTGTATAAATCCTGTCTTTGTACACCCAGTCATCCAAACTGACCTGCCGTGACTTCTGTAAGCTGCAACCATGTCACACTTCCTTTCATGGAAATCAAAAACCTGCGCAACTTCATGTGGACCAAATTCTGGGCCAGGATGTGTTTGGCAGAGGAAAAATCGGAGGCTTTATTTCACAGGGATGAGGAAGGACAAGAGTGGAAAGGTGGATGGGAGGACAATAGGAAAGATGACCTGTGGGGTGTATAAAACTTTAAATATGAGAGCTAGAGATGGTTGCTGCTGGTAGCCCACCGCTGCGCCATGTAAAACAATAAAAGCCGATTCATGTCTGCATTCCTCAGCCGCTTGTAAAACCTGCTCGCTTACTTTCAACGACAGAGCCGCCCCTCTTCCTTCTCAGGCCTCTTGTTCTACTTTGTCTTTGCTTTCGTTTTCTCCTACCTCTTCTGCTAGGGCCACTTTACAGATGTAAACGCACACAATCTGATCACATCATATTAGGATGTACCTCCAAGCCCAGAACATTCCTCTGACAGTGTGTGTGTGTGTGTCTATGTCCTTCTTTTTGCTTTGTGTGAGAACATAGATGTTCCAGGCTCAAGTGCGAGTCGGGGTAAAGTCAAACCTAGACCAAAGTAAGGGGACGTTGAGCGATTTCTGGCTGCAGCGCAAGAATAACAAGTCATTTTGGTGTTTCCTTGGCCTGAGGGCAGAACAAAGCAATGGGGATCTAATCAGCCTCATCTCTGCTTCATTCATGGCCTAGACTGACTCGTTTAACATTCCTCACCTCTCTGCTAACGTGAGCCCCCCGTCGTGGCGTCGGCTGGAGCCGAGCAGTCTTGATGGAAGCAGCGACTGGAGTCACATCCCTGCAGAGGGGCTGGACGCTTTGTTGTTGCACAACCCCATTTCCCCTTGTAATAAAATCTATTAAGTCTCCGTTGGCACACTTGGGCACACTTATGGCGAAATTGGTTTTCTACAATTTAGATGTGGCATTTAATGTGTCGAAAGTCAGTTCATTTCCTATGCAGAGTGCTTTAAACTGTGCCTTAAACAGCCGTATCTCAGCTCAGCCTTGGAGATTCATTCATTGAAAAAAAAAAGGAGGTGTAGAGTTTGAAATGCATGTGTGCAGGCAGACTAAATGCTTTTATTTACCAGTGATAAATGCAAGGCCTGTGATCAGAGGCTTTAAGACACATGGGCTATTTACCACTGTTCATTGGAACAACATTAAACCACTGATGTATGGTGCTCTGTTCTCGGCGTCCGAAAGACAAACCCATAAAACATTAGCATGTCGATGCCGAAGGTGAAACTCAATTACATTTTGGCCATTTCTTCCTTAAGCAGCAGAGGAGCGCTTTCCTCTTAATCCGTCAAAGCAACGAAACAATCTGAACATGAAATCGACAGGTCCCTCTCCCAAAGTGAAAGGCCTCTTGCTCTTGAATAAAGACTGGGAAGGAAAAAAAAAGCCACACCAGCTCTGCAGAGATTCTTTGCTTGGATACTTGTCTATAGATTGACTCCCGTGGTGGTTCCACTTAGTCCTATACCATCGCGTGCTGTGGGATATCGAGCGTCTCGGCTGTTGCGTGCTGTGCCTGGATACACTTCCTGGTTGACTGGTGGTGGTGGGGGGGCTGTGCTCCGTCCGAGGTCAGCTCTGCCTTGGCTCACTCTATTTTTATTATGAGAGGAAAGCGTGGTCGTGTGTGTGTTCGCAGCATGCACCCTCCACCCCTCCTCCCATTTTCTTGCTCCCCTATGACCAGCCTTAAATTACTGTCTTCACCATGCTTCAGTATTCTCATCCTGCCCTCCCTCCAACCCTTCCTCAATATACTCTTTCATCTTACTTTCTTGCATTTCCCTTGACCACGCTTGATCTTTATATTTTTTATTTATTTTTAATTCAGGACTCCCTCCTTTACCCTCCTTTTTGATTCTCTCTCCCCACTCCTAAGATCCCTGGCAATGCAGGAATTTCTCCCCAGCCCCAGTCCACTAATCAATTACCCCCTGAGTCGGTCACTTCCGTCTCTCCTTCCTCCCCTCACATCTCATCTCCTCTCGTCTCCCTTTCCTCTACCTCCCCATCATTTGCTGTGCTTCATCTCCCCATTTTTGTACAACTCTGCAGCTCATCCACACCTTTTTCTGAACCTGTCATTGCCTCCTCTCCCTGTCCACCTCTTGTACTTGCTCTCCTGTTATCTCTCTCATTTTCCCTCATTATGTCAGTGTTATCTGCTGATTTGTTCCCTCCCAAACCTCCTTACCCCCCCCCCCTCTTTTTTCCCCCCCCCCCCCCCCCCCCCCCCCCCCCCCCCCCCCCATCCTCATCGCTCTCCTCTTCTCCTTTTTTTCCCCCTGTTGGCTGTGTCTTTTATGGGAACTAGTGGGGAGGCTGTTGTGGCTCATCTTGAGTTATAGTTTGTTTTGATGTGCTGGTATAGATAGAGACAGAGACAGAGTCACTGGGAGAGAAGAGCAGATTGAAAGAAAAAAAAAAAACAGAGGAGGATGACAATACAGAAGAAGTTGCTAGAAGAATTGATAAATCAGACCAAGGGCGAAGGTAGAGAAGAGGGGGTGAATGAGTGATGGCTCACTTCACAACACACTCAGCCCTCAGGACAGCCGGCTTGAATGGGTGAAAAGCTAAGGCGGCCTCCAGAGATGTAAGGATGCAGCGATGAAGGAAGGAGGAGAGGGAGGCAGTGCCCTGTGTTGGGGAGATTGGGGAAAACCCCCGGAGAGGTCCCCGTGTGGCGTGAGAACCATGTTAAAGCTACAGACGGCAGCCTGCGAGGATCATACCAGGAAGGCAGAACGCCCAGAGGAAGCTTTCAAGGGATTTTTTTCTAAGCATTTATTCATGTATATAGTGGTGTGTGGATGCCAAGATAAGTAGCGGAATTTAACTTTGATTATGAATTCAAGTCTTAAAAATAAGATTCGGCCTGGAAGTCTTGCATAAAAATCATACATTCAGTGCTTTTTAAAGTTCCCATGCGGCCTCTTTTCGTTCTTAGGGCTGGGTGTAGAGGGATTCTGCCCTCATGTTTGCTTCTGAATGCTAAATGAATGTTAGCCCCTAGCTGTGATAACTGTCATTTGTTTTTTTTTTTTTTTTTTTTAACTCAGTGGAATCTGTGTGCACCGCTAAGTTCATTAGGATTTTATTAACATCACATACTTCATTCGGATCCCGCTGGGTAATTATAACACGTATTGATGATTTTCCACGAGCATCCACATTTTGGCTTCGTAGCGCTGGAGCCATTACCAGCGAGGTGGCCAGTCAGCCAAGAACAAAAATCTGTCTTTACTTTGTGCATTTTGTAATTTTCCAAAATTTTCCTCTTAAAACAGTTTGTGCTGTTTGCTTTTCTGAAGTCGTAAAAATGATTTCCAGCAACGTCCCATTTTTCACAGAGAAAATTCAAGAATCTACTTTACTCTTTACTCTTGTAGATCTTTAAAAGTAGGTTACCGGATTCTTACTTAAGGACACTCTTTTCCACCACTGCCTCTTTTTCCTCCACTTGCCCTTTTATTCTCCCTTTTTTTTTTTTTTTTTTTTTAACTCCTTCCCTCTCTGCCCGTCCTCCTCTCTCATCCTTCTCTCCCAGGCCTTGGGAAGTAATGTGACCTCCCGTCTTCCCTTTAATGCCACGTTTTCTTACATTTTTCAGAAACCATATTGCAGAGATTTGCACCATACTCTCACGATCAAAGTGGAGGTTCAGTTGCATTCATGTCCCTAAGAGGGTCATTTGACTCATAGCTACTGTCTCTTTCATCTCCGTGATTCTCCCACCTCTTTTCCAGCTCTCTGTCTGGATATTTAGCTCCGTCGCTCTGCTACAAGTCTGTGAATTTACATTTCTGTGCTCCCTGTCTCTGTCGATAAATCTTGTCCCTCTGTCCCTCCTCACTTCCATTCGCTGCCTCTGTCTTCAGTCAGCTGAGTAAACACAGTCGGCCTATCTAGATTATCTGACGTCAGCGAGGCGTCCCTCACCCTCCATCAACTGACTCTGAGGTCAGAGGTCGTTGTTTCTGGTCCCCCTCCACCCATCCCCGGGATCTCTGAGAAGGGTCCAGTGAGTTTTTGCCCGAGGGGAACGGCCCACGCACGCAACAGCAGAACAGCTTTAAGATGAAGTTGCTGCTCTGAGGTGCCAAAACATCCATGTTCCCGCATGTGAAGCCGTAGCCACGGGAACAGGAGATGTCAAGTGCTTCGCCACTGACACAGAAACCTCTGATTTGCTTTGACCTGATGTATGAAAGGTTTCCTTGATTGGCTCCTTCAGATCCACAGAAAAGCATTTCAGAGGACAGCTTGATTTATAACCTGAGAGTCTGAAAGAAGAAAAGAGATTATTTTGGTCTGATGGACGTGTCACTACACAGGAAGTTTTATCTCCTTCCCCTTAACTGTGGAACTTAAAATGCCTTCTGTGTCCTTCAGTCCCAAATTGCTTAAGTGGACTGTATTTCATTTCCAAACCTTTGTGGGTTTATTTTCTGTTGATGTAAAATCTAAACGGCACTTACAACCTTTCGCCTCAAAGTCACATAAAAATTACTTACTACTGTTGCTACTGTCTTTAGAGGGCGTGCAGTTAAAGACATATAGTATATTTTAGTGTAATTGTCAAGTGGAATTTTCCTTAACCTTCATGGCCTGAAGAGAGGTGAAAGCAGTCCGCTGTGCGCTCTGTTGTCGTGCCTCTCGCAGTGTTATTGTCCTCTTTATCTCTCCGCCTAATCACTGCAGCCTCAAGTCCAGTGCTTCACTTCCAAACACTCAGCACGCTGTCCAGGCCCGAGAGGATCTGCTGCTGATAACACAATCACACACTGGCATACGTGCACATATGTGCACTTAAGCATAAGTGTGTGTGCACAAATATACCTTCATGCGGACACTTGTAGGCATGGAAGTAAAAATGCCAACCTACATCTCTTTGTGATACACAAGTGCCAGACAGGCTAATAAACTAACCGCCTCCTATCTGAGAAGAAGTGTCTGTCTGTCTGCCTTTGTGTGTGTGTGTGTGTGTGTGTCTGTGTGATAAGTGAAGTGGAGTAGAAGTTCAGCCCTAATCAGCGGCCGTCTTTCTCTAATGGCTCACTTCACTGTCCACTCAGAGCCCCGCCACATCTCCACAACAAACACAGGAGCATGCATGGTTGTGACTGGATTAAAGAAAAGGTATTTCATGAAAGATAGGAAGCACTGAGGAGCACAACAAAACCCTGACATGCAGCCAACAAGCAGATTGTTTTCATGATATTATCGCCTGTTGTTGACCAGTGGTTCTTATTTGTTTATTTATTTTTTATTTTTTTATTTTTTATAGATTTGTTTATTCAAATCCTTCCAACACAAGCAGCAAAAGTCCGTCTAAAAATAGAGCGGAGCTTCTGTGTGAACCGTGCTGCTGGACTGGCGAGGATGAGTTTTGTTACCAAACGATCGATCGGTTCATCAGTTGAAAAGAGATCACTTAGCAATAATGCTCAATATTTACTTTCTCATCTCGACTCAGCAGCGGTTTGACCAAATAATGCGACAAATAATGATTGTGTGAAAGGAGTCAGTAGCTCGACATTTATTCATTTATTTCTTTTGACTGCATGTCTCCTCATGCTATACATGACAGAGAATGTGTCATTGTCAGGTGAGCGCTGTTATTTTACACACTAATTAAATCCTACTTTGACAAATCTCCCACCATAGACATATCCTGACATGGACAGTGACTCTAACCAGTCGTTACAGTTCATGCCTAAACCACGGAGGCGGTTAGTATCAGAGGAAAGCAAAGGAAGGGTCATTGAACTCTTTGGTTGGATTAAAAAAAGAAGGCGTGCTGAAATGGCTACTTGCTCATGCTGTTTGCATTGTTGCCATGGACTCACAGACAACTGGATTCATTTAAGGCTCTGAGAGAAAACTCCAAATTTGATTATACATCACTGGAAAGAGTAGCTCGCACTGATTCCAGCAGCATTTGTACAACAGAGTCACGACTCCGAGAAGAAGATCAGAGGAGATGATTCATGGTGGGAGATGGTGAGGAGAACAAAACAAATACAAGTTTTAAAACCCGTAACCTGATGGCCAAGAAATATCATGTTGATCTACAGGTTTCCAGTTTAACTTCTCACTAGAAAAGGCTTAGTTCAGACAACAGCCTCTGCCTAAATCACTTTGGATGTTGGTTCTAGGTACAGCCCGGTCTGCTCTGATTGGCCAGCTTGGTCATTCTGTTGTGATGTCACCTGGATATTTTAGAGTACATATGGGTTAGACGGGATTGAAAGAAGCTACTTTTACATTTACGCTTTTTAACCACCCTATATCTTTTGTTTTCCGAACTGCAGCCAATAGTATTTTCCATGAACGCTCACAGAAACGGCCCTTTTTGTTTACGAGCGATGGAGGGAAGATTCGCTGAAAACTGTATTAGATAATCCCCGAAGCAGCCCAAACTGTAACAATAACAGAACTATCATCATCACAACTATTTGCTACACACTGTGCACACACACACACACACACACACACACACGTACACACACTATCACAGTGTGGGAATGTTTGTGCCAGCACGGAGCGTCTTGTGCTGTGTTGATGTTGTGATTACAGGGGGTGTTTAAGGTTGAGGATGACTCATCTCTCATACACATGCTCACGTACGCACACACACACACACACACACACTCACACTGCGCACCCACAGTAATCTAGATAAAGATCATCGCTCACTCGCCCTCTCCTCCTCCCTCTTGTCCTCTGACAATGCTCACAGCTCCCTGGGATTTATACTCGCCATCACTGCTTTAAACATCTTCATTTAGACGCTTTAATCCTAAATGTGACTCCGGGAGGGAAACTAACAGTAATTGTGAGAGTCAGATTAATTAAAATCGTTATCGGCGCCAGTTTTAAAGTGGTATTTCATCTCGGAGCTACGTATGCATTTCATATAAAACGAACTCGTATCCCGACTTCTGAATGGGGACTAAGCTAATTTTGTTCTCTGCTTTTGTCCCCTCATGTCCGCCTTGTTTAGATTTCAATCCTTGGAGGGATATTATTCACTGACATGCCTAAACTCTGTCGGATGGCTGCTTTTGAGATTTATCGCTCCTCGTGCTCGGCCTGTCCATTTTTCTAATGCTCTTGTTTTGCTTTGCTCCTCACATTTTCAGCCTCGGTGATCACGCAGGCATGTATACACACTCCACTTCACACCTCGGCCCTGCAGCTCGACCACAGCCCCGGCTGATTGAAATCAGGTTGGAGTGTAAAGTCTGTCTCCCTGATGTATTTCACTCTGTTTTAACTTGTTCAACTCTGGCAAAGTCAACAATTGGCTGATCCCTTCAAACTCAAATGTATTACAAATCTTCATTTATTCAGTTATTTTAATTATTATTTTATATTCAATTCCTGGACACTGGACCTTTAAGTGATCTTGCTGAAAATCGGCTCAGGTTCACCATGCTGGCCGTGCTTCAGTGCAGGTGTAGAGGTACTCAACCTTAATAGAGGGAGTAATAATATTCATTGAAAGGCTTTGTTTTCTCTACATGAAAAGCAGCAATTCTGACATTAAAAAGCTGCACGACAATCAATTGAATTGCAACAACTGCAACGTGTGGAATCGGTCAAAGCTTTTCCAGCATCACCTTGGAAAATCTTTGTTTCGGTGTTTAGCCTGAGGACTTTTTTGTATGGAATACTTTGATGGAACTGCAGATTTGATCCGCTGTCTGTCTTTACTCCCACCTGAAGCTGCAGCAAAAGCCCCGCGATTCGAGTTCATTTCACTAGCGAGCGCTGTGTCGGTCGTGTTGCTCCGTAGATCAGAAGAGGCGAGGAGAGGCCAGGCGAAAGGTACGGAGCAAAGGATGAGAGACATTGCAGTGGACAGATGGAGGGGAAAGCGCCACCGAGTCCTAAACAGTGGGAAAGTCCTGAGGGAGAGATTTGTTGTGCTCTCCTCTGCTTCGCTTCACTGTCCCTGTGTCTCGCTCCTTCCATGTCAACTTTTATTCCTCTTTCCCTCTCTCTCTCTCTCTCTCTCCCTCTCTCTCTCTTCTTCGCTTTCCTGGCTGGCCTGCGATTTGTTTTGTTCTCTTCTAATGCTATCTGCTGCTATTCTCAGAGGCTCGCTGCCTACAAGGATGGACGGTGTGTGTACACTAGCCTCGAGTGTGGCATCACATCAACACTGCCATGGCTGTGTATGGAGTGCTGTGTGTGTGTGTGTGTGTGCAGTATAGGCAGAGGGGGTGTCTTTGAAGAAAAGGGCCAGCGAGACAGAAAGCTGGCACGCAGACATGGCTTCACTTCATATTCACAGGACAATTTTTACTATCTACTTGTTGACAGAAACTCTCAAGACGCCCTGGGAGTAAACGTCCAACTCGGGGGCGGGGGGTGGGGGGTGGGGGGGGTTCTTACTGAAAACCTCTCCGCCCATGTCATTTTTCAGCAGACACTGGAAAGCGGCTCAGAGGAGTAATCTCTTTCTGTGGCAGCCATTTTAGAGGCTCCTCTCTTCACGGTGGCATTGTGGTGCAGTCCCAGTTGATTAACATGTAGCCAGTAGCTGTGGCGGAGTCTCCCCACTCGCTCTGTGTGAGCCACTGTGCAAAGACAAGACACACAATTGGGTAATATACGACTTCGGAGACCTGAGGCTGCGAGGACAAGGGGCTTCATTGCATGTTGAGAATACCAGTGCATATGGTTCTGATTTGGGCTACATGCTTTTTTTCTTTCCCGGGCTGCAGCGGAGACACAGACGCTCAGCCACACACATGCAGATGTAAGCAAGCAAACATGGAGAAATATGCACACACACATGCGGCTATTGCACCCACACTTAAACTAATCAGCCCCGCGGAGCGCCGTGTTTGCCTTTGAGAGATGGCCGTATTCGGTTATCCCTGCCCTTTGGCTTTCTGACCCCACTCGGGCTCGATCCTGATGGCTGCTCTTGCAGTTAATTGCAAGTCATGGTCAGCGTCCCCCTTATTGGGATGCCTTGGTTATATATCCTGTGCTGGTCATGGTCTCATTACTTTAACAGGCCCACATTGACAACTGTACATTACAGCAGAGCAGCGGTCCCACTGTTTCCCCTAACAGCTTCTGACACGTCCTTGTTGCCGTGTAGCGAACTGAGACAGGACTGCGTTGGGCAGAAATGATGGAAGCTGAACAATGTTTTTTATTACTAGAAATACGCTTTTGTGAAGTATTGTTGAATTGAAGTTTTATAATGTATTATTCTTAAAATGATAACTGTAAAGTCTTGAGTAAGCCTGAATTCTAAAAAAAAATGAGTTGATTTGTATGATGGATATTTGGTGACACTGGTGATGTAGTGTGGAGAAAACAATAATATTGGTAACTGGTGAAGTTTAAATGTAAGATATTGTGCACATTGACTGTATAAAAATATGGACGACACAACAGCTCACCAAAAGAGATGCCAAAGCATCTTACTTGCCACCTGGTTGCTGGCAGCAGTATAAGTGGTAAACAGTGTCTCCTCCATGTTGATGGACCAGACCTGGGCAATACTGAGATGACAAAACATGTGAAATAGATTTTGTGTGTGGCGTAGTCAGGTTGTTTCTATCACTGTGATGGGTGTTGATCTGGAGCCAGAGTCTCGACAGGACCAATCATAGTCTGGAGCCGCAGCTCATGACATGTCACCCTGCCTTTATAACACCAAGTAAACTTACTGGAACAATGATAAATCGCACGTACATCAGTGTGACAACACCCTAACCACAGTACATTACAGACGAGGCTATGGAAAATCGCTGTGGTTACAGATCATCGGATAAGGTCAGTGTTTGGTAACTAAAATAGCTGAAACCCTCAGTCAGGTCAGTATAAAGTGTTTGCCATCTTTGCTTTGCACTTTACACAACCTTTCTTAATAAATCTCCCTTGCAAGTTAAAACAAATGTAGAGTTCCAGGCTTAGGACTCAACAGAGGCAAGACCCAACCATGAGGAAACATCAACATCGACCACTGTGTAGGATTGTGGAGAACATCCTCTGGCTGTGACGCAACGGGTTCAAGTGATTGTGAAAGACAAAAAAAAAAACACAACACAGACATCACTGTCCTGCTGTACAAAGACAAGTTGGCGGTGGAGGGACATTTCACGCCACAACTGAGCGTGAACGTAAAGACATGGTGCCCACCCAAACTGTTGAGAGGGATGGCTCCGAGGCAATGTTTGAAAAACTGCATTCGCGGTATGTAACGCCAAGCCGCAAACACTTCACACAAAACAAAATCCTGAGCTTGTACAGCAGCTGTTGTGAGAAAGAGGAGCAAATGGCACAAACTCACACGTGTCAGCTGTGCGGTGCGATAACTTCTACCAACTTCAAACTGCCTCCACAACCACTGTAAGGTACATTAGTATCTAATAACTGCAGGCAATAATAATAATTAATAATTACACATCCTTGTATGCATGGATTTTAATCCCTTTATGTTATGCAAGGAAAGACAGGCAAACTCTGCTCATTAGTTTTACTTTAAAATATTACAATACAAGCTTGCCATCCCATTTAAAATGAACATTATGTTGATTGCTCTGATCTTTGGAGTCTGACATCTGTTGAAAGTTTATTCCATTAAGACTCCTTGATCTAGTGTGGTTTGGATTTCTCCTCATTTGTATGTCATAATATTTCTTATTACCGAGCATGAAGACGATTAGACAAAAGAAATGCATAAACAGAGCCATTAGCCAACTGGAATGGGTAAAGGTTCAATTTAGGAGCAGAACAAACTTCAAATGGCGAATAAAGGAACAAAAGAGCAGAAGTAATGAAATGGTAAAACATTAATGGTTGGAATAGTAATCTAAAACTGTTGAACAGAGTTGAAAGTGAATTTCCCTCACTGTTATAAATAAGCAGTAGTCATAAGGTGGAAAGTAGTTGATTTGTTTATTCGATTGAGCTTTTGAGGTGAAAAAATAACAAAGCTTTGATGAGATAGCTAAACAAATATCGTCAAAGTTGTTGAAACTTGTTGAAAGTACTGAAGTACTTGAAATTGAAAAACATTAAATGAATACCTGGCCACATAGTCCAACTTAATTTAGTTCATAGTTTAAATGTGGGTTAAGATTAATTTAGATAATATATGGGAGTTGCCGATGAAGGACCCATGAGTTTCTATGCGAGGGCTGGGCGGAATGTTTGCTTCAGAGGCTCATAGCCACTGATCCACCGCATCACACCACCACGGCACCAGAACCCCCTCTTGTTAAAGTAGCACCACCTCATTGAGAACAACTGTGGGAGGTAACTGGGTCAACAATACACACACATGCAAACACTGTCTCGTCGTCAATGAATTATTCATCCCAGCATCTCATATTTAAAAGGAAAAGTTTTTGTTTACTCCACACCTGATTAGCCACAGTGGGGCTGAATTATTGGCAGCGGAAACTGTGACTGCTCATTTAATAATGTCTCGCCCGACCATGTTCTCCGCAGCTGATGGATTTACTTTCTCCACATTTCCTGTCAGACATCGCACCTTTGTTCCAGCGCCGAACAAAGTCAATGCCGTCTTTAATTATGCATTTGTGGCAGAGCCTGTTCTTGGAATTTGTGCTTACACAAATTTTATTTACACATTTTATTCACCAAGAAAAGTGGGAATCATTCTCAGTGATGGTAGAAAGAAGCCGGAGAACAGTTCCAAAGCCGCATATCCATAGTTTATTTATACGGCGCAGGGTAGGGTCTAGTTTTCTTGTGATGGATGTCGATCCTCGATCCTCTGAGTTGGACCCGCAGGTCTGTGATTGAACACACAGCCAAGACCAGTCGTGGCTTAATGCATAATGCATAAGGCTGGAAATATTCTGGCCTTTGCTCAACTTGACTTGCTTTCTTTCACAACTGCTTGTTGACTTGTGGATCGTGATTTGGACGACACCGCTGCCCTTGGGTAATTGATATAGTCGAGGAGCCTGGAAAACAGACAGTATCTTTTCTTGGTTTGTGTAAAGGAATTCATGATAGGGATCTTTAGCATCTTTCATATCTAAGGCAGAGATGTGATGTAGATATGCTCTTGGTTGTTATTTATTCTCTGAACTGATTTTCAAGATGTGCCGTGTCCATAAGTTCTCACAGTCCCTCCCTGTGTCAGTGTAAACCCACTTTGAGGAGCTGTGGAGTGGAAGTCTGCTTTTTAATCCTTCAGCCGATTTCCTGCTATGTATATTTCAAAGAACGGGTCACAGCTGAGTGAATGAAAATGGCCAGACCTCAGAGAACTGGCAGACAAGCGTGTGACAAAAGTGATAAGATGGTAACAAGCACATATTTGTTTTTATTTGTCCATTCTGTCGGGCAACAACATTCCTACCATCTGTGATCCGGCCATTCAGCATCAGACAGGACCAGCGCAAAGGCTCATGGGACTGTAAAATGGCTGATGGCTGATTCTGACCCTGTGTTTTTTATGTGCTTGTTCTAAATATGTTGTGAGGACTATCTTTGCTATGTTCTGAGTGAAAATGAAATTCATTGTCTCACTCCAGTCCCCCCCACTCCAGTCCCCCCCCCCTCCCCGGCACAAAATGAATGCAGAGGTGTGTTTACTCATTCTGTTGTTCTGTTTTAAGAAGCTGGCTGTTCATTAGGAGGACGTCTTCAGTCCAACAGGACGCAGAGGGAGCCACACACACCTGCTCCTGCTGCACATAGAAACCAGTGGTCTGTCCGTCACGTTTAATCTTCATAACTAGTCTCACGTGGCCCAGCACACCGCAGCATTCGCCCGCACCCTCAACTCATTGTCTTCGTTACCCCATTCGTTCTTGTTTACCTCACCCCCCCCTCGCTGCCTCCGTCCACCTCTCCCACTGCTTTCAGATCTTTGTTTCCTCCCTGCCTCCGTGCCCTCCGTCTGATCTCTCTTGTTTACCGACCCAAAGCCTTATTATGTTGGAGGTGAAGTTTTTAAAAAGCCATCCGGACGCTGGCGTGTTCTGATACAACAGTTCCTCATTAAAACGACAAGACCGTGGCTCTGCCCGTCTCTGGTTTGGCTGGCACACGTCGGAGGAAAAGGTCAGGGTAAGCCAGTCGACTGTCTTTTCCTTCCACTGCCTGTATTGGTCCCTCAAAATGGATCTGGTGAAGATTCCCATGATCCCTTGCTGCGTCACCATCACACTATGTATTTGGTTATTGATTTAGTTGAGGGACCCGCCTACTGGTCAACGTTTCACATTGTACATTTGAAATAATAAAAAAAAAAACATTCATGTTCCACAACAGAGAAGAGTTGTTATGAAGAATATCATCATCACGACCCTCGGGCCGATTTTCATCCACGTAAAGAAAATATAGGATTTTGAGCCTCATTGCTTTAGAATAACCCAGTGAGATGATGCAGAGTTCACGTCTGCATTGTTCTTGTTTCTTAAAGCGCGGTCGTGTCGGGGTGGGTGGCAGAACTAAAAGGGCCCCGGCATCGTTGAGCATTTGTTTGTGTTTGTTAGCCGACGGGGTTGAAGGGGAAATCAGATGAATAAATAGCTGTTGTTTGTGTTCACACAGCAAAGGCTGCGGTGGACGACAAAGCCGTGAGCTGCCATCGGTTCAGTGTTTCAGCTTTTAATTCCTCTTTTGTTTTTTCGGCAAAACAAGCACTCAGCAGTGTTAGAGAGGCGGCCTGCAGCACACACACTTAATAATTCTCCATTATTACTACTTACCTAAACTTCACCCCAACTTAAACCAAACCTGCTTGAGGCGCCCACATCTTAAGTACTTATAGACCATGCACATGCACACTCCTCCCCACCCTGAGCATCTCCGCCTCTTCATATTCACAAGCACTCGGCATATTTTAGCATGTATATGAATCTCATGTTTTTTAATGGCGCTAATTGGTTGCAACCCAGTACGCTGGATCCGGCTTTAATCTTTTGTGCGTCAAGGTCTCACTTGACTTGTTGGACCAATAGAATCTGATCAGCATTCGTCTGCGTTTGACTCCTCCACATCCCTCCCTCTCTGTGAGCGGCAGCGTGAAACAATTGTTTGTTAATACTGGAAGGAGTGGGAATGATGGTTTGTGTGCTCCTGTTACTCAATGATTAGCTTTTGGTGTCGAGATTGAATGAGCTGTTAGATAGAGGAGGGGTTTTAGTGGCTGACATCAGCAGTTGTCTGAAACTGGCTCCCTGGCAGGAAGAGGAAACCTTCAAAGTAAAATGGTTTAAAATGGTCTAGATCGTAAAAGCTATTTAGTGATGTTAACTATTGGTTCATGGAATGAGCCACGCAAAGAAACAAAAACATAAAGAAGACCGTGAAGAAGATGATGTTTTTTTGTTTTATCTCCACCTGCAGTTGCTCTAACAGCTGCTGGTTTGGGAGAGTTGTGTGTGAGTGTCTGCCCAGGCTGTTTGTCTACGAACAAACACAATGTTGTTTACATTTTTGTTCAGCGTGGCCTCAGAGTAATCAGGAATCATTCAAGTGTTTAGGTTGCATTTACACCTTTACTTAAGGTGCTCTTTGTGATTCGCCTGATTTATTTGAAATTTTGCTTCTTGTGAGCAGACCAAAGCAACCAGATTTATCATCCTTCTCACAATGCATGAACAATATCTTCAATCCCCTCGGTGCGCTGTGAAGCACCAATTAAAACGCAGCTCGGCACTTGATTATACCTAATTAGAATGTTTCTGTGTCTAGTGGAATAAACACATTTTATATTCAGTCTGAAAAGGTTCGCGATTCAAAGAAACTCTTCTGTACGGTTCAGGCAAAGGTTGAAATGATTGTGATTGGTGCAGTCGTCGCTGCTTTTGTTGTTGTCAACAATCTTGTTTTTTTGGTTCAGATGCCCGTCTGAACGCTCTCTGCCCCGTGAGTGTGTGTGAGTGTGTATGTCCTTTGTGTGTGGGTGTGAAGCCCAGGTGTGGCTGGGGAAGTGAGACCATTAGCATGTTCACACCGTGTCACAGTTGCTCCCCTCTGGGGCAGATGGAGGGAGATGGAGGAGACTGAGGCGGTGCTTTCTCTCTCCAAGATGAAGCTCAGTGCTGTTGGCTGAAAGCATCATTGGTTTCCTGTAGAAAAACTCTTTTTCTTGGCATCTGAATTGTTCTCTACAACATCCTCGTACAGTAATCCCTGATGCTCAGGGGACTGGTTCTGTTATTTAGAAAAATAAACTTTTGCGGTCCTCTGAACCTGTCTGTTGGAACGGGCTGTTTGCAGTTAGACAATGTTTGATACGAGTGTGATGCCAATAAGATGAATGGTTTGGTCCACGTGAAGACAGACAGTAACTCGGCGTACGTAATTACATCAATAATGGATTATTTCGAATAAAATGTAGATTCACTGCTTTCACTTTAGGAGCGTGACTGTCAATTTCTCTCTCTCGCTCTCTAGCATCGGTAACTCCTGATGATTTCTCCTGTGATTTACGGCAACCTTCCGCCTCTGCACTCACCGAGAGATCAATGAGTCACCTAAATTTACTTCTCTGTTTAAATCAACAAACGGAGAGAGGTCGCAGACCACTGGCCGCGCCCACCGCAGCCACCGCTGACCCCGCGCTCTTAACAATCTGACAACTAACCCAGGGATCGGGGTCACGGGCGCGATGTGTGTCATACGCACGGGTCACGTTCGCAGCCCATCTGCTACATGAATCATGGATTGGGTGGGAGAATATAGGGCAGCCTGGTGGGTCATGTTACATCACAGCTGTGAGATATGTCTCCGTGTGACAGTGTGGGAGGAGAACTGTGTTATGGTATAGGGAAAGAATAAATATACTTGCTTACAGCGTGCTCGGCTGCAGGGACGTTGACATGTCTGCATCCGTAAGAGGACATTTGTATGAGAAGGGAGCAGCAGATTCACTCAAACGACGGCAGCTTCCTGACGAGAATCCAAGTCAAGTCAAGTCTGACTTGACACGCTCAAATGGTGCAGCTTTATGTAAATCCAAGTGGATAGAACACAGAGCTCCAGCTAGTTATTTCTGCTCTAAGAATGCATTATCCAAAGTGATGAAGACAGTTTTTGAGGTCGGAAAGAGGAAAATACTCAAGACACCTCTTTGTGTGTGTGTGTGTGTGTGCGTGTGCGTGTGTGTGCACGCCCTCCTCCAAAAAGCTTCTGTTCTCTTCTAATTGCTACTTCCCAAAAAGCTGCTTGCTGACAGTTTTACACGGAGTTTGACAAAAGCAGCAGAGAGAGGAACGGGGTTTGAAAGAGGTGGTGGTGGTGGTGGGGTGTGTGAGGAGAAGAAAAACGAGGGTAGAAAAAGGAGTTTGAGCTTGAATTGCACAGACCGGACGTCAATATCGGCCTCCATCCAGAGAAGTGACGACGCTGGCTGAGTGTCCTGGTGCTCTGCCATCACATCAGCGCCGCGGCCTCCTACATACATAACTCTGTTCTTTAGGGTTTTCTCATTGATGCTTGTTTTATACAGCAGCCTCCCACACTGCTCCTCCTGGTTCACAGCATTAACTCCATTAAAGTGCCATGTGGTCCACTCCTACGGTTAACCTACTGGTTCCGTGGTATGAGAACGCACAAAGAATCTGCTCCGTAAAGACGCAGGAATAGTCAGCTTTTGTTGTGAAAGTGACAGTAGAATTTGAGTCCTTCAGCAGACATATCCAAAGATTCTGGGCATAGTTAACAACGCCTGACTCTCCGTGTCTTTCAGTTCTGACTTCAGGAATTATTAAAAAGATGGAGTCAGACGATCTAAATGGACATGGCAGGCACGTACATCCTGACCCTGGCGGTCAGATAAAACATCACAGAGCCATTGACAGATGTGAAAAACAAAACAGAAGAATGATAAAATACATTTTTGGACAGATGGGGAACCATGGTTTGATTTATTAGGATCGGGGTGATGTGAGCTCACTGTCAGGTATTTGTAAGAACAGGAGCTGCGGCATGCTTTACTCGCTGTAATTGATTTATGGCTTTCCCAGGTGTACCAGACAGCACAGCACTACAGCGAGATAAAAGCATGGATTCTTTTGTCTGTCAGAGAGATTAATGTTCTGACTGTGAAGATATTCCTGTATAACATATACAGGCTGAAAAGTATTGGACCTAAAATTGACCCCTGTGGGACCCCATGTGGAGCCGTGGCTACATTGAATTTTCAATTTTCTGTAGACTGACTGACATGAGTAAGCAGCAGCTACTTTCCATTGACAGATGTTGCTTTGAACGCAACAGTTCTGTACTTAATCTCACACGCTGACGCTTCTGAGTTCTGACCTTTCCTGGAAACGGCTCATAGTAGGACATCAAGTTTATTTCCTTCAGTGACACCTGTTTGCTTGTTTTTAGTTGGGATGGCAACATAAATGAATAATCTCATGTCACTTGTCACCCTGTTCCGCCCGCAGGTCTTCAACCCAGCTATCAGTCCTTTCGATCCCGCCCCTGTGTTTTGAGGCCTCACTGGCGACTCCCACCTGTGCTCTCCCACTCTGACTGACGCTCTGAACCGAGTGGCGCGGCGATTACGCGGCTTGATTTGCGGGTGGTTTATTCTCTGTGTGTATTTGCATAAAGAGTTTTTATTGAAAGAACAAACAGTACTAGGCAAAGGATCCATTACTGTGGTTTATGAATCATACATTGATCTTAATTTCAAGCCTCGGTAACTAAAGACAGTTGTTATTTATTCATTTCAGATGATCCGGTAGTGCTTTCTACTGGATTTTCTGCTGGCATATAAAAACATGGAGCCACCACATGGTGATCCTTTTTTTATGAGTCTGTTGTTTTCCTCATCATCGAGCATTTCAGGAATAAATTGTGCAATAGTGCTAAATAAATGTGTTTATGGGGAGAAGGTTTGAAAATGTGATAGGTGCAGTTCAGCTCACCGTCATAGACGATACTCACCTGTCACAGCGACTCGGCCAATGGAGCCTGTCGACTGAAGGAGGAGCTGCAAAAGAATGTAGGGAAGGCGGTAGAGGAAGGGGGGGTGGGGGGTGGGGGGGCAGGCGATGTTTTGCGGTGGTCGGTGACTGATTGCACATTATCTTAATTATCCTGCGTCCCCTGGGACGCATTAAATTCCATGTAAACAGCCCCACTGGGAATCGTCATCTGTTCCCCCCCTTCTCAGCTGCACCATCCTGGATTTTTAGCCCTTATGTTTCTCTTTACTGGCTCTTATCCTTTCCTCTCGTTTCCTTCCCTCCTTGCTTCTTTCCTCATCATGTGCTTTCTTATCCAGTCCTTTCTTTTCCTCTCTGCCTCAACTTTGCCTCACTTTCCATCTCCATCTCTTTCCTTTCGTATCCCCTCTTTTACCGTGCTTCCCTAATGCCTCATCCCCTTTTCCCTCTTCCCTGCTTTCCTGTCCTTTCCCTCCTTTTTTCTCCTATTCTCGTTTTTCCTTTCCTTGCCTTCATCATCATCCATTTGCCTCCTCTCCCGCTCCTTCCTTCCCTCTTCTCTCTCTCTTTCCATTTCTCTCTTTCCTCCTCTCTCCTTCCCTCACAGATTAGTATGTTTATGAACACACTCTTCTTTCCAGAATATGTTGTTTTAAGATAACGTTCTTGTGACTGCGCGTACACGCAGATCTTGACTGACAGCAGGCGTCCACGAGCTGGAGCGAATTCAGAACGGTGACAGCATGGCTGCAAAGAGGCAATGACCTTATTAAACCTTCTTACACTCATATATACTCATATATTTCTCCTTTCTACCCCTCTCTAGATTGTAGGTCTAGACCAGAATACACTGCTCTATTTGCAGTTCTTGATGGTCTTTACTTGTTAAGACCAAGAAGCACGACAAGCATTGCTTCCTTTCAGATGTTCATGAGATTTATGGATTCGACTTGTGATGGATGTCAGGGGAAGTCAGAGTTGACTAAAAAAGGAAAGAGCCTGGAAGTGCCCACACTGTCGTCCCGCCCTGCGCTGCAGCGGACCTCGTTGATGCGTCTGTTAGATAAGGACGATTCTAACATCTGTCCAAACAGAAAGCGACATTTTTAACCTTTAACAGACTTAATATCTCTCATTAATACTCTCCCTGATGGGTGCACTCACAGACTGTTTGTTTTTACATACACACTCCTTTCACGTTAACAATACACACCATCACTTATCAGAAGTTATTAGTAAAGCCCTTGAGGCTGACGTTGTGTTTGTTTGATCCAAGCTCATGAGGCCTGTATATAAACACTGAAAAGGGAGATTCATTTGATGTCACATGGCCCAGCTGTATTGTCACTGGTAGTAGTTCTGATGGTGGAGTGCTGCTGTCGAGCTCATCACACCGATCACTGACGTCCGAATGTCAAATTGTGACGTTAGTGTATTGAGTTTGAACGTGACGGTGTATTTAGCATCAGACTGAGTCTTTCATGCTTCCTGTTCTAAGGCCAACACAGTGTCTGTTAGTCTCTGGAGCTGCGTCGGTTTTTGTATTAAGCTCAAAATGTTCTTCTCTTAATATTTCATACGCCTCTTTTAATGCACTCTGTCTAGTGTCCTACTTGTAAGGACGTATGATTGTCATGTTTTCCATCCCTTTTGCATTAGTGTTATGGTTCTGACCATGTGACGGGATGGCTGCCTTCTGCCAAGTTTGTGGCTGCAGTTTGTGTGTGTGTGTGTGTGTGTGTGTGTGTGCATACACATCAGTATCAATGTGTTTTATTCCAAAAGTTTGATTGCCCATATTTGTGGCTTTATAGATGATCTCAGCATTGCGTGCTCTGTGGGCTTGTGTTGATGTTGTGTGTGTGTGTGTGTGTGTGTGTGTGTGTGTGTGTGTGTCATTCAGTGTGGGTGTTTGGAGCAAGCATGCAGCAGGTTTTAGGGGCCAGCATGTTGTGGTGGAGCATGGCCTTCCTCCAAGGCCCTGTGGCTGTTGAACTTTTATGGAGAGTCAAATGCAGCAGAGACCTTTCACTCGACACAATGCACACACACACACACACACACACACACACACACACACACACACACACACACACACACACACACACACACACACACACACATGCATGCACACGCAGCAGCAGCAGCAGCAGCAGCAGCAGCAGCAGCAGCCCAGCCTTCATTAGAAGTGCTACCAGTAGCCAAGCCTGCAGCCTGACACTTCAAAGAGCTCCCGCTCTCTCACTTTTTCGGGACTTGTTTTCTTCCTCCATCCCTCTGTGGCTTTCTTTCTAATTCTCCTCTTTCTTCCTCCACTTTTTTCTCACTTATTTTCTGTGAGGATGCTCTAGTCACTCGGTGGAACCTGCAGGGAAAACACTTAGCTCTGTGTGATCTTCTAAAGGAGCACTCCAATGAAAGAAAAATAAAAAAAACCCTCTGTGGCGTTTTAAAGAATTTACTTATGTCTGCATGAAAGGTGGCTCCTAAAACGAGTTTGATCCTTCGTGGAGGACGGTAGCTGTCGTCTGCATGGATTCACAGCTCTTTGTGGCCAGTCCAACAACTTCATTTGAACCTCCTCTGTGTTATCACAATGCAAGGATGGAATTTAACAGGGACAATAAAGGCTAACTGATCTATCTTAGTGAATGCTGAAAACTGCATGATTTTATTCCCCAATGTTCTTCTTTCTCACATCTGTGGTCATACAAAGTTGGGCCTTCTGTTGTCGTATAGTCAATTCGTTGATCAATTAAACATTTTAGAGCTGTGCTTAAATTGTTTTAATCAAAAGTGGCAGGAAAAGAATGTCACACTTTCCTTCTGCAACATCATGAAATGTGTGACCTGGCTGTGTTTGTGGTTTCTGGTTAATCCACCTCACTGCCATGTTCACACGCTCCAAACAACCCTCACTGCCAGTAAGTGACTGAATATGAACACACACACTCTGTGGGTTTTTGCTGAAGCACTTGTTATGCTCAACCTCTGATTGTTGCTAATCCATGTTGCAGCTGATCCTGAGCTCAGAGCCCCGTCTAAAACCAGCAGGTGGGGACTATTTGATAAAGAAAATAAAATGTCTTGGTGGATATTTCTTCCATTTAGGAGGATTTGTTTTTAACCCCCTGCTGTTTGTTTGTTTATTGGTTAGTTGGACACAAAAAGTACTGGTCAGATTACCAAGTAACTTTTTAGTGGGATGTGGTCTGGGTCAGAACATGTGAATATTCTTCTGCATCACTGACCAAGTATCGTAATATCTAGATTAGAAAACTGCAAATAGACAAGCAGAAGAGAGAGGGGAAGATTAACACCCCACTCCATATATCTCTTTCTGAAGGATGAGGTGGGGTAACTGATCCCCACTTGGCCACAGACCAGAGCCCAGATATTGATTAATCGTGCATGGTGCGGTCCGTTCCCACAGAATCACTCACATGAGAGCTGCAGCTGCATGTGATACCCTGAGTGTTATTCCAATGAGGGGAAGTTTCACTCGGAGTGTATAGACAAGTGGTAAGATAATGGCACGCTATGGTTCTGTTCGCGCCGGGCCTTTCTGTGCTCAGTCCTGTGATGAATCGCAGTCGTGCAGTGGTGACGAAGACGGGCAGAACATCATCTGACATGCTTGCGGTTTGTTGGGATGATGCTGGGATGAGGTGGAGCAGCTGCGAGTTCGGAAATGTTTTTATGAGCAGTATACAGATGATAGAATATATTTGTGGAACTTAATCTTTTTTTGGGCATTTGATTTTGATGGTTTAGAGTTCAGCCAGTGGCCATGTGCTCTGTGTGAACTCAGTCACAGCATCTCTCAGACCAGGGCTAAGACCTTTGCTCTCGAGTCAGGGAGATTCCACATGAGCGTGTGTGTGTGTGTGTGTGTGTGAGTCAGCGTAGCACGGGGGTAACCCTGAGACAATAATGCCTTCATTGCAGGAAACATTATTCGCTTGCTCTTTTCCGCTTTATCCCCCCGTCTTATTTAGTGCCGTCTTCTCCCGTTCACCTTGGGGTGTTAGCAGTTGTGCTAATTGTGCAGAATATTTCAGTTGAACGCTTGTGTGTGCGCGAGCAACAGAAAGGGGAGAAAATGGCTCCCAATTAGCTAAACTTTGAAACTTTGGCCACCATTCCCTCTTTTTTTTTGAGAACGTTCCCCCTCACAGACCCTGTGTGTGTGTGTGTGTGTGTGTGTGTGTGTGTGTGTGTGTGTGTGTGTGTGTGTGTGTGTGTGTGTGTGTGTGTGTGTGTGTGTGTGTGTGTGTGTGCTTGAGGGTCTGGCACTAAGACGACCAATTAAAACTAGTGCCGGCAGCAAAGGACCAATGGGAGCAGGGCGCCAATGCACTTCCCCACCGTCGATGTGGTAACGCAAACCAGATGTAGCTGGGCAGTGTGTGTGTGTGGGTCTACTGTATGTGTTTTAGCAAATGCCTCATTGCTGATACACACTCTCAGCTTTGTGCGAGTAATGAACATTTTTACCTTTTTGGAAGCAGAGGTGCAGAGTCTGCAGTTTTATTTATGTGGGAGCCGAGGGCTGCAGGAGCAGTGTGGTGAGAGAAAGAGAGGTTTCCCTTCTCCCCTTCCAAGCAACTGCACTTCATATGGAATCTTCCACATTTGTTCCACACAGAGGCAGAGTACTTCATTCTGTGTACTCTAATCCTAAGCGTGGTGTCGACGCAGTAAGCACAAAGCATCTCTTCCCTTCTTTTTGAAGTCACAGGAACACACTTCCACGTCTTTCTGACTTTCTTGTCTTTATTTCCTTATATGGCTAATATAAGCATGTCGAATCCCAGCTTTGCATCCATCCATTCACAAATATCTTACTCCAGTGAAAGAGAGAAAGCCCTGACAGGTCTAAGTGGCCCTGTATGTCACACGATTCCCCTCATTTAACTGATGGTGGCAGATTTCATTGGATGATGGATGCCCTGGGGGGGCACAGGGGTAAGGATGAAGAAGTCATGGACTGAGGGAAGCGATGAAGTATGCATGCTGGGGAACAATCATCGGCCGATCCTGCGATAGCACGGGAGCACGTGTGCAGAGAGGATGATGCAGAGACAGATGGACAGAAAGAGACAGGCGGTGAAAAGGAGGGAGAGAGACGGGATGAATAGAGACAGAGATGGACAGTGACAGTCAGACAAAGGGGTGGAGGGATTTTGGTCTTCATCATCCGTCTGTGGTTTTCATGATGGATCAGACATGAAGATTTACTACCTCCAGCAGTACGCAAACTATCTATTTGGAGCAATATTACTTTAACAGGCCTCTTCCTGTGTGAACCTTTGGAGATTATATATGTTTATATAACTCTCCAAAGGAAACAGAGTCTATAACATTACAGTAGATCAACTTCGTCAGGTTGTGTCATAGTTTCGTTGACTTATAGCAGATAGCTCGACTTGGATCACTTCCAGCTTACGTTTTTGTGTGCTCACAAGCTAATTACATTCATTTGAGGCATTAACATGTTTGTAGACTCTTATATTTAGGCTGCGCTGCTTCCTGTGCCAGCAAAGGTAAACACACACAGTCTTCATCTGACTGGGGCTTTGTTCTGTGGGCAGAGAGAGACCACCATGGCTGATTACGGTAGCATCTCATTTGGGGGATTACACTGCGTCGTTGAAATCGTTTTTTGACATGAATTCTGGAGAATAGTCTTTTCTCTGGAGTTTGCCAGATCAGATTCACAACAACTCAAACATGTCAGAGGAGGTGGACTCATGCACCAACTCAAGCACCATAACCAATTCCAACCTCACTGAAACATTCAGGTTTTGGTTCCAAGTTATGACTGAATATTCATAATTATATCCCTTAAGTTATAATGCTTCTTAGATGTCACCCTCATGCTGCCAGTGATTTGATTTGATGGAGATCTGATGGATGTAGCATAAGAAAACAGCCTGATCACCTCCATGAACTCCAGCATCCCCTGAGAGCCCAAACCATAACTCAGCCGGTGGATGAAGCCGCATACAGCAAGGTTAGAGTGAGATGTAGCTCTCAAAACATCCAGGTTTGATGAAGGTCCCTCACATGGGGGAATTCTCATAATGTTCCTGTGTAGATAATAGAGCTGCAGGACAGGGAGTTTCTGGGTTTGGTTCAGTATTCAGTCACAACAATGTTCGACCACAGCCTTGTTACTTGGAAAGCCAAGCTTACTTTTCCCGGCAATGGAAGGAGGTTTCTTGTGGTTTTTTTGACTATTTTCAAAAAGAAAAACAAAATTACCCCGAACAACAGAAAGAAAGATTAAATTCCACCATCCTCCCCTCTTCTCGTCACATGCTGCTGCCCTCTCCGTTCAGCTCGTTAGCCGGCCTCGCTTCAGACTTTCCAACGAGCCTGATGGTAAATCCCAAAGCTTTACGGGAATCCTCTGTTAATTAGGACGTACCTTGTGTAAGGTGTGTTTTCTATTTTTTGCTCTGAATCTGGCTTCGCGCGGTGGAAACGAATTCACGTTGAGCTAATGGAGAGAGCTTCGGTCTCTAAGCTTGTTTTATCCCTGCCGTTGAAGTGCGCTGTGCGCCTGGAGCCCCTTCGGGCCCTCGTACCTGCTGCCTCCACACCGCTGCTCCCAGGAGCTGCCCACACACAGGTTTGCTCCTTGTGTAGAAAAAAACCCAGAAGACTGATTTTTATGGTGTAGCGCTACATGCAAATATTGGCAGGGAGTGACTTTGATGTATTGATGTTGTTGTGACGGATCAAACAAGGAGAGCAGGCTGATAATTTAATGCACCAATGTTGAGGTGATGAGTAGGTGGGCATAAATGTTGGCATTTTGCATCATATAGTAGCTGGGTGTAAGAGGAAATAAAGCTGTTTCCGCGCTGCATACACATGCACACTCCATTTATTTCCTGGAATAACTGTTGCTGCTACAGTATACAGAACTCCGAGTGTGTGTACGTGTGCAGATCAATAGCGTCCACGATGCAGAGATTAAACCACTACTTGCTCTTTTTTTTTCTCTTACCAGGGAAAGGGAGTGAAAGGAAGAGAGATGGAGTGTGTGATAGAGAGATATAAAGTCCCAGAGGAGAAGAAATGGACCAGCAGTTTAATGAGAACCCTGGCTCTAATGCGAATGGGAATTGATTACCCCTGCCGTCGTGTCAGGGGATACTTAACTCTGACAGGAGGGTGTGTGTGTGTGTGTGTGTGCGGCATGGATGGCGTGTTTATCACTTGCCATTGTTACGGTCAATCCACTGTCTCCCCCATCTTCTTTATTTGTCACTTAACGCACTGTGAGTTCAAATAATACTTTTGTCAATGCAGATGGATTTTTGATGCCTTTCGCTTGCTTGCACGTCTTCCCACATCGAGAACCGATAAGAAAACAAATACTCTGAGTTGACTGTGTGAATGTTTCCGCGCAGCCTGGTTTGTTTTGTCTAGCTTTGTCATCTCATGTTAGCGCAAGCTAGTTATGGCCTGTGAGTAACGGTGTGTGACATTTCGACAAGCTGTAGGAGCCCGGCCCCCACTTCATCAATCTGCTCCACTGTGTCACTGCAGATACACACATCTATGCCCTGAGGCCGTGACAGCGGGCTGGACTCAGATGACACCACTACAGATAAACAGTTTTCAGAGATGTGATCATGTGCAGCAATTGAAAACGCACAAACTGCCTCAAGAATTGACAAAATATTTAGACTAATGAGGCAGGAGAGTGTCAAGAATGATCAGAGTGAGCACCTTGGCCCAAAGCTCGACTCCACACCAGCATGACCTTGCAAAGGTGCATAACATTAATCTTTATTGGAAATCCATTCAGTCAAAACCCTCCCCAATCCTTCCATTGCATACCCCCCCACCCCGCCCCCCAGATCCAACCACACTTTAAAAGTTAACCCAGTGACCTTCAGCGCTCATTTGCTGATGGATCACTCATTAGCAACTCCGTTAGAGCATGGTGTTGTGTGATCCCAGTGAATTAGCTGCAATCAAGCCGTCTTACTGATGCTTATCTGAAACAACTTAATAGGGTTAGCCTAGCTGCTGCCGACACTCCAATTAAGAGCCTTGTGAGTCACTTCAGTGGTCCTCGCCTTATGTCCTGTGCTGAACAGCGCAGTGGATTTGCATGTTGGCTGTTGGGCAGTTTGCAGGTTGTTTCAGGAAACCAGATGTCGCAGGTGAATTTGGGGAGTGACGAGAGAAGAACTGAGCTTTCCCTTAGAATATTATTGTGAGGAATAGCTTTTGTGGTTGTAACGTAATTACAGAGAAAAAGAGTTTGTTAATTTAGTTAACTAGGTAGCTGTTGCTCACTTTACTCGATTAAGTTTTTCTAGACATCCATTTACATGATGAATAAAATGAATTAAAAATGAATATGAATAAAGGTGATGTCAGATATATAAATACACACAAATTGCTCTTGAATTACGCTAAGAGGCAAAACATTGTTTTTTCTTAAACCTTTTGAAAATGCTCAGATGTTTTCTGGGCAAGAAATAGCTGAGATTACCGATTGTGCTTGCTGTGCGCTATAAAGACTGAAAACAACTAGTCTGGTTCTTCTCAATAGTGAGAAAAATCTCCCCGACAACACCTCAAAGCTCCTTAGATTACACGTTGTCGGTTGTTTGGTTAATCCATATAAAGACCCTACTGTGAAAACAACAATTTGCTGTTTCATTGGGGTTTATGTTCCAGGCTATTACATGGCTGGAACCAGTAACTTGGAGTCTCAGCTGGTTGCATGGCAATCAGTCCTGGCATTCATTAGTGAGCAAGCTAAGATAGTTATATCTCCCCTTTTCTAACTGAGATTTGAGCAGCAAAGGTCTTAACATCCCAGTCTTCACAAGAAAATGCTAACATGCTAACATGACCAGTATTAGAGTTTATAGCCCAATCCTCCAAAGACTCAATTTCATGTGAAATTCTCTCCATTTCTCTAACCTTGCCAAACTACAGCAGAGGGACACTTCCTGCTTAATTGTGAGATTAGCATTTTGCAAACAACCAGTTTATATGTGAGCAAGGATGATTACAGAATCTATTAAGTTGTCAAAACTCAGCACATATTTATAATTTTGGCATAGTGAAAATTACCTAAAAGGCCTGAAGTCAGCCTTTCAAAAATCTATAAAGATGACCAATCTTACCGACGTGCACAATTTTGCTTTTCAAGTAAACATCTCACTATTACACAGAAATGTGTTTGTACATCATTTATCTTTTCATCCTTAAATGGCTTCATGCAAATGAGCGACTGCGAGAGTGGCCTCGCAATTACGTGTGAGATGATGATGACTGGTTCTTAGGACAAAAACATACACACGCACACCAAATAATGGTGGGATGCTGCAGTTATCTGGCTCTTTTGTAGGGCATTAATGACTATTAGCCAACCGCTGGTATTTACTCAGCGCCCATTAGATCTGATTGTTAGCCTATGTGGCTAATTAGCATTCCCCAGCTGGCTCTTTCACTCTGTTATTAGGCTCTCTTATCCACCAGCCACAACACCAGCGAATCTAACTGTAATGTGCACGAGACCCCGCTGACATCCATGTTCTGCTTCACGCCTGTTAGCAGCATCGCTAATGATGTTTCACACGAGCTCAGCCACCATGTCTCGAGGCTGCTTTTAAACCGGCCCGGTCTCTCGCCATCCGGTTGGGCATCCGTCACCACAGCCTGTTTTTGCAATCGACACATAGGCCTGCGTTCAACTGTACGAGCTGTCCGTGCCGCATGTCTCAAATCCTCCCGTGAACGCTGCCAAAAACACAGCACCACGTCAGGCCGACGCAAATCCAACAGGCGGTGCACTGTTGGGACTAGAACCCTCTTGTGGACGATAGATGGAAATCATCGATGATACGAAACATCCGACACAAAGTGTTTGCTGTAGGAATGAAGTGTCCTTCGAGCCGTGCAAAGCAGGTGCTTAGAAGCCACCAGAGGGATGCGTGTCTGTTTGCTCACTGCAAGCAAGACGCAGACTCATTACGCCGCCGCATTAGAAGCTGAGGCTTTGTTGTCCTTGTGTGTGAAGTGGCTGAATGATCAAAATTGGACAGGTAACACGCCACATGAGCTGTTTGTTAAAAAGACGGTGTGTTGGTGTTTGTCGGGAGAAGTAGGCTACAGATCTGTTGGGCTCTAATTACGCCGTCTCGCTCATCTCGTGCTGGGCTCTTTGCTTCTGTGTGAAAGGCACATTGTTTGCGCTGAGTGCACCTGCAGGAGCGTCGGCCACTTCACACAGTGAAGCTCGGGGTCCCCAGAGGGCCGACCGCTCCCCGCGTCTGTGCTCTTTGATTCTCCTGCCCATCTGTTTACTGATGAGCCTCAGCCACTCCGTCTGATGAGCTCCTGTTGCGGCTTTCAACTGTTCCACCCATTCTGCTGTAACTGGTAGTTACTATTAAAAGACAGTGTTCAGTCAAGTTACAGTAAATGTGGCTGAAGACTTCCAGTTTTATTTTGCAAAAAATGAAACAGAAACAACAAAGTAGTATAGAATAGATAGCCTTTGTTGTGTTTATGGGAAGGCATGAAGCTTAGGAGAGCTCTCTATTGGTGCTTTTCTAATAATGAAAAAACTATATATATATATATATATATATAGAGTGTAAAATGTACAGTCAGGTTCAAAGTAAGCATCATCTTGTTTTTGAGATAAGACAGTCCTCTGTTACTGGGGACGTTTGCTGTACTGCAATGAAGGGGGCAGTAAAATGGATGCGTCAGTAAAACACCAATGAATAAGTAAACATGCATTATAAACATAAGGAAATGTCGAAACGGCTGTAATCTAAACAGGATAAGTAGAGTGAAGGTGCTGACAGGGGAAAGTAAATTAATGAATAACATTAAAATAAAAGCCACCCTGTTTTTCTCAGGCTTTTAGAGTGTTCCATTTACACTTGTAAATTCCCACAGTTCTAACACGGTCTAAGAAGGAGCTCAACAGTAAACACTGAATTTATTCAGTGAACCCACGCTAACTGCATGCATGAATATTTTGCCTGGGAAAACCTTGAGCTCGCTTCGTCCATCTTTGTCCAGCACTGGCATGGCTCCACTCTACTCCTAACCAATAGTAAAACAACTGCTAAGTGGAACTTTATACTTTACACTATTTAATTAAAGACACCAAGGATGCTGCATTAGATGCAGATGGGTAAGAGAATTGGTTCCCTTCAAATAGCATGTTAGTGGAACCTTTAAACGGCTCATCTAATTGCCAAACTAAGTGCACCATTTGGAGGCACTTTGAGCATCTTCAAAGGAGGCCTGTGTTTTCATGATAAACCCAAGCACAAGTCTACTATCAAGGACGTGAACGTCTGCATTGGTTATCTAACCGGGGGGAGAATATCCTTTCAGTTCACGTGCACGTTCGGCTGGTACTGCTGTTGAAAGCGGGACAAACATTCAGTAGCATGTCGCTATGGTTCCTGAAAGCAGTACATAAAACAAATATATTCAGCTTCGCTGCACAAATATTGATTTCACTAACTGCATTCAAAACTCACCTCGGTCCAAGTTTTTTCAGCTCTTTTTTTTCCACTTCTGCCTCCATCTGTCCGTCGCTCAACAGAGCTGTTGTGTTTCGAGTCTCCCTCCTCCTTTGTTTCATATTGTTTGGATTTTCCTCTGTCGCTCTCAGCTCTCTCCATCCATCTCTCTTTCCATCCGCATCTTTTTTTCCCCTGGCGCTCACCGGTGTTCCCTCATTACAAGGGCTTGCCTGCAGCTACTTCCCGCCACATGAGTCTGTGAAGGCCGCCGTTGGATTAGCTGTGTGTGTGTGTGTGTGTGTGTGTGTGTGTATTTGTCTGATTTGTTGTGAATCTCATTTTCTTGGCTTCTGTTGTTCAGAGAATATTGAAACCCTGCGTTATTTCCATTATTTGATGTAAGTAGCATTTTAAACACATTTGGACTCAAGTCCAGAGTAATCCCCATCTAAGCTTGTCTTACCTCCTCATTAAATCCAATCCCAGTCTTTGTAAAGAGGAACTGAACTCGTTTGAATGAAGGAAACAGCCAATCAGAGCACTCATTGCTGCTTTGCAGAAAAACCATTGGTCGGACTCAGGATTCAAAGAAACATGATATTCCTGCTGCATCTGTGTGTCTGTGTGTGTCTGTGTGTGTCTGTGTGTGTCTGTGTGTAATCATGGCCATATGTGTACACATTCCTGTACTGTACATAACATCAACACACTTTCAGCTTGCGATGCCCAAACACAGAGATGCCGTCACCATAGAAACCGGATCTCGGCCATTAAGAAGGAGCTGCCTTCTCGGGAGTGTAAACATTTTCTTTGTTGTCATGGAGAAGTGGACACTGTTTGCATGCCGTGCATTTGTTCAGATTTTTATACCGACCGACCGTGCGTGGGTGTGTGTGTGTGATGCCCCGAGGTGCTCAAGAGAGAGCAAGAGAAGGTTTAGGGCTTCTAAGCGTATTAGTAAAAGCAACAATTAATAGCACTCACAGTGTGGTGCACTTTTAGGTGAAGGAATGCTCCTGCGAGCTCCACATGTTCTGGGCTGCCGAGGTTGTGGTTTGGAGCGTACACGATCGCAGCTTTGTGTTGGCTCATGGGTCTGGGGGAGGTTATTCGGGGTTGTGGGTTCAACAACTGTTTGTTCTCCTTTAGGCTTTTCCCGGCACGCTTGAACTTCATGACAAAGACATCACCGCTCCAGTAAGCGACGGCCGTCAAAAAGCAGCTTATATTTGAAGATTTAAATGAGCTGCTGTTGCCTTTGCAAGTCTGTCTTTTTTTCGGAGCGGAATTCTATCTCTCTTCTTCTTCTTCCCTTTCTTTCTGATGTCGGCGAGAGCCAAACAACACAGACCTGGGGCTTTTCTAAAGCTACAGAGAAAGTTCCGAGTCATCCGACACTTAATATCCACAATGACTTCTTTTTTAGAAGCTTTTAGAGTCACCGGGGTTTAAGGACTCTCTTTCTCTCTCCCGGTCGTCTTTGCCTACCTCGCTCGCCCGCTCTGAGAGGCTTTTGGAGCCTATAGCGATGGCTTATTTTCTTTGTATAATGGGCTGCTCTGTGCCAGAGGATTGGCTTGGCTCGGAGGGGAGACCAGAGGAAGGGGTGGGGGGGGGGAGCAGAGTTCTGCTCCGTGAGGGCTGCTGGTCTGGGCCTACAGTTCCCCAGACCTCTACTGTAATGATTCTGTGTGCGTGTGCGTGTATTATGAATGAAGTAGTGGTCACAAGCGGCAGCCAAGCGGAGATTGAGGGATACTTTGAGTGCCCTGAGAACCAGACAAAGCACAGAATGCACCAGACATTACACCACCCTGACTGAGCCACTTATTATACACCACCAGACTCAGATATAGAGCCTGTGGGCGGACTTGCGGTACTCACCATGTGGGGGCAAACATTTCTTCATACTGTCATATTAATGGGGGCTTTTATATTCTATCTATCTATCCATCCATCCATGATTTGCAGTACTATTCATGCACTAATAACTGTTTATACATTTTGAATAATATTATGGGATACATACACTTACTTATTGAAATTGTGATATGTTTATGTTTATGTTTTTATAGTCAATTCATATACGAAACTTCTTAAAGTCACTGTTCTCAGCCTCTGAAGTGTAAATGTTTGATGAACATTGCAGTGTTTTACAGAGTTCAGTCAAACATTCTTCTTTTGAACTGCTGACAAAAAACAGCATCATACTACTTAACATAACAGCATTGGACAAGCTGTGAGGGTGAGAGTCTAGGCAGCCCAAAACAATGATGCAACGCACAACATCTCAAAGAAATCTCCTTTGCATCAGAAGCTGTCTCTAGTTGTTTGTGTCACCTGTGGTGAAGGCCCTCCCTCCTCCAACTGAAGGTTGTAGCTCAACATTTGAAATAATGTAAAGTTGGATACATAGCTCCTCATTCCACAGCATCAGCCAGAATAGTGGTGGGAATCTGGGCCGCCATCACCCTGACCCCCGTCGGCTGCACTGAGGAGCATTACTCAGCAGGTCAACAGGAAAACTCCTCCTCCTCCTCCTTCTCTTTATACGCACTCACACTGAGAGCGGATCTTTATAAAAACCTGTTGAATTCATATTTATGTCCCTGGATAAACAGCGTGTCGCTTCTGCTGCAACAAATAAGTAAAAAGGAAACTCTGCTTTGTGTGAGCATGAGAGGGAGAGGAAGTGCTTCTCCTCTTCCATCTCCTGAGTTTGGATCTGAGATCTCCATCTTTATTGCCGCTACAAAAAATAAATGACAGTGCCACAGTGCTGCTGTTCTGGTGCTTTCATTTTCAACCCATAGCACTTGCTGAAGTGTCAAAATGCTTTGAGTTTCAATCTCTTTTGGGATTATATTGTCACCCACAGGGGAGCCAAAGGTATGAAAAAAGTTTCTAAATCACATCTGTGCTGCATTAACCCAGAATTCTTCAGAATTAATTGTAAATTGCTCCCTTTTGCAACACCATATCTTGGTATTGGCCTTTTTTCTGCCCCCTGTCTGTCTTGAGCATGTCGTCATTGCTGGAGTTCAAACATGCTTTCCCGATATTAGCGCTGATTGCTAATGAGCTTTTCTGAGAACTCCAAATATTTGAACCTCAACTCACACATAAATATCCTGTGTGTGTGTGTGTATGTGTGTGTGCGTGCGTGCGGACTACAGTAGCGTGGCTTCTGCGTGCTTCCCTAATATAAGCCTGCGTTCTGTTCCGGTTCCAGATTAGCTGCGTTGATATAACCGGCCTCCTGTTGATCATGCTGATTCTGGCTCCGTGCTGCATCTCCATTTGCATGTTTTTAGTTATGTTTTTTTTAAACATCCGCTTTATGACTCTTCCTCTGCATCCTTGTATAGTGAGCTGACCTCCCGTTGACCTGTCAGTGCAGTAGGAGGTGTGTTTTTCTCTTTGCTCTCCCGAAAGGATTTAGCTCTATTTGTTTGCTGTGGCATTTCACTGGATGTCTTCTGGCACTCATATACTTTGTGTGTGTGTGTGTGTGTGCAATGCTAATTTCCCTGAATGGAGGCAGGTCTTGAAATAGCTTTGCTTATGAATGAAATGGCAGCCGTGGCCCACTGAAGACTGGGCGAGGGAGGTAGACGGAAACAGACAGAGACAGAGAGAGAGAGAGAGAGATAGAGAGAGATGGAGCGATCCAGGCATTGCTTAGTTAATGAGAAGCTTCAGGGAATTGATCTCTGCCCTTGCTCAGCTCTCTCAGCTCTCTCCTTCTTTCTTTCTCTCTTCGGCGTCATCCATCACAGACACATTCTGACAGAACAGTCGAGTCTGAGGCTTTGGAGAAAGTGTGTCCGCCCACAACAAGATGATCAGCCCGTAGTATTGAGATCACATCCTGTGTGTGTGTGTGTGATTTACGTTTGTCTAATGATGCAGTGTGGCAGTGGTGTATCAGCCCCCAACCAACTTCACCAAAGAACTGGACATGAGACCCGAAATTTGATTGCGTGTGCACACAATGCATGCACACTGTGTTAAAGTGAAGTCTCTCAGGGGTCGTCTTTTCCTTGAAACAACTAATATCAGAACATCTAATATCCACTCAGTTCCCCAGGACTGTCAGAGCTCACTCACATACTGTGTGGCACCTGCTCTCTCTCTCTCTCACACACACACACACACACAGAGCAAGTGCATCTCTGTCAATTAGGATGACAGATAAGGTTCTGTATCCTGTCTGACAGACACATTCCGAGCACTGAGTCTCCTATCTGGACGCAGGTGTCTGTCTCTCTGTCCTGTGTATTCGTCTGTTTCCGTGCTTTTCCGTTGTGTCCCTAGAATTCTCTGTGTCAAATATGCAAAAACAAAAATGACTGCTCTTTAATCCATCGAACACAAGAAACAAAGGACAAGGTTTTCCTCCTGTATTCACCTGTATGTCTGTCCTGTTAGTGTTTGTGTGTTTCTCTCTGCCAACACATTAAACGTTTCCAAGTGGTTGATAACGCAACCCTAACCTCTCCACACTGGCAGTGATGAGATCCCTCTCTTGTCAGCCAGGAGCCGTTCCACTGGGCGTTAATGCCTGTTGCCAACGCGGGGCTGCTGATCAGGCACTCTTACGTCCGTGCTAAGAAGCATTTTACTGAGCAAATAATGTACATCATAAAACTATACTGCAAAGATTTGCATATCGGAAGCTGTAAGTGGCAGCAGTGGGTGATGTACTGCTGTCTCGTCCTTCCTGCTGACTGTGGTGGGGAAAGTGAAATTTCCTAATATTACGTCACCCTACAAAAAGTGTGAAATCTCTCTCCCACTCCCTCCCCCTCTCGGTCTCTCTCTCTCTCTGCTCACATGTTGCCCTGCTGTTATTTAATAGGACAGCAGAGCAACATTTCTGTGTGGTTGATCGTCGTCCTTTTTGTTTTGTTTTTTTTTTTCCAACCCCTCCATGTTTAAGATTAACTCACAGTCACGCTATGCTGTTGCGTTCCCATTGCGCACCAATGACCTGAGGCATGTTGGATTCTGACTTGAAGAAAGCTGAGATAACAAAGCTGCAGTTCAGTCTGAGCAGTAGGGTTGAAAAAGGAAAAGTGGCTTTGTTCGTGTTCCGGGTGCCTTCAGTGGTTGGTGATGTCTTCTTTTGAGGGTCAGACGCGTCACAGACTTTCTGATGTGTCGCTCAAAGTTCTGCTGAGTAGCTGCGGCAACCCTGCCCCATCACCTCAGCTACAGACAGCACAGCAACAGAGATGGGACTCCACGCTACTTCCCCATGAAAGCCTGCGTTGCCTAGCAACTCACAGTCCGCAGTGGCAAGATACAGGGGAGTTTCCTGGCTGATGAGAGAGATTTCTGTGTGTGTTCCCCCTTGGCGCATACACCTCACATGTTGGACTGGCTTGTGAAAGCACGAGGCGGCGGTTCGCTCGTCCACTGCGTCTGCGGCTGAAGCGACGGCTGGAAAATAAGACGGTGTTTGTTTTAAATATTAACGAGGCACCGGGCTCATGGAGTTAGCCCCCCCTCCCATTTTCTTTTTTCTTTAGGTGCCGTCACATAAACATTGATCTCTGCATACAGTTCCTCCTGAGGATCCCCATTGTGTCAGAGTAATTGCTGGTGCACTGTACGCATCCATATTCATGAGAGGGGTGCAGCAAACAAAGTTGCTGCCTTCCTAAACGGACAGCGCCTTGGAGTGAGGGCTGGATTTATCAATAATGTAAGCTGGTAAATCTTTAATGCTGTTTGCTGTTGTCAATACCCCCCCATGGGAAATCATTAGGAAAGTCATCCAACACACACACACACACGCTGGTGAAATGTTTTGATTTCACTGATGGGGATGTGTGTTCTGCTTCTCACGTGCTTCTTTTTTCTCTCCCCCTCCCTCTCCCTTCGTCCTATAGTCCTCTTTTTCCTCTCCGCCACCCCCCCGCTTGGTTCTCCCCCCCCCCCCCCCCCCCCCCGTCATATGGTAGGCACTGATACAGCTGGTGTAACATTATGCTGCCATTTCCCTCAGCCTCCCTAACTCCCAGCCTCCTGACTCAGGCCTCTCATAAGCCGTATCAGCGAGCGGTTGGGATAGACAGCGTCGTACCAGCAGGATTTTCCACGCCACATGTCCTGACGCTTCAGTGTAGCACACGAGCCTTTCGCTAAGAGCTGCAGCTCCTCAGCGTGTCGCTGAGGCAGTTTATTTTCAAGCTTGATGCTTATTCAAATCCACGGCATTTAGACTAAATCCGAAAACAGTTATTGTGTTCGGCGGAGCAAAATGTCCGGTTCTCTGAGATTCTAGGTTTTGGAAGAAGAACACAGTTTATAGACACAGACAAAACTGGATTTATTGGGGAAAAAAGTGTCATATTAGCAGCTTTTACTCGATGCAGTCATTCAAAAATGAAAAAGTTGATGACCTGAAATCTGCCGCCTGTTTATCTGATTGAATGCCATTTCCTCCCAAGCCTCAAGCCAAAAGCAATGTAATTGTGTGACTTCACACGCCCGCAACGGCACGCGCACACACACACACACACACACACACACACACACTCACACACTCACACTCACTGTGCTACGACAGTGACGAATCGCACGTAACAAAGGGCTGCCGCAGTGGCTCTCAATATTTCATGAACATCCTTCCTTTTTCAGTTCTCTGCGTCCTTTCTTATAATTTTATTCTGGCGTGTTCAGCTCTCTTCCTGTGGAAAAAAAAGAAAAGTTTTATTCTTGTCGGTCCCTTCCCTGAAAATCGCTGGAGTGAGATGGTACAGAGACGAGAGAGAGAGAGAGAGAGAGAGAGAGAGAGAGAGAGAGAGAGAGCTCTGAGGGTTTGGTGAAAGGAGGGATTGATATGAGATGAACAGTGAAGGTGAGGGAGCCGCTGCAGTCGTCTCTGACTGGAGAGACGAGCCTTACTTCTCACCCGGAGCTGCCTTCCATCTTGTTTTTGCACACCTTCACATAGTTGCTGGGTTTTCGTCTGTTGCTTTGTAAAGTTTGTCCTCAGAGGACAGGGTGCAGCCCTCCTGAGGAACAAAAGACGTTTTCACTCAGAACTTTTTCTCGGGTCTGGACTTTCTCCCGAGTTTCTCTGCTCTGGCTTGTTTAAAAAAGGTGTCTTACAATTGTCTGAGAATTTTATGACTGCCCCTTGCTGCTGATGACATCGACACGTCCACAAGCTGACAGTCAGACTTTCGCATTCCAGATCATTTCCAGTTTGTTGCATGTCTGAAAGCAGCTTAAGACAGAGTCGTTTACTTCTTGTCACAGCTTCCATTTTATAACTGCTAACCCAATTATTTCCCCTCTTCAGACTAACTCCTGGCTCAATCTAAATGTCTGATCTCTCAGTGCTCGCAGACTTTATTGGCACATAAACCTGACCAAATCTCACCCAAGGAAAAGTGTTTTTTTAATTTTTAATTTTTTTTTTTATGGTGATTAGTAACAGTTTTGGAAGGAACCATCAAATGTCCTGCCAGCAGCAGCGGCCGATCACAAAATTCTCCTTTGCTGAGTAATCGTTTCAAAAAAAAAAAAAAACATTTTGTCATTTCATTTTGAGCGGCCAACTCCGCGATTCACGACCACCAAGGGCATCCAAAGCATTTTCTGTGGCCTCACCGCTCGCTCTGCCTGATCATTTGTGTGAGGCCTGATATTTGCATGAATTTCCAGCGCGAGTTTCGTAGCAGAGCAGAAATGTTCAGAGAAATGTGTAACACCACGGATTATGTGGTTTTACACGAGACTGGATTTGTAAGCGGGGCAGAGCCAGCACAGCTCTGTGGAGACTGAGAACGCCTCCTGCATCGTCCTATGGCTGGAGGCTGTATCAATAGCCCCTAGTGGTCCACAGTGGAATTGCAAGGGGGCAGTAAAAATAATTTCAAAAAAGGTCTTATGACATTTATAGAAATGGCATTATTATACCCCAGTGTGACTTAGACATTTATCTACCTAGACTACAGAGGGTAATATGGGGTCATCAGGGTCAATATGCGGGGGGGGGGGGGGGGGGGGGGTGGGGGGGGGGGGCGTTAGCGGTACTGTTCATATCACTTGTGTCTTCAGTGTTGTTCAGTTGAACATTTTAGTGTGAATTGTGATGTGCAGTTCAATGTCACTGATTGGCACCTGTCCTCACCTCCAGCTCGGCGCCCCAGCTGCTTCCCTGAGCCGGGGAACCTCGCGTCCACCAGCAGAGCGGGGACTGGCCTGTCTCAGGTTTTGTTCATGGCAGAATGGGTTTTAATCAGAAATAGACGCCCCGTGCACATCCTCTGTACAAATCCTCCACCCCTTTGATCTGAATTCCTTTCATGAACATAATTGGGAGCTCTGAAGCCAGGGTTTCCACAGGTTGCATCAAGCAGTCTCAGGTCCGCACTGTACAGCTGTGTTCCTGCCCTGCAACACGTTTTCTGAATGTTTTTTGGAAATAAGGCAATTAATTAAAGCTTCTGATTGTAAGGAAACATAGAGAGGACATATCAGGTTTGTCAGGATTCATTTTTCTTTGTATAAATTCACCAGCTCATTCAAATGAACCAAGTGGGTTCTCCAAATTTCATTGAAAATACAATTTTAAATCCACAGCACATATTGATTTTGTCTTCTCCCTCTTAGGCTTTTAACACAGTTCAGGATGTTTCAGCTGAAGTCATGTGAAGTATTGCATATGGCATAAACACCACGGCACAGGAGAGGCGCCACTGACAGCCACTAATGAGCGGGGCTCAAACAGCGAGCGCTAACTTCCGTCAGCTTTGGGATCTTGTGTTACAGTAACGATCATGATTGGCAGTTCTTCTCATTTACTCTGTAGTGAACCATCTCAACCTTTTCCTTTTCCTTTCTGCTAAAACATGACGGCTTTTCATGAAGCCCTGTCAAATGTGCCTCAGTCCGTGCACCTGTATTTATTTCTGGATAAATAGAAAGTGTGAACATATAATGATGCAATATCACCTCAAGCCTGTCTTACCTCGACTGGGGAGGGTGTTTTCTTTTGCGTGAGTTTGTTCAGGACTGAGTACCATTCCAGCTGTGAATGCGCAGATGACATCATGTTTGCAAGTGTGTAAAACTGGAACCTTCATAAATTCAGATTTTCCAGTGCTATAGCGCGAGAGCTAAAGCCTTCGTAGGATTTTAAGTGATTGCAAATGACGTAATTCATCATGCAGTATAAATTGTGAGGAACAAGCCCCGGGCTAGTCGCGTGCGTGGGGACGGACTGAGCAGAATCTGATGCAGACCCACGTCCTGTGTTAGTTCTAGTTAACACAATGACTAATATCTATTCCGAGAGGCTGCTCGGTATTGATCACTCTTGGGCCGCGTGCGCACCTCATCGCTTTCTGCAGCGGATTCAATTCCCCACTCTAATGCAGGAAATAATAAGGAAAGTTGAGGAGATGAGCGGAAACTTTGCTGTGTCAAACTTTGGTTTTTCAAATCAATTACACCCCCCCAACCCCCCCCCCATCTCTCTCTTTCTCTCTCTCTCGCAAGAAATACATGCACACAAATGCACTTGTGTCCTGATGTCTGGTGTCAGATCGTTAGTGGACAGCGTTATGCAGAGAGGCAGGAGAGGACATGCAGTTTGCAGAATGTTTTCTATTCATTAGCAAAGAAGAAAGGACGTAAAACGTGCGTGTGCATGTTTGCATGAGGGAGACAGAGAGAACACAGAAACATTTTTCAGGTGTTGATGGGTTAGATATTGTTGCCTCTCTGATGGAAGCATTGTGCGTTGTGTGGGTTCGGTGAGTTTAAGTGTGTGCATATGTGTGCGTGTGTGTGGTGCAGGCTTCTTGCTTTCAGGGTTCTGACAGAGCATATCTGTGTGTATCTTTCCTCTAATTGAATCCATCCCTTAGGGCGTCACCACTTGTTTATAAACTGACACCATGAAGGTGTGTGTGTGTGTGTGTGTGTGTGTGTGTGCAGCACTCTCCTTATTGTTTAATTATAGCCCACCAGCTGTAGAGATGGAGGAAGAGAACGAGGGCAGGAGAGGAAGAGTTATTGATTAAATTAGTCAGATTATTCATATTTAATGTTCAGCTTGGTCCCCGTCCCTCTGCTGTGCCTTTCATTACTTTCCTCATATGAAACTGTTGATACAGGTCCACCAATAAACAAAGCATTGTCATGAGCTTCATCAGTTGACACCAATTAAACTTTTACATGAGCGCCGAGGGCAGCGAGTGTGTTCGCTTGGCTGCAGTTCCAAAAGTGTCCTTGCTTTGTCTGTTGGAAAAGTGGAAAACAAACTTTTTTTGTTAGTTTTCACTTTCTCTGTGACCCTGATTAAAAAAACATGCCTCCTCAGCTTGTTCTGAGCTAATTCCATGCAAAAGATAAATTATATTCCCTCTTTCCTCAGTGTATTAATTACCTGTAATGACTGCAATATGCTGCACTGCTAACCAGTGCAATATAAAAAACATAGGAGTGATGTCAAGAAACCGCAGCATAATAATAATAATAATAATAATAATGTGAATAGTTCCACACAAACACTTAATGGTGCACGTTACCTCTGCTCTCTGTCACTTTTGCTGTGAAACGCTCAGCTGTGCTCATCATGAAAGCTGCGGTCATTCTGCTGGGCTGGTAGTGAACAAAGTGTCTCTAGAGCTTATTCTTTTTTTTTTATTTTTTTATTTTTTGCTGAAAATAAAGAAAGCCAAAAACATTTTTTTTATGAGATCATTGAGAGTGAAGAAAAAAACAGAAGATCCAGCTGTGAAATCCAAACAATGAGCCAAAGACAACCACATCTCTGTGTGGCTGAGAGGAATAAGGTGTTAGTGACCCCCCCCCCCCCCTTGTTAGTCCTGGGTACATGTGTATTTTAAAGATGACAGAAGTCCACAGTCCCTCTCCCATTACTGTTGTCATGCCAATCAGCTCACCACTCAGTTGTCAGTCCTCCAGTTTTTCAATCTCTCCTTTTTCAACAGAGACATTACTGCGGTGAGATAGCAGCCTTGCTAAATAACAGACCGTGCAGTGCCTCCGGTGAAGCACTCAGAGCCGTGCAGCAGAAGCTAATGACGCTGAGCATCAGTATTTATGTTGACTCTTGACTGTAATGACTACCTTTTATACCATGCTACTGAATGCCAGGAGACAAAAAAGAGGCCATCCAATGATTCGTAATGACTTTAGAGAGTTTTTTGGCATTCAGGTTCTTTCCCCATGCATTATATCTGCCTGCTGATAATAAATAAAGATAGGGGGCTTCAAATGTCTGGTCCAAGGTCTTGGACAACTCTCTGACTTTAAATCAACACACCATGGACTAAGTACAGAGTGTTCCTAATCCTCAGTGCAATCATTTCTTGTGTAAGTCATTCCACTTTCTACTTCTTTACTGCCTCGCTCTGTACTCACAGTCATATTTTTAAAGTTTAATTTCTCTTCCTTCTTCCAAATTTTAACATGTTAATGTGAAGACGCCACAGATCTTAATATTTTACACTGGCGGCTTTTCTACAATTTCCTTGCCGATGGCTGACCTTGGAAAACATCCCGTGGGTTACAATACTGTGATATCATAGTTTACACAGCAATATTTGTACAGTTTAAAAGACAAGTAAACACAGAAGTGCAGCACCTTGTCCAAAGTCTCATATTCAAGTATTATTTCTGAACAGGAAATTAATCTTCTTCAACAGGAAATAGATATTTTTCTAGTCGACCTTGTGTTTGCTGTCAGACTCCGTTAAATATTCTGGACCCCCCATGATGAACCAAAAGTTTCCTGAACAAAGGTGGCTCCAGCTTCGGTGAAGGTTGATTATGTCGGTAACTTAGACAACAACCTGTGAAGCTCGTTATTTTTAATTAGCCCCACCTCCTCAGCTCTGAGCTTCCGCAGATGCCACCGACTGTCTGTCGGCAACAGTTTGCGTCCCCCCCAAAAAAAGTTTCGGCGCCACCATTCTCTCGGCTCTGATTGCTTGCGATCTTGTTTCCTGTTTAATGATCCCGCTCTCCGTACTGACTGATCTTTTTAATTACATCCCTTTGGACTCCTAAAAACTTTGTGCGCATAATCCTGCGCTGCCTTCCAGATGCAGCCATCTTCGCCCAAATGATGCCGCTGAGGTTGCTTCTGGTCACAGACTCGTATATCCCTCCATCCTGCATCTATTATTCAGTAGATCCTGTTCAATACTGTATTGAAACTCCCGCTGAGCATCACATTCTGGCCCAGTGTCTCTTGGAATTACATTTTAATTGGATGACTCTGCAGCTGAAGATTAATGTCCAGTGCCAGTGGTGGGGGCAGCACAGGAAGCAGCGTGGCCTTTGTTTAGGGAGGTGTGAAGACAACGTTTTGAGCGTGGTTTATTCGCTTCAAACAATCGAAGCAGAATCAAAGAAGCTGAAGCTGAGATATCTCTCCCAGGGTGGGAATCACAAAATCGGAATTACATCCTGTGTCTTTGGTGAGACACTGCCTGTAGTGTTTCCCACAGGATTCGATCTGTGGGAGTAGCTTTCCCGGGGTGGAGGTTAGGGAGGGGATTGCCCCGGGATTGACTGGGATTATGTCACAGTGAAAGCAGCATCCATCCATATCGATGCTATGCAGAGATTACGATATTACTAGAGTTTTTTTCCACTTATATTGGGATCATTAAAAAATAATATATTGACAATGGTGGGTGCAGCCTGGAAAGCAGACCAATCAGAGAGCTCATATTTGATTTATCGTGGATGTTGAATCTGCTGTTGCAACAGTATCAAGAAACAGGATTAGATTTATATAAGAACCACAAACGAATGCACTGGCAGCCAATACGCTATGCCTCACATCGCTCTTATTGGTTGTCCACTTGGTGGCCACTGGCATTCAGAAGTGACATTTAAATCTTTCACAGAGTGATTTGTTCATTAGTTAGTCTCCATTCATCCATCCTTCCATCCTTCCATCCATTTCCTGCTGAGTACCCCAGCATCCCTCTCTCCTGCAGCCTCCCAACATGGTCCCAAATGCAGGCAGACATATTATAATTCACCTGTTGCCTACAGATGTCAAAGATATTTTAGTTTTTTTTTTTTTATTATTTCTTTATTGGAGGGACGGGTGAGAAATGAGGACTGGGGGAGCTGGGGGATGAACTGTGTGATGTGAAGCAGGGACATTGTGATTCATGGTTGCCATTTTCACCCCTAGTTCACCAGGGTGAGGCATAAATAAATCATTTTTTAAAACACTCCTGCTGTACATTATTAATTCACCCAAAAGACCTGTTTCAGGTTACAAAGTTAGCGTTGGCGTTTTGTTTCTTCTAACTCTCTGCTCTGCTCTCCGCCATCTTTGATTTTATTCCTGAAACTTTACAAATCATAAACTTTTTTTTTTTTTGTGTCAGCTTGGGGACCATGGCGACCCAGCTGCATTATGGGTCAGCAGGACAAATGGCCAAGTGGAGGCTAATGCGATAAAAGACAGACAGGTCGTTTCTCCTCACCATGGTCTTCACAGCCTGCACCCTTTAATACACACACACACACACACACACACACACACACACACACACACACACACACACACACTTGAATGACGAACAGCCTGTAGTGTGTAACATTGTTTCCCAGTGGTTTACAATGTGTTCACTGCTGTGGGCACAATAGCAATCTGTGTGTGTGTGTGTGTGTGTGTGTGTGTGAATGACTGTCTATGTCTATTGATGAACTGTCAGTGTAAACAGTGTCAGTGCTCATCACTGATTGCCGTTACGTAGCTCAGGGTTTAACCACATCTGAAATCTCCGCTTTGAAATTGTGGTCAATCGATTCATGTACTTAACATCAAGATGTCATGACACTCAGCAAAGCTTGCTGTAGAACCTTTCCCAACAGTCTCAACATTTTCAGGCCTCATGCTGTTATAATGGTGAAATGGCTTTTGTACATTTCTTTATTCAAAAGTTTAAATATGTTTCAATGAGATAATGAAGCCAATTGAGAAAAACAAATGCTGTGCTTGTTGTTTGTTTTCTGCCTGTGTCATATTCCTTAACTGTTGTGCACATGGTTTGAACGTGCGTCCATGTTGGTGATTCTGCTGAACTGTGTGACGCTGGGCATGTTTCACCCCTGCGAGGACAGCGACTGCAAAACGGAGAGGTGCCGGATCCTGCAGGTAAGACCCTCTTTCTTTAAATCCTGATCTGTTTTCCTCAAGGACCAGTCTGTTACTTCTTTATTTTCTTGATTCCCTTTGCTGCTAGGTCAAAGGTCATTTGTCCTATCCTATGACTCTTTAGCACCCACTTCCATTCACATGGTTTGGGAACAAATTCTTCTGCCAAGACTTTGCAGTTTAAACAACCCCAAGCTCAGAAAACGTAAACTGTTGTTTCTGCAGAGTTTGCAGTTTTCCTTATCTCTGTTATTCAGTGGACTGTCCCTTTTCAGCTACATAGGTGTAGCGCCACTGTTAGAATCATGGTTAAGTCTACTGCATTAGTAAAAAGCGTCATCTTCACAGAAGATGAAAAACAAAAGCCCATGTGATGTGTCCAGGCAGTAGGAGACGTTAATCAGTGAGTAGCATCAGTTTATCTGTCTTTATCTTTATTTGATGAGACAAGCACCGCCCACTGACATGTCTCCAGTGTGACGAGCAACAAGGAGAAAAACACAAATTCACATTAGAGGAACAACGTTCGTGCACATAGAAGATAAGGATGACACGTTTTGGGTGAAGGCTGGAAGACAATAGCTGTGTAGATGTGGCAGCGAGCAGGGGCACGGCATAACACTGAGGTGAATTTGATATATTTCAAACTATTTTGATTCGCAGAGAGAGCTACTGAAACAATATGCTGTGTCATATCTGGCCTCTGCAGCTCCGTCCATTTGCAAATTCATACCAACGTTGTGTGGAGGCGTTTCCATTAATTTATGGTCCGTCTTTAACCCAGCAAACATTAATGGTTTGTTGTTTTTGTTGTTTTACTGTCGGATGAGGGAACCAAGCGTGAAGGGGTGCAGGAGCACTCATCTGTCTGCCAGCCACTGCTCGTTCTCTGGATAATATGTGGGTCCAGACTGCATCAGAACAAATAAATCTGATTTTCCTCTGAAACAATAATAAGACAATATGTGTTGATTCAGATTAATAGAGCCTGTTAGTCAATTAATCAAACTCTATTTTCCTCTCTCATTTTATCAAAATATTGTTTAGGCTGATGAAAGGAAAGGAAACAAAATGGGTTGGAAAAAAAGGCAACTGGAGAGAATTAGAGACAAGTAGAGGAAAGAGCAAGACTGGAAAAAGCTTGTAAGAAAAGAACAGTGATACAAATGTGGAGGAGAGGAATGGAAAGAGAGAAAAGAGAATAGGGGTGAGATCAAGATATAGAAAATGGGAAATAATAGAGCGGGGAAAGAGCGAGAGGGAAGAAGAGATGGGGGACAGATGGGACAAATAGAGACGCCATGATGAGGAGAAAACATGAAAGCCACTTTGGAGAGTCTGAGTCTGAGATGAAAACCGGAGGAGACGACGTTTCCAGTCGGCTGTTGCTATGCAGCCAGCGCTCATCAGCTCCTTCCTCCTCCTCTGCTCAACAATATGAGATGAGGTTTAATCCATCATCTCTCTGCAGCGCAGATACACGGAGAGCCTAGAGGTTAAATGCATTTTCATTAATTCCTCGCTGCCTCCACTTCAATCTCCCCCATCGCTCCGCACATCGATGGGTTTCCAGAGGGGAACAGTTCACAACCTGCCTCCTCTCCTCTCTGGTCTGACTTTGATCCATCCCACGCTGAATGGACTGACTCCTGACGTATGCACCATTCACTCTCATGTTTTGAGCTCTGACTCAATGACATGAGTTACATGTTGGCTGTTGATAGCATGAGCAGCATCCCATTATTTATCCAGACGATGTGTCTCGCCACGGCTTTGGAGAACCAATATGTTTTACACCCCTCATAGAAAGAGATGTCTAAGGGTTCAATCCAAGTTCATTGCTGAGACATATTCAGGAAATCTGACAACCATTTCTTTTTTAATTTAACTGATTCCTAGCGCTTACCTTAAGTGCTGCTTTTATTTTGAAATTTTACTGCCCATTTTAGGCTGTGATTAAAATATACTGGATGCAGTGCTGTGGACTGTCATTGTCCTTTCACCTGACCTCCCTTGTTCTTCAATATAAAGTATTGATGTCTTTTCAGCTGCTGGTCAGAAAGGGATTTTTTATATTTCAGGGTTTATCTTTTTCAGGCTGAGATGAAATGAGAGTCGGTAAAAGTTATTTATACCCCAGTGTGCCCAGGCATACGTCACAAAGTCCTTGTAGCATTCATAGTACAACGCTAAAAGCCGCTTTTCACAATATAATACTATATATATATCCTTTACCACAGTTAGCCGTGTTAGAGCTGAACTCAGATCCAACATGGCCACGCTAGCATCAGAGCTAATGAGGGAGCTCAGCCAGGTTCACCGCTCTCCTCTGATGCTCGCTAAATGAGCTCTCATCTCCTGACACAGCTAAGGGCCACTGCAATGATCACAGGCCAGTGTGGCGCTGCGGAGGGGATGGAAGAGTGCACCACCGCTCAGTGTTGGCCACAAGTTGAAGCTTTTTCAGAATTTATTTTAATGACATTTTACATGCGTCAGATTCACCGCTGCACATAATCCAGTGTAACCATTCCACTCATTTAGTTTGATAGTTTGTGCCGAGTCCACTGGTGAGTTTCCAGATTTTGCATCAACAACAATCGACAGACTGCTCACAAAGTTTTTTAACCTTCAAACACCACCACCACTATTAGCAATTGTCCAGTTATATCAGTTTCTGTCAGACGGTATTTTCGGACTAATATCTTCACAACTACTGGACACATTGCAATTAGATTTTTGCATAGTCATTCACCAGGATTAACTCTAATAACTGAGCCGAGCCTGTGCCACCTGGAAAGTGGGAAACGTTTGTCTGACTTTTTGATTTATTTCAGTAAGGGTTATTAAAGTGCACATTGCCAGTAACTATCACAGCGTATGGTATCAAGCCAACATAGAGGAAAGAGATGATGAGTGTGATGACCATCAGAAATAACAACATCACATACATCAGTGTGCATTTCATACAAAGTGAGAGCGAAAGATGCAGCTTTCTCTTTCACAATAAAGCAGCTTTAATGTAAAATATTGACTCTATTTACCCGTAAGGAGAGAATTCAATAAAACATATTCTGCTCTGAATGCAACAGTAAGAAAAAAAAGTACACTTCAACATGCCCCCCCCCCCCCCCAAATGAAGCTATTAATTCCCCCCCCCCCCCCCCCCCCCCTCCTCCATGCAGCTACAGGACAAAAGCATGTCTATGGAAAGCTAATAACATTATTGCTTGTACAACTGGCGCCCCGGGTCACAGAGTGATGCACACAGCAGAGAGAGAGAGAGAGAGAGAGAGAGAGAGAGAGAGAGAGAGAGAGAGAGAGAGAGAGAGAGAGAGAGAGAGAGAGAGAGAGAGAGAGAGAGAGAGAGNNNGCACACAGCAGAGAGAGAGAGAGAGAGAGAGAGAGAGAGAGAGAGAGAGAGAGAGAGAGAGAGAGAGGAGAGGAGATGGCAGACAGAAGAATAGGTTTTGGTTTCTTGCTGAGATGGAGCTTCCCCAAGTGGAGCCAGGTCTGAATGGAACACACACGCTGTAGTTCACCCCCACGTCAGCCTGGCACGTGTCTGGAGGATGAGGAAGCGTCAGCGCAGCATCCGTCCGCGGTGATTGAGCTGAAAAGTCTCTCTCACAATATTATCTCCCTCCACCTGTGTAGGGTGGATCGCACCTGAATGGCAGATTACAGTCCTCCTGCATTGTCCTCGGCGCGAGGCGTCCACCGCCTGGCTGCGAGCATGTGCGATGAAAGTATCTGACCCCTGTCATAATGGCATTCAGACTGGTGACAGGCAAAATTAGCATACATAGTGGCTGGGATTTATACTCAGGAGAGGGTGCAAGCAAATGTTTTCCCCCGATGAAAATGAAGGCGCCTGTGTTTTAAAGCACATGCACACACACACACAGACACACACAGGCTGAATGTAGTTTTCGGTTCAGATGCTGAAACATAGGGGTCAACTTTATGTTTTCTATGTTTCTTTAATATAAATGTTGCACGGTGTGAAGCTTCGCTTGGTCGATACTTTTCCTGTTTCATTGCAATACAAAGCGCGCCAGGAAGTGTCAGCCGAGCAGGTGACTTTGTTTGATCGATCACCTTCCACGCCACCTTTGCGGTAATTATTTAAAACAGCGTGCAACAGCGTAGAAAACAAAGGGAGAAATGTTAAGTCCAGGCTCTAGGATCCAGGTTTTTTTTTTTCCATCGCCAAGACTGCAAGAGGCTAAGATAGCTTTTAGAATGAGTAAGAAAAATATGCTGAATGAGCAGGAAGGTTAAGTGGGCGAGATTGAGATGTACACTATCTAAAGTGTGTAACTGACTATCTGCCCCTAGATAGTCTCACTGTTTTCCTTTTATACAGAGGAAACTGCTTCAACGTGTCTTTTGGAGCAAGGAAAGATCAAATCTATTTTCTAAAAGCAAAATCAATCTCTGTCCTGAGTTGTGCACTCAGCGTTGGGGCATAAAGGCTCCACTCGGGGAGGTGATGAGCGAGGCATCTTTAAGTGATATCAGAGTTTGGTCCAAGTCCAAATAAATAAATAAATGATGTAGATTGTGGTTAAGAAATAACATATGACAACATTAAAGATAAAATAATGGTCTCTACTCTGAAACTGCTACACTGATATTACCCATCATTATACACCATGCACTGACATTAATCCCTGCTTTTGCCTAATTATGGGAAATCCTGAGTTCAGGGTCAGTGGAATTACAGACAGCAGGGAACTGGAAGCTTCTCTCCATCGCTCTGAAAGCCGGGCGGATGCCTTCCTGCTGCAGCGTTCCGGCTGATTGCTTATTGTTTACCTACGTCTGTCTGGGTTAGCTTGGGAACACATGTTGCTGTGTGAATCATGTGGAGGAATGTTTGGTCGCTCCGCGGATGTCGACTGCTTGCCGAGAGGCCGCGACACTTCGCGGCCGGGCGGCATGCTGTGTCATATTATAACTGCTTTGACGCTCGAGGATTTGCTGGTGAGCCGAGTCGAGTCATTAGGGAGCGTTTAAGTGCACTCGGTATTAGTGATAAAGTGCACTTAGAGCACAGAGGCTCCAATCAGGGGGTGATGAGAGGGGCGCTCGCTCGACGCGCTGATAACACGCAATGCGGCTCGCTGCGGTTGTTTGCACGCTCCTTGTTCGCAGGCGATGCGAGTGTGAAGCTGACGTGTTGTGTCACCAGTAAAGCAGGGAGGCTCGTACACATCGGGAGAGCGCTGGTGCGAGGGGTTATCCTTGTCTATAATCTGTCATTATGTGTTAGAGTAAGGCCACGCACATGCTTTTAGCCATGCATCTGCAAATAATCTTAAATGTATGTTGCAATAATGTGAAAAATGGCACCTACAGCACATGCGCTGCCGTACCTTGACCCACAGACGTAACCACGGCCCTGTGATGAACTGGCGACTTGTCCATTTACTCCAAATAAACCACTCACTTCCTGTGCAGCAGACAAACCCTGCAAGACCTCACCAGACACCAGTTATTATTTATAGCCGATGGACGCCATAAGTGGTTGGAGATTGCCTAAAAATATTTATTAACCAGCCGTGTCATTTTCCTGATTCGCTTTTACAATATTTTTGCACGTTTCTCAGTGTCTCGGAGTTTCAGATGGGACTGACTCACCACCGCTGCTCTGCCGTCATTTGTTGGCCCATTTCACACTTTTATGAGTGTGACGCCGAGTGAAAGCCAATTTTGCGAGGCCTGTCTGAGGCGGGATTAGGCTGGATGATATACCATAATTAACTTCTCAGTTTTGTTTTCAGATAATGCAAAAGTCTCGTTATTCCTTGGAGACATTCCAAAGGTTGCAGGAAATTTCCAGTGGAGATAAAATACAGTGTCTCGCTCTCTCTCTCTCAGGGAGAGAACCTAGTTGGGGGTCGGAAATAGGGAGTGTGTGAGCAGTGAGCCATTCAGCACAGGTCACTGGTGTCGGTTCCCTCAGAGGCAGAAGTGTGTTTGTGACTGTGTGTGTTTAGCTTTGGTCTCCACATGGACACATCACCAGTGAACCATAGCGGAAACAGACTAACACATACAATATTTCTGTTTTGAGGTGAAAGGTCCAATCCCATCTCACCCTTTTTCCCTAACGCCAGCAGGCCAATGCAAGCGCCCCTCACATTCTTTTATTGAAGATTGTTGTTTAAAAAATTAGGATGATAATAATATATTGAAAAATGGAAATATGACATTTTTGGGTCTCACTCACAGCTTGCATGCATTCTGTGAAATTTCCATACCCCTTCATTTAAAGTGAGGGTTTGAATCATCATTTCGAGGGTTATAAAGCCCTAACCTATGGCCCTGCCCCTAGGTCCTGACCAGTATTGGTAGTGGAAGAGGGTGCAAGGGTGAAATGAAATCGGGTCTAAGTGTCAAGAAACCTTGGAGATTTGAGGCTGTAAGTGATTTAGAATCCACACAGATGTGTAGATGTCAGACCTGATCAATGTTCCTCGTGTGTCACGCGCCACTGATGTCCAAAACTGGCTTCACGTAATCAATATCCTGATGACGGAGCGAGTTTTCCAATGAGGTGCTGCTGTGGGGGAAGCCTCGGGCAGCATGTCCTGTTTGACATTTGCTCAATGTCAATTTATTTTCCCTGAAGCTTGCTCCCATGTTGTATAATTTACAGTGTTCATATTCATACATGTGCGATGTAATCGATGCAGTTGCACACGATAGTGTGTTAACAGCAGTTCAGACGATATGTAGGCTTAGCTGGATAAAATGAGTGAGAAGCCCGAACAGAAGCAAGAGAAATGGCTCTAAACAGACCCTAGACAGAAGGAGGGAGTATTAGAGGAGAAAGCAATGGGCTCGTTTTATGCTCAGTGTTGCGGTTAACAACTCTGCTCCTCTCTACTTCAGACTCTGCCCGTTCCGTCTTATCATCCGTCAGTGGACTGTGTTGTTGTTGTGCTCTGTTATCTGTCATTCCTGACCCAGCATGCAAAGCATCCTTTGATTCCTGACATCCACTAAAGCGCATTTTAAAGCTTTTTCTGTCTTTACCTCACATTTGATTATAATTGTATAGTACATGTTCATATCGGCATTTAATTCTGGAGACAGTTGCATGAGGTCATGTCCTTTGTCGCTCATGTGCCCTACATAGGACAGTTAGTTGCAACACAGTCCAGATTAAATTTAGATCTTTTCATTTTGGGCGATTACGCACCACTGAACAATTTGCTTTGAGTGTCCTCTGCCTCTTTTGGAGTAAACGAGTAGTGTGTTGAACATCTGGAGGGGAGCACTGTCCGGTGAGGGAGTCACCCCGGTGCAGCTGTTTGCTAAAGACACCCTCTGTCTGCTAAATCCAATGTGTTGAATACAGTCTGCTGGGTTCTCTCAGCAGACTCCATTAAACGTATACACACAGGCACAAGTACATTCCCGTGTGATCCTCTGCATTTTAACTTCAGAGCAATGAGAGGCTAGCGTCTGCCTAAGCTAACAGGCTTTGATATATTTATACATTTTCTGAATTCGTCTTTGGGTGACTCATCTACCAGTGGGTGTCCTGTGCCTTGATCTCCTTCCAGATGTTGTCTTTCATTTTTCCTTTAACTTTTTTTTTTCTCCCCTCCTCTGCTTTTGTAAATTAATTTATGGATTTTCACATTATGAGAATTAAGGTTACGTTCCTTTTAACTTCCTTCCTCATTGTTTGTCCTTGTTGTCTTCGGCTGAGTGAATAGTGCAGTGTTCTGGGTTGGGACTGTAGGTGCTTTGGATGTGAAACCATTTGTAACTGAGTGTCTGTGAAGGCAGAATAATGGACAACCCATCGTTTGGCCTGTGGACCTGTGCTGTAAGTGAGCATCTGATTTTCTGAAGAGTCCCTGAGGAAGACACTAAGTCCTCTTTAGCCGCCAGGAGCCCTTGTCTCTTCTTCTCCCACTGGGAGGCCGACCGGCTTAGAGCCGGGCTGCAGGGGATTCATGTGCAGTTATTAATTAGGTTTCACATTAACGACACATATTCTCAGTTGGCTTTTGAACCATCACATGTGCCTGACACAGAAACCAGAGCATATATTGTACACAACTGTTTGACTTATCTAACATTTTGTTTCTGCTTTGATCTCCCTGCAGGACTTTGACGACTTCATCTTTGCATTCTTCGCCGTTGAGATGGTGATCAAGATGGTGGCTCTGGGGATTTTCGGCAAGAGCTGTTACCTCGGTGACACATGGAACCGCTTGGACTTCTTCATCGTACTGGCGGGGTGAGTGAGTTGTGCAATTACACACACAATAACACACGCACAAACTCACAAGTGGCCAAGCATGACCATGCATAAACACTGGAGGCCTCCACACACACACACACACACACACACCATCCACATGCAACACATTTCAGCAGTAATGTGCAGTAAGTCAGGGCCTGGGAGTGCATGATCAGTGTCGTGCACAAGGAGAATCGAGAGTGTAATAGATTTTCGGGCTTGTAAATGTTATTGTGTCACTTGATTGCAAAAAGCTGCAGGGGTCGTCATTAAAATTAATTTAGAGCATCCTGTAAAAGCCTTTGAACTAGACATTGGTAGCAAGCTCGAGAATCAGTGCAAGATCAGATTTGAGAAGAATTCCTCCAAATTAAAAAGTTTGTCCTTTTTAATCAGAACTTGTTTTGGAGACTTATAAATCAACACACACACACACAGTAATTTGATTAAACTTGTAACAGAACATAACCTGCTGGTTTTGATCTGACATTTTCATCACACTACATCCCCTGCTGGTTTTTAATGCCGTCCTTCTGCCGCAACTTCTGTTGTCCATCAGTGGGAAGAGGACACGTTCCCTTCTGCGTCTGTGTGCCTGTGTGTTTGTCCTTCAGCAGCAGAGACGATTCACTTCTTCTGCGGCCACACACCTGTGAAGCTTATCGTACGGGTTTGCTATTAGCAGCACCTGTTTTCTATAGAGGCTGCTGCCTCTGTCTTTTCTGTGAGGGAAACCCTCACCTGTCCATCACTGCAATACTCTACCTCCCTTCTGTGCTCCTCTCCCTGAATCCTAGAGCTGTTTTCTCATTGGTTGCTGGGGCTCTGCGGTTGATCTAATTCCAGAGCCCCAGAAGAGACGAGAGGGGAAATACCTCAATGTCTGGTATTCAGGCTGCGATAAATTGAACTGGAGAAGCCATATCATGAGAGGATCTTAAAATGTAAACACGCTGTATGTAGCTGCATACAGATGAAAGTATTGTAGATCTACAGAGGGAATGTGGGTCATCACAGCAGTGAAGAATAGGATGTACTGTGCATGTGCATCAGGCCATGTGAGGAGAGGGAGCGTTAATCAAATGACTGATTCATTCTGACTGTAGTTGTTTGCCTTATGTTTCATAGTAGTACTGCAAGTAGTATTAATAATAGATGACGCCTGTATTACGTTTTATCTTGTAGTGTATTGTTAAGCTATAGAGATGTTCACCTCCAGGAGTGAGGGACTATAAGTGGCACAACTGCTGCCAGTATCTGGATGGGCCCTCAACATCTTTTGTGTCTCTTGTGACAATTTGACCTCCTCCTCCATCGTAATAAACAAACAACAGTGTCACAGGCAGCAGAAGAGGCCGGCTTGATCTCGTCGCTATGATGCATGCAGCCTCTGTGGTGTGTGCAGCTTCCACAGTCAACATCACTTCACTGACCTGATTGTTTAAGTTATGTTTAGTTATGGAATAACACTAATTTCATATCCAACAAAGTGATAACATTTGTCATGGAGTAATGTCATAAATGTGGCTATGCATCCATGCTTGCACATGTCAGGTTTCTGACCCCTAGAGCAATATCTACTGTGCATTACATGCTTGACTTAGAGTGTCGCATGAAAGGAAAGTCACGACCAGCACTGTGATATGTTCAGATGAACCAAGCTGGGGACATTATCTCATCCTCCTTACTTCCCCTCACTATATTTCCCCTGTCACTCCCCACTCTGTAGAAATGCCATAAAAATAATTCACGGAAATGGCAGAATGTGTGTGTACCAGTGTGTGAATAGTACGGAGCGTGACAGACAACGTGGCACAGGATATGAAGTCTATGTGTCATAGGGTTGGGGCGTGTTGCCATTTTTGAATAAAATTAAAAAGAAAGAAAAAAAACTCATCTGTGCAGAGAGCTCCCAGCTACACAGAGACAACGGTAACCTTGGCAACGGCCGGTTGTCGAGCATTTGATATATCCTGGCAACAGTGGTTAAGTGTGCGGAGGAAGGCTCTGATGAACAGTTTGTTTCCTTCCAAGGCGATAATTACAGCTAAGCTGCTTCTTCAGCAGGTCTCCCATCCTGATCGCTTCTCTGTCAGGAGTCAGACAGAAAGAAATGATGGAGGGACAAAACAGGTGGAGTGCGGACAAAGAGATGGGCTCATGAAGTCCCGCAAGGTCGGGATGCTTCTGCAGTGGGAGGAGGAAGGAGGGATGCTGCACTGGACTCACATGATAGAGAGAGAGAGAGAGAGTTTTCTAGATAAATGAAACAATGATTTAGACATTCCCACACACTTGCTAATTTACTTTGCACTGCATTCATTTTGGCAGTGAGAATTTCAAATGAAAAGTCTAAGTAAATCAGAGTATTTTGCTCATATATATTTATATATTTATAAACTTTACCTGTACCCTGGGGTGAGTAAACACAATTACTTGTTTTGAGTCCAGATTGACTGACTTGTTAAGAGAGTGTTTTCATTTATTTATGTATTTATTTATTGATCGGGGCAGTGGAGCCGCAGTCAATAGCTGAGGGAGTCTAAACAGCGCTGGCTTGGTGTAGCAGACAGGGGATCCTATCCTTCATACATCGATCCGCCTCTGCTCTCTCTCTCTGCGGCTGGATTCCTCCTTTCGAGAGACAGAAAGAATAATTGAGAAGGAAAAAGAAGGGGTGAGTAGCAAGTCAGAGGAAGGGTGACAGATTGACAGAAAAAAAGCTGAAAAAGAGGGAGGAAGAGAAGCCGAGGCAGTCGGGTCGATTGCTTCATTGGGCTCCCTTAATTTTTAATCGGGTCCGATATTTGAGGACAGACGCCACCGATGGAAATTGTTTGTCGGCCAATTTTGCTTTGAGGCTGTGAAACATGATGAAATACATCATTTAAAGGTTATCAATGAACCAGCAATGCCCCATGTGTTGTGATGGAAACCTCATATCATGAGGGACTGTAATAATTGCTGGAATAAGACAGTCATTGCAGTGATGGCAGGCCATCATTCACTGTATCCCTTACAGTATGTCCAACAGTAGAATAAATATGGTTCGAGAAATGACAGCTTTGTTTATCTGTTACCCTTCAAGACGTGTTGTCTTACGGCTCACTGATGCCGCCTTTACATATGAAGAGATACGTCCATTCCAATCCATGTAACCACCACTGCCCACATACTTCCCTGCTCCCGTTACTCTGCTGCGGTTGTTAAACAGGACAAGAGGATCAGACTATGATTTCCATGGCAATGCTCGTGGAGGTTTTTTTGTTTTGTTTTTATATATGTCTGCGGTTGTTGACATTCATCCTCCAGTCTAATGGTCGTCTCGCTTGAACTATTCACTCAGTATCCACCCACTCACTCTGCAATCCGTTTAACAATGATTCATGCTACAGTGTGAACAGAGCTGGAACTTTGAGTTTGTTTGAAGGTGGGAATTTATCAGCTTCAACAAAAGGAAACATTTCCTGGAAGTGTGATCATAAATCACTGTTTGAAACAGTCAGACACTCCGCATATATAAACTACATCCATTATCCGGACCGGGATCCCAGTCATTTAAAGCAATTACACGGATGTATCATCGTTACTCTGACTATTGATTTTTATAATACAAGTTTAGAACCTTAAACAGGTTTTAATTATTCAGCACATTTGATTGGATTGAGTGCCAGTGGAGAAGGTGAGAGAGGAGCCTGAACCTAATCCTGAGTGTCATCTCTTTTCTTGATTTATTGATGAGTGTTTGGAGAAGATCCAGCCTGGTTTAGGGGACAGCTGAAGGGAAGGAAAAAGAATCTGAGGATGGAGGAGAAGTAGTGATGATTATAAGGATTGGAAGAGGCGGGGCAGGAGAAAGACAATGTGTTGGAAGGGCATGAAGTTAAAGTTAACTTAGGCTGTGGGACCAAACCAAGTTTTAGTTTAAAACAGATATTTAAGCAGCACTGGAAATAATTTTTACTACCGGAGATTGCACATTATTAGTTGACAGCCGAAGACTGCTGGATTTTCGTGTCCTGGCGGTCCTTATCCACCTGGGCTCTCTTCCATGAGCTGGATTATCTCTGTGCTGTAAGTGGGTGAGAAGATCAGCCATGGATTAGGAGCTGGGGGTGGCTGGCGGTTGTGGTAGTGGAGTTTCATGGGAGTGAGAGAGGGAGGGAAAGAGATGCGGGCGAGATAGATAAAAGCGTTTAAGAGAGCTTACTTTCTCCCCGACGTGCACCTGGGTCCTACCTGCCATCTCCGACATTAGGAAGGAAGGGATGGGGGTTAAATGACCCTCAAACAAGCACTTCTGATGGATATGCTGAGACAGAACAGCCTTTACAGGAGAACATTACATTATTTCATTATCTCATAGCTTGTGCTCCATGTTCCATGGCTGGTTGCATTGTTATGGCCAATAATCAAAATCTCTTTTCAGAAAAGGAAGGAAGGAATTTTATTTACAGAACCACACTCTCTTGTTCCTCTGATTCGACTGAGCTGGCACCAGGCACAGCGTTACAGAGTCTGCGTGTGTTGAGGTTCAAATAAAAGCATTTTGTGTTTATTGTTGAAAATTTACGCACTAGCCACTGGATGGGCTACAACTGCAGGATTTGTGGGAACAAAATGAAAACCTTCCTAATGGCCATGTGTATTTTTACAGCACTTGAAATGATAGTTTCTCATCCCGACTGAAGCTGATTCAGGCTGGGGTTTTTTTTGGGCTTTCGTCACAGTGGCCGAGCAGTGGTACTCCCCGATCCTCGCCAACGGTCTTTGATGTATAAAATCAGTGAAGTTCCCCTTTAAAGCGCATTGTGATTGATTGCTAGTGGCCAAGATATCAGCGGGATACTGAGCTCTGCTGCTTTCAAATACAACATGCTTGTAATGTTTTTTCAGGTCTGAAAGAAACTCCCTCAGGCGGAATCAAATTCACAAGAAAATGGTTTGCTGAGTTTGATTTTGTTTGACCTGCTAACAGTTGGATTGAAAAAGACTAAATCATATGCAGAGAACGCAGCGGCCGTCACATTTTACTAGCATTTATGTTCAACATAACGTGCTGCAGTTCCAGAGTAATGACTTCCTGGGTACTTACTATTTGACTATCAACTGCTTTTATTATTATTTATTAGTGTCTTTTCTTTTCTCTAAAGTAAACTGCCCCTCATTCTCCAACAGACTGACAGAGAGAGAGAGAGAACGCAGCAGTGGGTTGTTGGAGTAGTATGTCATGTTCGGTAAAATGTCCGTGGGATAATCTGAGTACGGTTTTGTTTATAAGATGTGTGACATATTTGTGTTGGGGCGTAGGGGAAAATGAGAATTCCCTCATATTATCTGACTGTTGCAAGAGAAAGACAGATATTCGGTAATCAGGCGTGACTGTGAAGATTAAGTTGGTTAACATTTGGTTCTGATAAGCAGCGGAGTGGGTGGATGACAGAACGTGTTGCTGATGAAAGGGTTTCGATCTGATTCAGCATGAAAACGCTCCATCTGTGTTGTGTCCCCTGTCTCTACGTCTCAGTACTGACTCTGCATGCACTTGGATTCGCATCATCAGACTTTTGCCCATGTGGTAAATAGCACAGTCACATCAGGGTCACGTCAGCTGGCCTGACTCCAGAGGATATGAGGTATAGATAACGGATGCATGGACAGAAAAGCCAAACTAAAATAATCTAAAAGTCTTTGAACAGCTGAAGGACACAGACTAAGGTGGATTTATCACTGTGACATTTTTTTTTTATTCCACACATCTCGAGATAATATAAATACAAAAACACAAATGCAGCTTTGGAAAGTTATGAAAAAAGCCAAATTTCTGAGACATTGAGTTGAGCGAGTCCCAGAGGCATTAGTGAGTGTGCTGAGCAGCCAAGCTCAATGCTCATCATATCAGTTATTCAGCAAATACATTGTCCACATAATTTCATCCAGCCACTGATAGAACAAACATCCCAGCCTCAGATGGAGCATGAACACTGCGGAGAATGAGCCACATCCATCTCGAGACCCAAGCCGGGGAGACGACGACAGAATTCTTGCTGTCTTGCCATTGTTTCTTCTTCCTCCTTATGCTGCTGTCAGATATGGAGCTGGCAGCCACGGTTCACGTTATAACAGGGCAGTGGCTGCAGGGACAGGGACAGAAGATGGACGCACAGACAGATGCAAGCAGAAAGGCAAATGACAGACAAGTGTCAGACGTGGGCAGGACGGGTCAAGCGTTGGACACTGTCCTACATTACTGAGCAGTAGTTTTTAGTTTGCACTTTGTGTGTGTGCGTGTGCATGCTCGGTGTGTCCCCAGCTACTGTTGCCTTTGTTTTGGAGGCCGGTTTGGCCGGTGTGGTGTATGTATACTATTCATCACGTCCTTGGCTGCTTGGCCTGAACACTCACATTTACCCTCCAAGATGACAGAGGACGAGCGAAGAGACGAGCTGTCTCCATGCCCAGAAGAATGTGTGTGTGGTTTTCTGAGTGTCTTTTACTGCTCGACTTAGATGAATATTATTACATTCTTTCGCAGGTTTGTCCTTGTAAGGATTGTTCCATATCAGGATGTTCACGTAGATCTTATCTGTGCGTGTATGACAAGATAAAACCTGGGTTTTTTTTTTCGTCCTGGACCCTGTCCCCGTGTGGAGATCTGTGTGCTTTCGTTTGGGAATTCTCCTCACGCAAGCTCTCCCTATGGTTGGGCCTCCCCCAGTCCACTTCTGCTTCTCATTTCTGCGTCCTCCTCCCGCTGCCCTTACCCGTATCAGCATCATCAGCACTGGCACGGACTCTGAGGAAAACAGCGGACGACTTCCTGTCCTTTCCAGCGTTTGTTTGATACACTCCATTTCGCCTCGGCTGTTTCTTCATTCCAGATGAGGCGAGATGGGTCAGTTTTCACTCGGCGCACCAAACTTCATCTGGCTCTCATCAGGGGCAGCAAGTGTTTTTTGCATGGACTATTTCTCAACAGACATCGTTCATCATCCGCTTTTGAGATTGTTTATACGACTCTGTCCCAGTGAAAAATTACCCTAATATTTGTATTGTGTCACTCCGGGGATCGGTATTTTGTGTTTGTGGTGCTCAAACATGAGATTTCCCATTGGATTCCCAACGAGTTCGCCATCATTCCCCACAGAGAGGCTACGGCTCAGCCCTGAATACACGCAGGAGTTCTCCCTGCCTGTCCTCGCTGATATTTTTTGAAAGGTTTCTCATGTTGTTCTAACTGATCAGCCGTGACACCCTGAAAGTTGTTAGCGGTATCACTGGCTATAAGCGGATGGCAGCTGTTCAACATTTTGTGATCTGCACTCATTCAGGTTCTTGCAGAGAAAATAAGACTAGAGATCATCTTGGCTTAACACGATTGAAACCGACACCATATTATTGTAACACCATGTATTTTCATGTTCATATTTCCAGTCAAAGTCTGGTTTGTGACTATTTCCTGGAGCTCAGACACAAATATTTAAGACTTGAGTGTTGTCTGATCAGCAGTCGAAAAGCTGAACGTATTCCCTGACTCTAACCCAACATGCACAGTCAAGAAAAGCTGCAAATCGCCACAACCAAGACTCTGGAATCAGGATGTAAGTTTCAAATAAACTAGAAATATTTAATGTTATTTTTTCCAAATTGGGTAATTAGAAAGATTGATTATTCTTTGCTTGAATCATTAATAAATCACTGTGTGTGTGTGTGTGTGTGTGTGTGTGTGTGTGTGTGTGTGTGTGTGTGTGTGTGTGTGTGTGTGTGTGTGTGTGTGTGTGTGTGTGTGTGTGTGTGGTAAACCTGAAAGTGTTCATACTGCATTGGGACACCCTTAAGTCTTAAAGGAAACCACTCACACATTTGTACATTCCTCAAGGAGTTTCTTGCATTTAAGGTGACAAACAGGCTCGTGCACACACACACACACACACACACACACTCACACATCCACTGTCAAACATGTGTTGCGAATTTGTCAGACAGACACACTTGGAGTTGGTGCGAGGAGGGAATTCCTTCATCTGCACGCCCCGGCACATGTGCTCAGCATCTGCTCCGCACGCGGAGGAAGGGGGGGGGCGAGTGTGAAGGGGGACATGATGATAAGCGCTGATCAAGAAACAAGAGACATATTTTTTTTATTTTTATCAAGCATTCCACAGTCTCGCTCTCTAAGCTTAGTCCTTGTAACCTCCCATCACTGCCTGAGAGTCTCCGAAGAGCCTCCGGAGGGGCCATTAAGACTGAGCAGTCTCAAGGTTACGAGGCGCATTGATCTGACGCTCCTCTTTTATGTACTGTTGAAGCCGGTCCTCTTCTGTGTTTGCGTCTTTGAAGGGTGACGAGACATGTATGTGTATCTGTGACCTCATGGGGACCTGATCTCTGAGGCCCAAGGGTGGCCAGCTCAATTCTGAGCTCCTGGTTAAGGTTAGGAATACCTGGTTTTGGTTAAGCCGGACTCAAAGACTGGAAGTAAATGCAAAGTCCAAACACAGACCTTACAGCTTGAGGACATTGGGGGAAAAGTGAGCTGTGGTTCAGCTTTGGAATGAAAGCGTTCCGTTTGCCAGAACACATGCATCGCAGTCAATTTTAACGGAAAGAATGTAAACCCGGGACTTCGGAGGAGTAATTGCCTCTTACCCAGAATGGGACGCAGAGCATGTAATACATATGATATATAATTAGCTACATAATATTGCCTTTGTGTTCTTTGTGTTTCTTTGTGTTCAGCAGGTTCTGCTGCGTGCGCTCTGATCGTAATGAAAGAATGGAATGAGTTGTTTTTACATATGTTTCCCTTCTCTCTCTCTCTCTCTCTCTCCATGCGTTGCAGGATGCTGGAGTACTCCCTCAACCTGCAGAGCGTCAGTTTTTCAGCGGTGAGGACGGTTCGTGTGCTGAGGCCGCTGAGAGCCATCAACCGAGTGCCAAGTGAGTGCAGACGTCTGGGCCCCCTTCTCGCTGCAGCCCTCTAACCAGACTCAGGATCTGAGAACACGCTGTCCTCTAATATCACAACACTTTTGGCTTCCTCTGCATCCAAACACACGCCTTTTGATCTGAAACCAAAGCCAGACCGTGTTTAACTTTCAGGTTGGCAGTAGATATAATCCGTTGTGAGTCATTCGAGGGGAAATGTCATACGGTTTGTGCAAGTTGGAGGTGATCACCTTGGAATTAGTGGTGCGCAAAGTTCATTCAAAATCGCTCTGTGACTTTTTAAAATCAGAATGTTCTGTTCTTCAGTGATGCAGCTCCTGTAGCTTAAGTCTGCATCATTGTTTTATTGCATTCGTTCAAAAATAATCTTTGTATGTGCATTCGAAAGAATGAGTTTGCAAAAACAAGCCAAGCCCAAACTGAGCTGTCTCTGTTAGTGGCTTACTGTGCTCAGCCCTCGAGATACGGTGACTCATCCTGAGGGGGCCTGGACGGGGGAGAGGGACAGCTGGGATACCCCACTTGGCCGGCTCCCTCTGCAGCCCGAGCCTGCTGAAATGAAAGATAATGAATGGATGGATGGATGAATGGATGGATAGATAACTCAGGCACTGAACCTCACAAAGAGAAAGAGTCCAAACCCACAGGGACTAGAGGAGACTAGAGGTTTTTTTTTTTGGCCTTATCTTCATGACCAATTATTGTCGAGCTTATCGCGTGAACTCAGGCTGAGCAGAGGAAGATATCAGCGAAGCCGTACCTTATCTAAATTTAGATTCCTCTGTCATGCTACTTGCTGTAACTTGTGATCACGCAGGTTGACTGGATTCCCACACAGAAGTGGAATGTAGGTCAGGAACAAGCTGATCCACATTCACTTTTCTGACTGTGTGGGTTTTTTTGGCTTCCTCCAGCCACACACTCAGATTTATATGCAATTTTCCAAGTGACCGGCTTTTATTTAAGGGCTGTTGTTCATCACACACACACACACACACACACACCACCCTGCTGGTTCATCATGATGCAAAAACACAAATCCCTTTCGATAGTTACTCCATTTATCATCTATTACACAAACACACGCACACACACACACACATATTTTCCTTATACCCATCAACAGTTCCATATTCTTCTCCCCGTTTCTAACATCAATCTCCATTAGAGCGTAATCAGCACAGACTGAATCTCCAGCAAGCGCATTAATGCTTTAATAAATCACCAGAGTTTTTGTACCCACCCAACAGTCCACTCCATGCTGTCATCCGTTCACTGCACTACAGCGCCTCCAGTGAAACGCAGGCCCTAATTATGTCATTAGCTTCTCAATTGAGGAGATTGCAAGCCAAGTGTGTGTGTGTGTGTGTGTGTGTGTGCACACACGTGTTTATTAATGCAGGTGTTTACCCCATGCAGTTGCATCAACCCCCCACTCTCCTCACCCGTCCGTCTACCAATGACACTCCCAAAACTTAATGTGGAATCTCACCCTGTTGTCAGTCAAGCCCCTCCCAGGGCTCCGCCAGTGCTCATTAGGCCGCCCATTCACACACACCCCAGCAGCGCACAGTCACGCTACACCGACTCGCTCATTAGACATCCAACCGTTGCTCAGCCTAATCACGAGACAAATGGTGGCATTAATGTGAGCATGACTTGCTGTGGCTCTGGCCCCGAGGGGGGAGATGTCATTGGGCAGATTGGTGGCGGTGGTGAGGAGGGAGAGACCTCTGTCGTTGCATGATGGAAAGGGAGTAGATGATGGTGGTGAAGACTAGAGACATTGAGTCACTTGAATTTTGAGGTGTTTCCTTCCCTTCTGTAAACAAGATGTTGCTGGGATGTTAAGGAATGCGTTTGGAAAAGGGCAAAGGAGCAGTTTGCCGCTTTTTGATGTACGACCAACAGGAGTGACCTTTGTGACCAGCAGGAGGTGTCCTGGTCGGGCCGGTCACTCTGTGGGCAACCTGGGGATGTTTTGTTTTGTTTTTTTTTTTTTTTTTTTTACTTTTGGTTGAGTTGCCCACTTCGATTATGCTGCAGCCCACAGGAGACTGAGGAGAAAACCTGATGGAGGCTTCTGCCTCCTCTTTTTCCTCTTTAGTGGGGATAAACTGCTGACCAGCCCAGGTTCCTCCTTGCGCTGTTTAAACTGATACAAGGGATGAGGTGACGTTCAGAGCTCAGGTGTAAAACAGCTGGACTCTCCACAGTTTGAGCCACTTAGCAAATCACCTGCAATCTCTGTGATGCAATGAGCCACCAATCGATGTGATAAAGGAGGAGACTAATCAATCATGCTATAGACACATGCAGATGGGATGTCCACAACTATAGGAGGGAACAATATGTAATTATAGTCTAGTGTACTGTGAAATATATATAATGTTTCCATGTAGTGATCTAAATCATAAATCAACCCAATACAGATACCAGGTACAAACAACAACCTGAGGCACAAATACCCAGCGTGCCTTATCAGTGTGTGTGCAGGCGAGCAGGGTTCATTCAGACCATCAGTCTGAGGAGGTGTAAACGTTCCAGTTGAGATTCATGCTGATATTTGTCCTCCGCTGCCAAAAATGTCTGAGGCGTCTGAAGCGGGATCAGCAGATATATAAACTGTTAGTACTTACATCCCTCTGCCTTGTCGTCTCCAGCACCCCTCTCTCTCTCTCTGCTGCCTCTTACCTTAAGTCTGTGTTGGGCCAGAAGGCTGGAGCTCATCTTAAAACCCCCTCACACACACACACACACACACACACACACACCCCCTGAGAGGTGCATTAACTAACACATTGTTCCTGGCTGGGTGTCCACGTCCTGGCCTCTGGCAGTGATTGATGCTCTATCACAGGCCGTCCTGCCAGTGGAAGTGACAGATACATTTTGCAGGCTTCATCCTGCCTCAGACTGCCGACGACACCAAAAATTCCAGACAGTGTCACCGCCACATCATCACCCTCGGTCTGCCACCTGATTGGCTATTACCCTCACATCCTAGTTTGGCCGGCTGCAGGCCTTGTCCCGGGCCTGTCATTGGCTGACACGGCTCTGTGTGGGTCACCCCTGTGTCCACAATGCACTTTGTTGTTTTTTCTGTTTTTATTAAACACTGCTGATGCAGCGTGGTGGTGTGTGTCTAGTCGAGAGCTGAAGAAGAAAGAAATGTAAATCTAGATTTTCGCCAATTATCGAGAAGCCAGGACTTCTTTATTTTCTCCGAGTAAACAGAGCTTCTTCCAAATAAAACTGCAAACTTCAACATTTAGAATATTCTGTAAGCAACTGCAACGTTCATAACCTTGATTCAGCTGCTACAATATGCAAATAGAAGTCGGAGAGGCGCTGCTTTAATGGGATTTATTTTCAGGCCTCAAGGCGCTGAAACCTAGAATACCGACTTTAACTTGCTGATGTTTAATTTTTCTGCCTTGTGTTTGTAGCAGTAAAAGTGCCATGTTATACAAAGAGAAGAAAAATAAAGTTTGCCTTTCATCCCAAGGCCAGATTGCCACGTTCGGAAGGCACAATTTTGTTCAAGCCAAATCTATTTTCGGAAGAGAAAGGGGCCTCAGGATGACGGTTGCTCGACTGCCAAAGTGCCTGCTTTGGTAGCCGTGGAGCAGCCAGCTGCAGGCTGAAGTTTCAATTCATTGTCTGTCTCCTGGCCTTGATGAGTTATCCATCGATGGTATTGATAAAAACCTGGAGTTAGTTTCTTAATGCTGAGGCCAGCTGGCATTAAAGAGGAACCCTGACTGTCTTAAAGCTGCCTTTCCTAAGGAGACCGTACACTTAAATAGAAATATACCAACACGGCAGGTACTACGTCTATTACAGTTATTAATAAATTCTGCACAGATCAATCAGAGTGTTTAAATCTTTATTTTGGGCTGTACTCTGTGTGGCTAGGATCCTCATTTTGACTGAACCCAGACCCAGAGTTATTTCTTATTAAGCTCCATATCACCAACTACTCTCAAAGATAATTCCTCCACCTTAGGGAGACATTATGGAGACATTGTTTGGCAGTGACGTTGGACACCACAAATGTGAAGCGTCCCTTAGGTCCACAGTGATCGAGGAGGATTACTCCACTGCTGCTGGTGTTGTAACGCCAGCGTGTTGTTGGTGGAAACATTGGTTTGGTCATGGTGGTCAGGAGAAGATGTTGGGCTGCATGATAATAGGTTTTTCATGACTAAAGGGCAGAGTTGCAGTCAGACCATGACTGGTAGGGAATGTGGCCACAGAGCCCACTGGTGACGGAGCTGTGAATGTGAAGATTCTGACGGGTCTGCATGTAGAAGCCGTGGTAACGGAGGAAAAATAGAACAGGGGGGAACAGCAGAGATTTACAAACAGACAAACAGCTCGACTTTAGCCTTTAATTGTTGGATCACTGAGATAAAAAAGGAGGCTGTGACTCATCTCCACAGAATGGGAGAATCTGAGTATGCTGCATGAAGGTGGAGGGCAGTGGTGACACGATGCCCCGCAGGCCTGCAACCGAACAACAGACACGGTCGCAGCAAACAATCCGATTCTTTCTCAGACTCGATGCGCCTTGATGACACAGTAGACGCCGCGAATCGCGTTTAGAGGCGAGGCAGCGTCGATTAATGAGCCGAAGACAGCGTTCGATAGGTGATTATCACAGATACAGACACCGAAGCAGCACTGTCTTAATGAGACGCAGGGCGGAAAAGCATTTATTTTAAGCGTGCATGCAATTATCAGAAACAGCATGCACATCTATGCACATACTTCCTCACACACAGAACTGCGTGCAGGCTCACGCCGCCATTCCCACTCAAGGCGTCAGTAATGCAGAATGTTCTCCACTCTTTGCAAACCCCCCCCCCCAACACATTATTTGCCTAACCCTCGCTGCTGCAGTTAAAGAGCTCACTATCGTCGCTAAGCCGAGAGGAAAGGGTTTTACAGCGAGGACAAAAATTACCACTTGACCTCTGCTGTTTTATTGTGATGGAAGGGCAAGAGTTAGAGCCCGCAGGACTCAGGGGACGCGCGCAATACCGGGGCTCCTTGTTTCACGAGCGACGCGGAAGAAAAAATAAAGAGCTAATGGGATTAAAGCAAGATCAGAGGAGGAAGCTGTTTGCCAGAGGATGTGCAAAGAATCTTATTGAGTAATTCTTGTCAAGTCTTGCCATGTGTTTGCAGCCAAAGACAAAAGATCTTGTTTGTTGAATCTCAATTTGACAAGACCACCCCCAGCAGCTGCTGGCAGAGAAGTGACAGTTTGTTGCTCACGGAGAGAAAATATTCTTTTGCTCGGCGTCCAAATTCAATATGAGTTCACAGTTTAAAAAATGTCTGGAACAACTATAGTTCACAATATATTAGTTATGTTCAGGGTTTGTGTGTCTGTCATTTAGGAACAACTCGATCTTTGTTCCCACCTGTGTTTCACTGTGGGTTTATACTTTAGAAAAATACCTGATGAATTTGAACTAAGTATAAAAATAAATGATTTAAACCCAAAGCTGTACTTATCCATGGTTGGTAAATAAGTCAACCCACCTAAGCAGATCACTCTCATTCGGACTACTGGGCAGAAAAATTGGTGAACTCACTCTGGCATACAAAACAGCGGATCAACAGAGTTCAGAAGTATCGTCTGTCCCGTTTTGTCTCCGTCAGTTTCATCTTTGTCCCTGTGTGCTTTATTTTTGGGGTGACGCGGGTCGTTTATGCACAGGCACATTTCCACTTCAGGGGCGTCGAGTCATCTCAGTCTGGAGTCTCCGACAGAGAGCTGGCTATCCGTCCATCCGCTCAGAGCAAACAGGGACAGACAGAGCCCATTAGTACACAGCACACAGATTACAAAGCTGGTTGGGCCGGACCTGGACAGGAGAGTAGAGGAAGCAGAGCCTAATCTGCCTGCTAACAGATGGCTCCCCGACTCACACACAGCCGCCCGCCTGCCAGCCATGTTGGAATGGAGTAGCCGCCCACAGCGAGGTTGGAGAGGGCACACAGGCGGAGGAAGAGATGATTGTTATTGAATATGAAATGTCGATCACTTGGAATGAGCCCTCTCTTCATGGACTGATTCAAGTACCTATTCGGAAAAAAATCACAGGTTCTCTTGAAGATATTCAGGTTTCCTTGCACGACAGGATGACGACCTCATAAATATGACCTCACACGTGTCTCTCTCCCCCCCTGGTGATTTGTCATGTGTTTATTTAAACAACTCTCGCAGCAAATATTTTACACATGTCAAGCTCCCTCCTGCCATCCGTCTCACTCATGTGATGATTGATATATTATATTGTCCCAAAGTGAAGAGGTGCTAGATGCGAGAAACTGAAGAGCGTTCACTGCTAGTGCTGAGCATCATTGTTTTCATTGTGAGCTCACTGTACAATGTTGTCTGTGGTCCCATGAATCAACAGTTGTTGGTCATAAATTAATGCAGCGTGCAGCAGCAAAGACAAATGGGTGTGAGCAACGCGGCCAGGAAACCATTAATGATGCAGTGCTCTTGATTAGGGCTTAACATGTGTTTTCTGTTTTTTAGTGACCTCAATAATAATTTACTAAATAATATGGTCCTCAGTCTAAACTCAGTTTACGCCAGTGATTGAGACGTCTGTCTGAGCGGCCTGTCACATTCAGACTCCTGCTCCTGATGTCATGTGCAGAGATGATGGGAATGATTGGTTTTGTGCTCTCTGCATGAGCGCAGCTGTCAGAGACGGCATTTTGTAGCATTTAATTGTCATTGCGCAGCTGCTTCTTTGGTCTGAATGGCAGCGCGTGAAATCAGTCAGCTGGTGGCCGGGCCTGCAGCAGCGGAGCCGGGTTGCAGTCACTGACTCAGGCTGCGCTTAGCGGCTTCCGAACAGCTCAGCACATTACGCTCTTAAGGCGATCCCTCGAAGGAGCCGCTCGTAATGTGCGCTCAGTGTCGTGTACTGGACCATTTTGCATTCGCCTTAATGGTCAGGCAAGGATGTGTGTGTGTGTGTTCCTACATTGCTCGTTAATGGCTAAAGAAAGAAAGCGAGGGAGGAACGGAGACGCTGTTGTAGTGTGTGAGCCTCCACGGCGCTGTGACAGCAGCGGAATGCATCGCTGTGCTCATTCTGTGTGAGTTCAAGGCAATTCTGTTTAACTGGTGTCCTACACAAGGGCAGGCTGCAACAAATTGCCACCGGTGGTGACTCACAGTTTCATTTTTACATAACTCCCCTTCTCTTACAAACAGCACTGTTGCGCAGCATTTAAAGGTGCAGTGCGCGGCATCTAATCACATGTAGAGGGATAGTTGCGTGTTGCAGGTGAATGCCCCTCCCCTCGCCCTCCCATTCCAAACATGAAATAGAACCCAACCCACGTTGCCCCCCCTCTGTTCCATCACCTGATAACTACTGTACAGACTCTAAAGAAGCAAGATGCCAGTGTTCCTATCCAGGATGCCGAGACTGTGTCACGCCAGTGCTAAGTGCTGTGCGCAGCTTTTACCTTCTCAGAACTTTAAAAGCACTGTTTTTTTTCCTGAGTCCTGGATTCCATTCAGTAGTTTCCTCCTGTCACTTTCCCTGGGTCTCCCTCCTCGCATCTTTCCCTTTGCAGAGATGAAGGCGAGGACACATTCCAAACAAGCGTGTCATCCTGTCGATGCCCCGCACTGCCACTCATTCTTACATCTCTCAGGAGTACCTTTGCATCTCTCCTGCCTTTATCTCCCCTCCGTCTCTCCGGGTTGTCTTCCTCCACAGCAGAATCCTCCCACTTAACTTTCCATCTGTCAACACCAAAAGTCTCCCTCTCAGAATCGAGTTCTCTGCATGCAGATGGCAGAGGACAGTGATTGTTGTTGGAATGTGGCTAGAATTTGACTCACAAAGTACGGTCTGTTCGGAATAATGTTTACAAATATGCATGGTTTTCATCAGTGGTGCTAGAAGGGGCCCAGACACTGGCTTTTTCTTCATGTTTCCTAACAAAACTTGATTTATCAGTGGGTATTGGGACGTGAAGAGGGTTTTAAGATTAAATGTCGAAAAGTAAAGAAAACAATTCCTGATGGGATGGTCTTTTTCCTTTTGACTGAGATCAATGAGACGTCTGACGCAGCCAGAAAAATGATCAGCATTGCTGAAGCTCACCTCTCTAGGTCACCGCTGGAGGTGTGGCAGATGGGTAGATATATGGATCCATAGCTTTATAAAGGACAGAGAGAGAGAGAGAGAGAGAGAGAGAGAGAGAGAGAGAGAGAGAGTCAGTGGTGGGCTGGATGGAAGGTGATCCTGATGGGATGGTCTTTTTCCTTTTGACTGAGATCAATGAGACGTCTGACGCAGCCAGAAAAATGATCAGCATTGCTGAAGCTCACCTCTCTAGGTCACCGCTGGAGGTGTGGCAGATGGGTAGATATATGGATCCATAGCTTTATAAAGGACAGAGAGAGAGAGTCAGTGGTGGGCTGGATGGAAGGTGAAAACCCAGGCGTTTTGCTCTGCTGATAATTCAGAGCAAACTGTGCGAGTCCTGCTGACGCGCTCTCCCGCCGCTAACAAATCACTGCTCTTCCATTTGACTCAGGAGTCTTGTGTCATATCCAATTATATATATTTTAACCTTTATTCATCCAAGGAGGATGTTGCCACATATACACTTTTTCTGCAGTGGTCTGCTTAATATTTATGCACTAACTCACAGACACGTCGGGGAAGCAAATTAATTAACGGACCACCACTTTATGCCTTGCTCAAAAGCACTCAGTGCATTGGTGCTGAGATTGAATGTTGGCTCCAAAAAAACTGCATCTTTATCATTTTAATACTGTAAGAAGCAGCTTCCCACTGTCATGGAATTTCATTGTGATAAATCTAATTTTCTGAATCAGCGCTGCTTGTCAAGAGCCAGACCCCGTATTGTTTACTTGAAACCCACAGCCCTGCTCGGCATCTGTTGCACTCAATCAGATTATTTCCTTGTCACAGAACTATTAAATGTGTCACAGCATCAACTGGAAGCTGAATGACAGAGAAATGTGCACTTGTCCCTGTAAGCCTGTTGTAACAGCCCTGCGACTGTGAATGGCTCCGGATCGAGAGGTGCTTGGATTGGCACTTGTATCGATTAGTCTTTTGAATGAAATGCCCACTTGAAGTGAAAGAGGTTTGTAATATGCACCTGAGCATGTGTGTGTGTGTTGGCGTACTGCTGCGCTGTCCGGCTGTTTCACCCTGTCCTTGTCTCTCAGGCATGCGGATCCTGGTGACCCTGCTCCTGGACACCCTGCCTATGCTGGGCAACGTGCTGCTGCTCTGCTTCTTCGTCTTCTTCATATTCGGCATTGTGGGCGTCCAGCTGTGGGCCGGCCTGCTCAGGAACCGCTGCTTTGTGGAGGACAACTTCTCCTTGTGAGTTCCACAATATGTTTCAAGTTACAAGAATACATAAACACTATCTCTCTCACACACACACACACACACACACACACACACACACATATATTAAATCAAGCAATATTCTCTTTATAACATGACAAGTTAAATTCTGCATAATGAGCTTTAGAACTGTCAGGCCCTTTTGTTGACAGGTCAGTTTATTTGATAGAGCGATATTGTTATTTTCGTTTTCAACCATTTACCACGTCCGTTACTGGGTCACGGGGGGCTGGAGCCAATCCCAGCTGTCAGTGTGCGAGAGGCGGGGTTCACCCTGGACAGGTCGCCAGTTCATCGCAGGGCTGACACACAACCATTCACTCCAAGGAGCAATTTAGATCTCATACATTATTATGAAAATGTTTTCGTGTGCGTCCCTTAATAGTGAGTATTTGCCTTCAAAAACATATTTGAATATGAATATGATGATTTCCAAAGGCACACAGGGTGACAGGATCAGTCAATTCATCCGCCTTATTTTCCTAATACAGCTCAGCTGAACCTCTGAGATCTGCCAACAGGTTTCTTGGAAGTCAAGGTAAAACTGCGAAGCAACCTTAACCCTGCACACTAAACTAGGTCATGCACCGGAGCCAATGACGCTGCTGATTACAGTGTCTCATCACAGTGATGAATGAGAGACAGACAGTCCCTGGTGTAATGAAAAAAGAGCCCATGGTATGTGGAATATGGGCTCCCATGACTTAATCATGTTCATCTTTGCTTCATATCTCAGTATAGGATTTATGACATCTCACGGCTGTAATTTAAATTCATGCACACTGGCGTCGGTGAGGTAGTCCATTTTCTGTCATCGTCATCATCATCAGTTTTCAGGCCTTCATAAATGTGGAGCTTCTTTGTCAGACCAATGTCGTCTAATATCGGCCTCGGGACATTAATTGCTGCATGTTACAGTGCTTTGGCAAAGTAGCTGTTTGAATGTTAGAGAAGCAATTAGCAATGGCAATCCCAGAGAAAGAGTTGAGCTCTTAGTTCAGGTCTGAATGAACAGAAAATCAATGTATCCTGAGATCTGATCACTCGAACCATCTGGGATGCTTGTGGCTCCACTCTCTTATGAACAACAACTGCTTCCTCTGACCAGTGTGTGTGTTTGTGTATATATAATTGTCTGATGCTGTATTTGTTGATTCAGAGAGGGGGTGTGACCTCAAACAGAACATTATAGATTAACCAATTTGTGGCTAATTTGCTGACCATTTCTTATTAACAGTAATCCGTTCCTTCTGCCCACAGCCCTCTGTCTGTGAAGTCGGAGAAGTTGCCTGAATACTACCACACAGAGAACGACGACGAGAACCCCTTCATCTGCTCTCAGCGCCGGGACAATGGCATGAGGGACTGCAACACGGTGCCTAAGCTCTATGAAGGAGGCCTGCAGTGCACTCTGGACATGGACCTCTACAACAGCACCGACAACACCACTTGCGTCAACTGGAACCAGTACTACACCAACTGCTCCGCTGGTCAGTACAACCCGTTCAAGGGAGCCATCAACTTTGACAACATCTGCTATGCCTGGATCGCCATCTTTCAGGTAAGACAGCTCATCACGCCCCCAGAATCACAGGATTTAAAAAAAATAAAATAAAATAAATGAAATTAAAAATCTCTACAGTGAAGCCCATAGAGTACAGATGAAAGCCAGATTGGAGACGAGTTCTCCCAGTGAAGCACATAGGAGAAACGTTGAGGATGAGTCTTCTGCTGCGTCTTGGTGTTTGCAACACATGAACTGTGGAATGCGGTGTTTTTTTTTAATCTGTCTTTCTAATTCTGTCCATTTTTCTTTGTTGTCTGATTATTTATTATCCCCTTTATTTTCTCTGGCCTGTGCTTCTCTTCAGGTGATCACTCTGGAGGGCTGGGTGGACATCATGTACTTTGTGATGGATGCCCACTCCTTCTACAACTTTATCTACTTCATCCTGCTCATCATTGTAAGTTCAACTTTATGACGCCACCAGCTGTGCGCCGGTGATTAAACAAGTGGGTCCGTGGGGGGCGCCCGGGTGTGAGGGAGTAACAATGTCATTTTCTCCTCCCTGTTCTCAGATTGGCTCATTCTTCATGATCAATCTGTGCCTGGTGGTCATTGCCACTCAGTTCTCCGAGACCAAGCAGCGGGAGAGCCAGCTGATGAAGGAGCAGCGGGTGCGCTTCATGTCCAACGCCAGCACTCTGGCCTCCCTCTCCGAGCCGGGCTCCTGCTATGATGAGCTCCTCAAGTACCTGGTTCACATCATCCGCAAGGGGGCCAAACAAGTGGCCCACGTCGGCCGGCTCTTGGCCCGCCGTGCTGGGCTCAACATAGCCGCCTCGCCCCCGCCCACGGAGCCTCAGCGCAGTCAGAGGAGGAGGAGAAAGTCCTCCAGGCAGGGATCTGTGTCTATTCACCACATGATGCACCATCACCACCACCACCACCACCACTACCACCTGAGGAATGGCAGCGTGAGGGGAGGAGGGAGCCTCCACTGCATGGAGGCTAGGGACGTGGAGGCTGGAGCTCATAATAACAACGGAGGGGCTCTGGTTGCAGCGACTGGCAGCAGACATCTTGCTTTGGCGTCACCAGCAGCCACTTCTGATTCAAACCTAGCCACGGTGTCCGCCCCTGCTGTGGGTGCCGCCGACTCGGCTTCAGTGCGCAGCTTGCTTAACGTGGAAACTGTCGGCTGCACCCCGTCGCCCACGCCGACCCCGGGCTCCTTCACCCTGGCCCCTGCTCCTGCATCAAGGGCCATGAAAAGGAACTCTGTGCCCTTCGCCGCTCCAGGTCCTAAAAACTATCCCACCCTACAAGCCCGGGCCCTGGCCGAGTCTAGACGAGGAAGCGTCGCAGCCAGCTTCAACCTCAATATCCCGCCCATGCCCCTGGGGAGACGGCCATCGACTCTGGTGGACACACAAATCCCCGCAGGTAGACAGCTCACCACAAACAAACAAACAGGGATGTGTTTAATTAGCTCCAGTTTGCTCCATTCCTTTTGAAATGGCTGCGTTGGATAGGGTTTGCTTTGCTGAGCAGCCACCATTAGGAAAAAAAAAAGCCTGGAAAGCATAATGGGGTTTGGAAATAGAAGAGTATCTCATTAACTCGGAGTTAGTGTTTAATTCCAGAGTAAATCAAGTGACACGCAGCTGGAAATGTTCCATTTTCTGCTGTTGAGTTGTCGTGATTAAGCTTCACACGACAACATAGTCCAGAGTGTTTTTTTCCTAGAGTTCTAATTCCAGTCAATGAATATTAATCCCTCATGCCCACGCTTGCAGCCAGATTTATCTGCAGACGTCAGGCCAGGTCTGTTGAAAATAATGACTTCCTTCTCTGTTGAGTTTCAGCATCTGACCTCTGTCGCCCTGCTGCAGCCCAGCTCTCCTGCCAGTTGTCAGCTCGTGACCTGAGCACCATGGACACGGCCGCCATGACACTGGACCCCGAGAGCTGCCCCTACTGCGCCAAGGCCCTGGCCCACGAGTCGGAGGGCGGCATCGACACAGCGGGCGACTCGGACAGCGAGGGCGTGTACGAGTTCACCCAGGACCTCCACCTCAGGGACCGGAGAGACAGCCGCCAGCCCCAAAAGAAGCACCGCAGGCTGGGCAAAACGGCGGCGAAGGTGGTTCACTTCTGGCGGCTGGTGTGCGACACGTTCAGGAAGATCGTCGACAGCAAGTACTTCGGACGCGGGATTATGATCGCCATTCTGATCAACACCCTGAGCATGGGGATCGAGTACCATGAGCAGGTTAGTGTGCGTCTGTTTCTCATTATTAAGTTTGTGAAGCTGAACACAGCTGTTGGATGAAGCTTCACTATGGTAGCACACACGAATGATTACACACGGGTTCCTAATGAGAATACACACTGATTAATAGTGGATGCTCGGAGGATACACGTGAAAAATTGTTGGACGGTCCCAGTTTTAGTCGTAGATCATCTGTGTACTAGTGTGTCATTCTTTGTAATTGTGATTGTGTAAGCTTCACTGCTCCCACAGGCCCAACTGGAATTCCTTTTGTCTCTCTCTGGTCTCTTTTGTTTACACAAGCATAATTGCAGCCAGGGAGAGACAGAGAGAGCATGAGAGGAAACAGGGAGAGAGGGAGAGAGCTGCAGGGGTGATTTAAAGGGTGAGGAAGGCCCTGCAACATCTGACAGAGATTTTCCCAAATTCTTTCATTCACACTCTGCTGTTTTTTATCTCCGGGGATCTTTCCCTCCGACCCCAGTTACACCTGATATGAACCTGCAGTCAGGATTAGCAGGGCACGTTAACACAGGGTGTCAATGCATGGAGAGCACATCTGGACAGGAACGCTATCTGATCAGCTGAACCACATCTGGAGGTCATCTGAACCTTATTGTGAACAGACCTCAGCAGTGTGTCAATGCAACCTGTCCATTCTCAATAGCTCGTCCTTTTATCTGCCCAGCCATCGGAGAAGTGACCGAATTCCCAGCTGCCTCAGCGTCTCTCTCCCTTTGGCACATGCTAATGCAAAAGTCAATGCACAGGCCATAGAGATAGAGTATGTGAACGGGCTGTACCCATCCATCCATGATGTATTCTCCATTGAGGGTTGCTTGGGGAGTTTCAGGCAGCTGACACACTGCACCCTGGATGGGTTGAGAATCCAAAAGATGTATTGCCCTGCGCTATGCTAATTTGGAAACATGGAAACATTATAACCCAAGGGCCGGTGCTTTGAAGTCAAATCTGAAATGAGAAAATACCAGACACTGAACACAGCGTTAGCTCAGGCTCGGCCTCAATCGATTGTCAGCTGACATCAGCATATCTCTGTGCCTGCTCACTTCAGCTGACGGCTCAGCTGATTCCCCCCCACCCCCCACACACACACATTTAATAGGCAGAGCTCATATTGCTCCAGTATTTAAGCTGCTTATACTCTCGCTGGTCCCCCTGCAAGCCACTTCACAGCCCTCCTCCTCCACCTCGTACTGAACCTGACCTAATCAATGTCATGTGTTGACACTGATGCGTGCTCTGTACCGCGTAGGCGTGTTTCACTTTCTATTGCATGTGGAAGGGCAGGGCAGAGCTACTGAGCAGAGCCTTGCAGCCAATCCCAACTTAGAATAGAATAGAATAGAACATTTTTGTTCCTCGCCCATGGGGGAAACTCACGTTTGCAGCAGCTCAGTGAAAGAAGAATCAGTTTAAGTAAGATCAAAAACATTAAGGATATAAAAAAAAAATACTCTTGAAATGATAATAATCTAATTGTCAAAAATTGTTCATTTTGTGATCAAACACGTAATTTCTCATCCTGGAGTTAGCTCGCTGCGGAGCAATAACTGAATCCTGTAACAGAATTGACAAAGGAACTTTATTTAATCAGCCGCGTCCTGGCTGATCCAAGCCTTGAGCACAGGTCGGTGCCGGCGCAGCGAATCACATCGCATCAGTCACACTTCCAGGTTAGCGGAGGTTAATTGCAGTGTACCAGTGTATGGGAGGAGGCCGGGCTGCTGTAGGGATGCAGGAAACTGTTTCTGCTTTCATCACTGCTGTGCAGCAAATTCGTGCGTGGGGTAAATTCCTCGCAGTGTTCGTACGTTTAAACTTTGATTTGTGTACATACCGAACATTCGTGTTGGCACAGTTGAGAGCTTTCGCATTAACCATCTTGCCAAAAGCAAGATTACAGTTTGAGGTCTGTTTGCTGTGTTATTGTGTTGTCTTTTGGCCCATGTGATTGTGTATAAAGTTACATAACGCAAGTAAAGTGAGTGACAGCTGTGTGTGTGTGTGTGTGTAGGTGGATGTAGGTGTGTAGTGGGAGATTGGAACCTGGCTCAATTTTCCAGGGTTATTTTTGACCCCTGACCTGTTGCCTTAAATAATATCCAGATGCTAAGCATCCTCAGTGCACACTTTATTTTTATTGCCTTCCTCCCCTTTTCCTTTGTCCTTGTCTCCTTCCTCCTTTTAACTTCATTCTGTCTTTCACTTTCTTCAATCCTATCCTTGCACCCTTCCTATTCTCATCTTCCTCCTTCTCCCTCTAAAGTTCTCCACTAGTTTTGGGTGACATTGATCGAGTCTCAAGTCTCCACACAGACTACTAAAAAGTTTAACTGAGATGCTCCATTGATTGCACGCCCATCGACATCCAATAGAGAAGAGCAACACTGAGCCACTGAATGTCTCTGAGGCACCATGGAGCTCTGTCCACACATATGAGAGGCTGGGTTTCAATTTCTATATGTCCTCCAGCCAAGTTCTCTATTGGAGTCTCTTGCACACAGTGTATATATGCCATGTGCTGCTGTGGTCAGCAGTACACAGCTTGCAGACGGATTACTGCCATGCTTACGGCATCAAATGTGTAATGCTCAAACTGATATGCTAATGGAGCCACCAAAAGAGTCATTTTAGATGGAGTACTTTGATGCTACTGTAAGTTCTGGCGGAACGTAGCATGGAAATGGGGTCGACGACTAACCGGAGGGTCGATGGTCTGATCCCTGCATCCTCCAATCTGTGTCCTTGGGCAAGGTACTGAACCCCAAATGGCCCCTGATGGCTTTGTGGAAGGAATGGGAATTTGTATAAGAGCCCTATGAATGTTTGTGTGAATGAGTGATTACAGCTTATCTCTTTAAGCACTTTGAATGGGTGACTGGGAGCCTGGAGCACTGACCATTTCCACCTTAAATTAGATGTGAAATATGTGGGCTTCTTCCAGCTCGTGTTGTTCAACAGCTCTGATGAAGCCTCCGCGTGATCCGGAGCTATGAGGAGTTTTGGTTTGGAGCGAGAGGGGGATTAACCAAATGTGATGCTGAGTGCTTCAAAGTGATGGTCTGCCCTCGGCGAGCACTCGTTCGTCGGACGATGGATGTAAAAGTCCCGTCTGCGTATAATACTTCAAGTGAGCACTGTCAAAATATTGTGCTTTGGGTTTCAAGGAGAATAATGGCGATGTTATTGTATCTATTCAGTAAAATCCACCACCACCTGCTCATTTTGATCACTCTTTGTTACCAAAACAAATCTGACTACCAAAGGACACCACATCTCCTTCATGAAGTACTCACCCAGCATGCCAGGCCTTAAAAGTTCACCTGTTAAGAACACACTCCCTGCAGCTGCCTCCGAATAAAAGCTTTCCAGACGTTGGAGGATTTTGTATCAGCTTGAACTCTTTCAAGTCTCCTGGCTGCACAAATCAAATTTTGCTCTCTAATTCTACTAAATCTGAGGGGACTAAATCACCAGTGGGAATGTGCTGAGATCTATTGAGAGGTCAGTGCTGGAGGATCAAGGAACATCACAGGAGCAAACAGTGCTGCTGGAGGCAGTGAGACTGTGTCCTTAATACAAGTCAGTGCCCTTTACCCAAGATCTGTGATGAGAATATAGCTCCTCCTTTCTTAAATTATAATTCACCTGCCGTCGAGTATCTGCATTCCCAATGTTCAGCCTTTGAACGGGTCATGTGTTTTTGATGCTTCCCTTGGCATCGTGCAGGTAGAAATCAGTCATCCAATCCACTGCTGTTGCCCTAATCTTTAATCCATACATCATATGATAGATAGAGATACACCTTCCCATGTATCATCCGCGACATCTGTGTCACACTGTGTGTTCATCCCTTCAGCTGACAAGCTGATCGATCAACTTGACCTTTTCTTCAGCGCCCTATCCTGTGGGCATTAAAGAAGCATAATCACACACACACACACAACTATTATTATTCATCATAATAGAATAACCCTGAGGGGTAGATGACAGAGAGAGAAACGTGTTGGACTAACACCCCTTCAAAGAGATTGAGATTGTAAGCACAACCTATTTTCTAAAGGCCACTCAACGTCGATGCCGCCGCTCACAATAATTACCCATAATTCATTCAGTCATTGTGAATGACGCTGGATATGAACAGAACGGCTGCAGCTATGTCGCAGGATCTGTGACCTTTGGATGTAGCCGGGGAAACAGGAAGCAAGAAGAAATGGCATTTTGTCATTTCCTTACCAGAGTGTTGTCTCAGATCCCCATCGTCCACGTGTCTGTGAAAATGTCCATAAAACCAAATGAGCTAAAAAATGCAGGGGCACCACACGGAGGAGCTGAGGAGAGCTGATCTCTAGCGAATGCCCTAGATCACTTAGCATATATGTGATTAAAAAATTACTTAATTTACTCCATTCTCCATGTACTAAGCGGTGGAGGCGGGGTTTATGCCCAAAGCAGCCACAATTTATTATATTATATAAATAATGTATACACACTCTGTCACATGCACAATCACGTTTCCACTTGGCCTCTGAGATATAAACTGGACCCTGACGGATATTGTATATCCACACACGTGTTCTCCAAACACAGACCTGTCGTTACCCTGCAACCCATCGGTGTTTGCAGCCACAGTGCCCAAACCCTCGCTGCCAGTGACGCTCCACAGAGCACCCTGTCTGCTTCCTCTGCGAGGGCAGCAACGGGGATGGAGGGATTAATGGAGAATGTGTTGGAGACACAGTCGTGAGACATCAAGGCGAAGGGGCAGAGGGGATACTGGGTGGAGGAGCGAGGAAACAGCGTCTGCTTTGTCTCCCTGTGCAGTTTAAGAGCATCTCCATCTACGGTGGGGCTGATGGAATAGTTGTCCGTCTGCCAAGTATGTGACACAGTCCATAGTCTATTTACCCACGAAGGTCAACCTCTCACTGACTTTACATAAGAAACTTCCCTCTTGTCTTTATGGCAACAGAGGCGGCCTGCGCCTCTTCTTCAGCTTCCTTTTTCTGACGTTCTCCTGTCAGCATTTCCACTCCCTTGGTGAACGATGCTGACGCCAAAATAGCTCGAGGAGACGTTAAGAGGCATAGAGAAGACAGAGGTGTCGGGGGAGAGGTGGGGCGAAATGTAGTCTTCCTGTTTTGGAAGTTGTTGTTGCTGCTGTACAGGACTCTGCTCAGCACTGACGTGAATGTTGATTCAGGCAACCTTTGACGTATTCGCCTCGAAAAGGGATTCACTTGAAAAGAAGCTTCAGTGTGCTGCTCAACAGTGACACACATCAGTGTTTGTTCATGCGTCTGTGAGCCTTTCTCTGACAAGGGCACATTTGACGTGACGTAATGCGTGGAAATAAAGTCACAGAAATCCTCTCACCCCAAGTGCTGATGTTTGTAATGCTGCAGTGTGCAGCATTGATTTGCAAAGCTGAACATCGAACCATGAACTTACTGAGACAGTGCAGCAAACCAGCCGGGATACAAAGCGTCGACTGGAATTCAAGTGGAATTCAGTCATGGTTGACTGGTGATTTCCTAAGGGCTGTAAGGCAGCTCATTAGCTGTGATACATCAACAACTATCTTTGAAATTGATCAACTCTGTAATCACGTATCATAGTGTTTTTTTTAAAGGGGTGAAACAGTTTCCTGTTTTCTTAGAATTCAAACTCAGAGTCAGACAAGGCTGTAATCTATGCTGACACCTGCACGCTGCTCATTTGCAGATCAAAAATCAACTTGCTGAAGCAAATGTTGACATTCCTTTTAGTTATATGGACATGAAGCTGAGCACTGGAATAATCCGAACATAAATCTTCCCCCAACTGGAGCGACAGTGTGGGAATAAAAGCACTAAACTTCAGAAAGCTGGAATACTTGTGATAGCCAGAGACCAGAAGGTGGGCAGAATAAAGATTTTGGGGTCTGATTGAATGCCGTTGTTTATGGGAACGGCACGTTTTCCTGTGGTTCGGCCACTTTTCAGCCCCTGTGTCCGTCTCTCCTGAAAGTAAAAGCAGTCTGACATTTATAGAGGCGGGATTAGGCTCGGTTATTGCAAGGAAATGATGTACATGTTTAGTGTGTTTATACAGTATGTGTTTATAGACCATTTAATGTGTTCTCATGCTGTGTGTCTCTCTCACACACACACACACACACGTGCTTCTACCGTTTGCCAAACCAAGGGAGACAGCGGAAATACCGTTTTGCTTTGCTTCTTGCTTTAACCAGAGACAATATTTATTCAGCTTTTATCCTGCCTTGCCTGAGGAATACAGAGCTGGCAACACAAGGCTCTGGCCCCCCTCCAAGAGCGGCATAAGAGAAGTGTTTTTCTAATTTGTACAATGGTGAGATGTAGAAAGCAAAACAACAGCGTCTAATCCTGGTTTACGGAGGGAGGGCTTTTCCAGTCCTGAAGGCCATGAAATCAAAAGCGGAGAATGAATGAAGTGATCAAATGCTAGATTCAGTTATTTCTTGGTTCAGTGAGATGTCAAATAGCAGCCTGTCTGCGTTTAGCAAGTTCCACTGTTCTAACTCCAGCTGGGTCTACTGTTTGTCTTCCCTTTGCTCCGTTCTTTCATGCAATGATTTAATCTCATTAGACTTGTTTTTATCCAAGTTTACCTGGTGAACCTTTTTCCTAAAGTAAAAGTTGGACTTGACTTGTTAGTGAAACATGATTAATACACAATTAATGAAATGACACTCTGGGTTGTGGTGAATTTATAATATAGGCTATAGCTGTTAGTATCTTAATAAGTCAACAGTCAAGCTTGGAAAGGTAAAACTAAGTTTTAATAACCATTAACCGGTAGCAGTCCTTTCTGAAACTGTCTTAAGGTGCCGACAAGTCATAATATACATCATAATAAAACCTAGTATTGCTCTTTATCGTTCAATCAGAACCAACCATAATTGAGAGTGTATCTGATTCATGCTTGAAAATCTCCTCCTCTACCACTTCATTAGACTAACACACACACACACACACACACACACACCAGACCTGGTGCTGCATCACTGACAGTCTGGAGCGGAGCGGGGTTGCGGCATCCCGTTTAGATTAGATCAAATCAGATTAGGTGACATTACATTAGCCCTAACCAGATTACACTGTTCCCCATCTAACACACTCACTACCTCCTAATGCTCCTTCAGCCTCATTACCCAGGACACAACCATCGAAGGAAGCAATTAGAAAAGGGTGAACGCCTTTCCCACTTATGAGCGCGTTCATCTCTCTCTGGGTTGCGTGTACACCTCAGTGGTCATCAGTCAATTAAGGAACGTCTCCAGTTTGATAAGCTAATGGCTGTGGATCCTTTGTTTGCATACGTGCTTGTGCATGTGTGTGTATTCTTTTTTGCTTTGCGAGGCTTTTCTGCATGTGAGAAAGGCTTTTATAGGTCTCACTCTTTCACTGCCATCTTGCATGATGTCTGAGGAATGTCTAATATACAAGCTGGAACAATAGCAGGGCAGAAACAGTGGGGGAAAAATAATGACCCGATCCTGAGTCGTAAGGCCAGATGTCTGCAGTCCAAGCCTCACCTCATAAAAAGTGTACTTCTTGTCCTGGCTAATCAACAGCAATTAATATACGGCTTCATGTGTGTGTCTGAACCCGGGGTTTTATATGTGTGAGGCGGTGCAGAGCTTTGTTCATACTCTACGTGTGCATAAATGGTAATGAGTGTGGAAGTAGAGCTCAATGTATAGTTTGGTGTGTGGTCTGGGGATGTGTGAGCTCTGTGTCTGTCTGTGGTGTGTGTGTGTGTGTGTGTGTGTGAGAGGGCATTCATCCAACGGCACACGCAAACATCCAAGCGCCCCCTTGCATTTGTTTACCCTTTGAGCTCGTTTTAATGGCGCGTCGCGGGCGCGCGCACATGAAGCGGACACAATAAAGCTGTCGGGATCAAACGGGCAGATTTGTCTGCGTCTGTGAATCCAGTGACAGACATGAGACACACAGACAGCGACAAAGAGGTGAGATGAAACAGGGAAAAGCTTGTTCTTCAGAGTTCACTGACAGGAGCTGCTCTGCAGGCTGTGGGCAAATGATTCTTTTTCAGACAAGAGGGGAAGATGTGTTTCAGACAGACATAAAACCAGCTGCATGAATCATTTGTTCAGGTTCCTCTGAATTATGTCCTCTCTCAGAAGCAAAGATTGAAGCAGTATGATGCTGAGTGTGCTGCATAATGTTTGGCCTCAGTGGATTTGCATACCTGTATTTCATTTGAGATAAATAAAAATAACTTTGATCATTGCAAACTTTAAAAAGCTCAAATAAAGTTCATTCTCTGTGGATCAGTTTAAAAATACAATTTTAATTGCTCACATACTGTAGATGCAGTAAATACTGGACATGCTAAGCAATAGCAGGACAGTCTAGCCTTCATATGCCTTCACCAGCTTGGCCCATCACATAGCAACAAAGCAGCTTAGCTCACGCAGATCATTCCTAACAGTGAGTGAAATTCAGATTGGACGTTTCAGGCTGTGAGACATGGCGTAATAACGGGCTCTGGTGTTGCTCGACTCTTTGCCTGAGGGCCTGAAGCTAAATTCACATCTTATGGGAATAATGACTTAACACAATGCAAACACTTGAAAGGGCCGAGCTCAGGCTCAGCTAGAACTGTCACAGCCTTTTACTGAAGTACTCCACAGACACTTTGGACTGGAACAAAAAAACTCCAAAAAGTAGCTGCTAAAGGGTCACCGTAGTGTTATTGTCTTCTTACAGCAAAAACATGTCTTGTTTTTAGCAGTTATTTTAATACCTCTGGTACATGACTCCTGTAAAATGTCCTCTCATCAGAATTAACCTTCTGCAGTTTCATTAAGTAAGATGGTCCTGGGTTCGAGACCCGGTCAGGGCCTTTCTGTGTCTGCTTGGGTTTCCTCTGGGTACTCCAGTTTCCGCCCAAAGACATGCGTGTGAGGTTCATTGGTCAATCTAAATTGCCCATACATGTGAATGGTTGCCTGTCTCTGTGTCAGCCCTGCGATGAACCGGAGACATGTCCCGGGTGAACCCCGCCTCTCGCCCAATGACTGCTGGGATTGGTCATTTGCTTGGTTGATTTACCAAAAGCTACAGAATGAATGTCCACGGCATTTGTTGGAAGGATAATGCATATAATTTTACAGCTGATCCAGATAAGTAGATAGGGTTGGAGAATTTTACAAGATAGGGCATTTGGACCATTTCCCAGAGGGTAGGTACAGTATTCTCTCTGCAGTGCTCTAAAGAGTCTTTAAATGTTTATCGCTGCCGTGCTGTAACCACAGTGGCTCTTCTGTCCCCGTCGCTGAAACAGACTTAAACAAAGTGTTATCCCAGCCCGTCATGTAATCGTTGTATTCATGTCCCTGCGTTTCCACGCTAGCCGTGAGTAATCACTGCTTAAACAGTCATGGTGTACGGTGATTAGAGGCAGCCCACGAGGGCAGGCTTAATGACACACAGTGTGTTTACATTACGTTACTTTACCTCGCGGTTCAGCCGGGGGATGATGCTCAGGCTGGAATGACGTCTCTGTTTAAACACACACGTATTCAATTATACATCTACGACAGAGACCATGCAAGCACAGTTCCTTTGATACTGTCGTATCAGTGTGGGGGGTGTTTGTGTTTACGTGTGTGTCTGTGCATGTGTGACACCGTGATTGAGCTGTATGAACTGTTTAATGCACAGAGATGAAAGGGATCATGATGTCTGGGGTTTTCCACAGTCCACAGGCACCATCCCCGCTGGCTCATCTCTCTTTCGCCCGATAATTACAGATACCCGCTGTAGACGTCTGATTTACATACTGCGTCGTATTCGGATGCGCTGCGCCTTTTATCTTTCGGATCGGGCTCTTTTTCTCGTCTGTCTGCTTGTTCTCATTGCCCCCCCCCCGGCGTACGCCCACGCTCAAATGCTTCCTCTCCCTCTCTCCAACACTCACACATACATGCGTGCACCCACAAGCCAGTTGTTTGATGTAGATGTGAGTGGCAGCCCAATTCTCTGATGAGCCCTGAGCAGACGTCCCGGTATTGTTTGTGACAGAAAGTAGCTGTGTGCCAAAAGACAGATTTGTCAGACTTGAATTCAATTTAGTTATTTGCATACTGCTTTGTGCACGTGTGACGCTGCAGGTGCTGTTTACTGTGATCATCTTGCTCTTCTCCTACGCTCTGCTAATTTACGGGTTTTTATCATGAGTTTAGATCAGAATCCTGCACTGGTACCAGTTGTGTACCAGACCCAAATCCACGACCTGACCAGTGATGAAGCACACGTGCACCACACACACTGGTGGTTAAGCTGCGCTCTTGGAAAGGTTTCTGTGAGTTGTCACAGCACCTGTCAGCGTGTTGCCTCACAGACAGCGTTGGTAGCTGGGAACTTTCAAACACTGATAAATTCTGGCACTTTTTACAAGCAGCAAAGCCACAAACAGCGTATTAGCCCCTGGCTATTTTTGTCTTTAATTGATCCTGTTTAATACAATTGCTACCTCGATGTCAGTTGTGACAGACATTTATGTGTGGGTGAGTCTCACATTTAAATAATTCCTTGCAGCTGACTTTAATCTTAAGTTTTTTGTTTTGGAATTCTCCAGGAAAAAAAAAACACGTTTCAGCTCTCACCTGCCTTTTGCCAATGCTGATGAGCATGACATAATATATGATATTATATTAATATTATTTTACTTCATTTCAAGACCTGATGCAGGACTATAATACTACACATTCTATCTACCACTGTACGATGCCATAGCAGATCATGTTCCCTCTTCTGATCTCTGTTCTCTTGTGTCTCCAGCCTGATGAGTTGACCAATGCGTTGGAGATCAGCAACATCGTGTTCACCAGCCTCTTTGCTTTGGAGATGCTGTTGAAGGTCTTGGTCTATGGGCCCTTTGGCTACATCAAGAACCCCTACAATATCTTTGATGGCATCATCGTGGTCATCAGGTGAGTTCAGGGACTTTTTAATAACTTTATGTTTTGGGTTTTTTTGGTTTTTTTTTTAGTAGTAGTCCATCCTTGCCTCTGTACTCAATGTTCCTTTTATAAATAATAAATGATGTTTTTTTTAATATATGTTTTATGTTAAATTGTTAACATAATTATTTGTTTTTGTACAAGTTTAAATTATTTATCACAGTGATCTATATATATTTAGTTGTATATGATGATCTGACCAGATACTTCAGTCTCTACTCACGTACCCAGGGGAACTCTGGGTATTTCCCTCAATCCTCAGAGACATTACATCACTGCCACACTTCTCTAGGTTGTAACACACAAAATTAAAGTCTCATTAACTTCCACCCAACAAACTTTAACCAAACATCCCATAAAAACAATGTGATATCACTGTCCTGATGTGGGTAGTAAACAGAGTGGTCAAAAGCCATAAACAGTCTCTGAGTGGGATGCTGCAGTTGGCTCTGTGGTGCTGCAATGCTGTGGTAAACACGGTGATGACAAACCACTGGAATAATGGCTTCCTCATTTCCTTTTTTTGTATTTCCTCAAATACTCACTTGTAAATACTTGTGTGTGTGTGTTTTTCTCCTCAGTGTGTGGGAGATTGTGGGACAGCAGGGCGGTGGCCTGTCGGTGCTGAGGACCTTCCGGCTGATGCGGGTGCTGAAGCTGGTGCGCTTCATGCCGGCCCTGCAGAGACAGCTGGTGGTGCTGATGAAGACTATGGACAACGTGGCCACCTTCTGCATGCTGCTCATGCTCTTCATCTTCATTTTCAGGTAGACAGAGGAAGTGCGAGCACTGAGAGATCAGAGATTTGGTTGTTTCCAGTGTGCACGCTAAGATGAGGCTAACAGCCTCCTGTAGGTCGACACACATACACCTCTCTCTCTTGAAGAAGAAGAGTGTGCGCGTGGAGCTGCTCCTGTGATTAGAGGAGCGCGGTGGAGGTGGAATTATGTTGGAAGCAGTGAATGTCATTGCCACGGTTTGTGACGCTCTCCATGGTGCTGAACTGGACCTGGCACTGCACTCCTCTTCTGTTAGTTGGCGACATTAGTGCCCTGGTGCATTGTGGGCCGGCAGTCTGTGAAGCAGTGAGTTAATTTCATCACGGAGCGGCCTTCATACATGATGTCCTACTTTTCTTAGCAATTTATTTTGATAATAATTGCTTTGTAAATACTTCTATTTGGTCTTTAGGACTGTCCATTAAGCAGTGATTGCAATCAGTGTCATGCTGCCAGAGCTATTTTTGCAATTATAATCAGTATGATGGATTTAAAGCATATCTTCTCAGTTTATTTGTACTGAATTTAATGAAACAACGGCCTGTTGTAAACATTTATCCCTGCATTTCCTGTTTTGTTTTCTTCTCTCCCTCTCTCCTTCAGCATCCTGGGCATGCATCTGTTTGGTTGCAGATTTGGGTCAGAGAGTGACGAAGACACGCTGCCCGACAGGAAAAACTTTGATTCTCTTCTCTGGGCTATAGTTACTGTCTTCCAGGTGAGGGATAACCCCCTTCCCTTAAATGTCCACGTGTCCTCACTGCATTATGGCTAATTAAGCTGTATCTCCCCGCTCTGTTGAGTTCATGAAAATATAAAGGCAGGATCACCTAAAGGTAGGGATCCATGCGGTAGCTTGCACTTCCTGCGTGATTGCATCGAACCCGTCTGAAGTGCCCGCAAGCGACTCCCCTTTCCTCACTGCTGCTGACTGGAACTGTGCCCACTCAGAGGCCGAAGAGACAATTTCCTCCTGAATAAATAAAATATACCACGACGATTATTCCTCTTCGCCCTCATAGCCTCTCTTCCTCTCCACTTGATGTCCCCTATATATTCACCCACATTTTCATCTACTGCTCTAATTCCCATCTCCACATATTCCTGTATCTTACAGGAATATGTGGAGATGTAGGTTAAGTAGGTTTGCTTCTCAGGCCGCGTCACCTTGGATTAGGAACTCAGTGGCGTCCCAGCATCCACATATCATCCCTTGCGTAAAACACCGTATGGTATTTAGCACCCCCCTCCAATATAGTAACTATTCATAATTCAGTGAAACACATCATCAGGGACTTTGCAGGGCTCCAGCATGTCTCTCTCTTCAGAACATTGCACTGACATGTCTGCTCTCTTGGTGAGACACATGATGTTTCCTTCTTTTAATGATTCCACATATTGCTGCATCACTGAGTATCAAGCTCTTCTGTTATACACACACGCACACACACGGCCGATACAAAGCAGTGTCAGCCACTTTGGTTATGGCATCAAGTAAGTGCCAGAAAGATTTGCAGCTGAGCATACATCAGTGTGATAAGAGCTACCTAAATATTACTTAAACTGTCTTTGTAATTTATTTAAAGTGCACTTTTTAGTCTGCTCCTCATCCCCTCCACTAAAATCAAGGATGCAGGGTTTATGACCTCGAGGTTTTGGCTTCACTTTTGAGGAGCTGTCGCGTGGTCGATCTTTATATGCAGTCTATACACACAATTGAGTGAGTCTGGAGAGTTGTCTTTTTATTTTTTCTGATTTTCAGAACCAAACACATACATCATACTGACAATACTACTGCTCCAAAACCTCTTTCACTCTTTTTCCTACTCTGCTCTCTTTCAGATCCTCACCCAGGAGGACTGGAACAAGGTGCTGTACAACGGCATGGCCTCCACCTCTCCAGTGGCCGCTCTCTACTTCATCGCACTCATGACCTTTGGAAACTACGTCCTCTTCAACTTGCTGGTGGCCATCCTAGTCGAGGGCTTCCAGACGGAGGTAAAGTCTCGCTGGTCACACATAGCACACAAAACCATCAGGATTTTAAACTTCTCTGTTCCTCTTATAAACCTTAACGCCAGAGCGCTAAAATATGGCCTCTTGGAGGAGATTGTACTATATCGTGACCTGCTGACATGACCGAACACAAATAATAGTGATTTGAATTAGAATTAGCACACAGATGCAGAACATACTCATTTACATGTTTGCACATGTTGAAATGATCCGGTCCGCGTCCTTGCGCTCTCTGCTGCGGGTTATGCGAGGACGTGCAGCCTTTCACTTTTCTCTCCTCTCTGACTTCATCGTGCTGTCAGCCCCCACTCCTCCCACTCTCCCCCACTGTCTCTGCAGTCATCCTCATTATTATTGCTCTGCTTATTTGCCGGTGCGCGTCGCGCCATAAAGCACATCATACGAAAACTATGTCTGCTCGCGCAGCAGCCCGCATCACCCGCACCCCCCGTTTCATCCCTCCCCTCCTCCGTACAACTCTTCTTATGTCATAAAACAAAAGAGGACGTGTGATCCGCCGCCGCAACTGTTCCTCTCCGGCAGAAAGACGGCGAAACGAGGAGCCCGAGTCAGATAGGAGAGGGAAATATGTGGATTAATGGTCTTTATTGTCAGAGACAGGCAACTGAGGAAACACTTTTCAGGCCTGGAGGCAGTCGAGGATTTGAAACTCATTCAGGATCCTCTCTTCACTTCTCAAACACCCCATTTGTGGCACACAGGTTTTTCTTTGAGGCTGATGGGGCGAACAAGTGAGAGAAAGAAATAGTTGGTGAGATGACATGGAGAGAATAAATCACAGGAGTGCTCAGTGCCCCCCCCCCCCGTCTTTAAGAAGTGACAACGCCAGTTCTTTGATCTCCGATGCTCTTTGGGTCTCCGCCTGCAAGGAGGGAGGGAGGACAGATGAGGGGTGGCAGACACAGCGGCTGACAGCCTCATAAAATATGGATTAATTGGAATGGGCTTCTGCTGCTGTTGTGCTTATCGGCTGTACAAATATCAAGTGCATGACTGTGGTGAATGGAATCACACGCAGGGCTTTAGGTTTTCACTTCTCCCTCATCCATCTGTCTCACAGCGTCTTTTTTTTTTTTTTTGGCTGCTGCAGGCCGGTTTCCCAGTGAAAAGCAAAAGTCTGTAAATTCATTTCATGCAACCTGTGCACAGATGAAATTACATTTTGCTACCGGCTGGTGAATCCAGACCGTGATCCTGTCCTGAGAGATCACCAGTGGACTGTTCACACGTGGTTAAAATGTCTCCTGTGACCACTTGGTATCAGAACCTAATTCCCTGCTTAATTTGCCAAAATCAGTCCAATTTATTTTGTTTTTAGCCAGTCTGTGTTCATGGGTTTACAGATGTGTCTGCTGGTAATGTGTCTCGTGTGTGGGTGTGAATTTAAGAGAGAGAGGGATGGAAATATAGAGCAGCAAGGAGAGGCTGAGTCGATCAATGTGCGTGGCTTTAATCAAATACTGTATCAGGAACGCATGTAAACATAATAATAATAATAATAATAATATCAATGCCTCATTCAGAAACGATCAATCATGTAGCTGAACTAAAAGGAGAGTGAATTTTGTTTTATTGAATGTAATTCATCAGGAGCTAATCTTGCTAACTGACTGCTTGTCGTCAAACAGCTTGGCTAGCGGCAAATTTGTTTGCATCTTTGTTTAAGTTTAAGTTTTGTTGAGAGCTCTGAGAAACGAGTGAGAAATAAACCTTCAGAGAAACAAACATAACACACATAACACACACACGCATCTCACGACAGAGTGTGGAAACCCCTGAGGTTCTCCTGTTCTCCTGTATCATCACAGAGCTGTGGGCCTATTTCTCCCTCTCCTCTCTCGACGTTACATCCTTTTCTGCAAACATTAAGTTTATTTTTAGTGGGCCAAACTTTCCCTGCGTCAGTGTTGCTAGGTAACGGCGGTGCTTGAATGACGAGGGCCAAGCGAGGAGAGATGGCTGTGCCTCTCTTCTAATGTCCATCCGCTCCATGCTCTACTTCTTCTCCTGTTATCTCTCCCTCTCTCTCTCTCTCCCTCTCTCTCTCTCTCTGTCTGTCTGTCCGTGTATGACAGAATCCAATATCCGCTGCAGAGAGTGCAACAACACCAAACTGTGTCCAAAAAAAGTTATTATTGTCTCTTATCAGACCTTTCACTGTGACAATAAACACACATTTCACGCACCAGCGCACAAACACTTGACAGAAACACCCCCGCCCCCCCTGCTGAGCACCACGTGTCCTGAATGATCATTTAATGTACATGTCCCAGTCATTTCTGAGTGTAACCCTTACAAACGCGTCAGCGGACCAAGTGCAGGGTACACAGGTGGCCATGCCCCTCCTCCGCTCTCTGTTGTCCTGACTCTTCATGTTGCACACGTGCAGGACTCCCGGCCAGTTGCTTTGACGTGTTCTGCTGCATGGTAGAGTCCAACTGTTTCCACAGGCCCCACCCACTTTTAACGTTCTCCTGTCGACTCGCTGTGGGTCCACCTCTCACCTCTGTGGCTCTTTCCCCCCCTGTCTGCACCTCCCTCTTCCTGTCCGGGCTGCACCGATCACTTCCACCGCAGGAAGTGAACAAGCGGGAGGACTTGCATGTCCAGCTGAGCCTCATTCAGCTGCCTGTAGACTCGGGGGTATGTACAGCACGGCGGCCCTGCCTTCCACTGAATCTGCTAACCCCTCTCCACCAACCCTCCCCTCTGCCCCCTCCTCACTCTTCCCTTTAGAGGGTTTTGGTGATGTCACAGATCTCTCAGAGCTACAGGTTGGAGGTTCATTGCAGAGCAACTTCTCTTAAGACTCCCACCAGCTTGCTGGCATGAGATTTCTCCAACTTATGTATAATAACAGAGATTTTGAGATCAATTCATTTAAAATGGGTCATCAGGGTGTCTGTATGTTCGAGAGAAGGCTGTGTTAGAACAAACCTGGCTCCATCGTAGCAAGAAGGGCTCAGCCTTTGTAAATAAAGGAGCAGACAAGTCGGCTTCAGCTCTCAAGGTGCTTTTTAATAAGAAACATTTCATTACCAGGCATTAAATGTTGTTGCATGCACGAGCCACTAATGGCGACAACTAATGTAGCGATGCCATTAGACTAGGACCCATCTCTCATACCAAAAAAAAAAATGTCTCAAACCCAAGGTAAAATGAGCCTACTCAATTTTTAAATAATGAAATTTAAAACACTGTGAATTTTAGCATTTCGGTCTGTGGTTTGACCCTCTCCTCTAAATGAACGGTGCAGAGATGCTCCAACATGGCTGCCAGAGAATGTGCCACATCACCTGAAAGTCCTCTAACCTGCTTCCTGCATGCTGCCCCTCGCTGCCAACTAACCACGACGTGGAGAGACTGTTTGCAGGAGCTTAGGACACACACTTGGGGATTCAACACTTGACTTTGCTGTGTTTGTTTTCTTTCTGTTCTCTTCCTTTTTTTTTTTAAATCCAGCCCCAGGTTTAGAACGCTGCACCAGTGCTGCCAAACACTCTCCTGTCTAATCTTGGCGGGGGGGTGGCATAGCGATCTTGTGTATGCAAGTGGGGGAGGTGGCGTGGGGCTTTTTGGGAGGCCTCACCGCAGCCAGATAAATCCAGCCGGACTCTGGGATGAAAGCTAATAAAGAGAGCGGGGGAGTTCGACTGCATGACTCAGGCTCTTCAGGCAAAACCTGCGCACTCTATGAAATTAGTTCTTTGAAAAGCTGATGGTTGAAAGTGTTGTCCTCATGCCCTTCACTTTTACACAGCTGAATGCTGATCCAGGGCTTTTTACAATCGGCAAATAGAACAAATGTTCCCAAATGTTCAGAGATTTGTTTTTTATTAGGTTGGAATACAGCGGGCCATCGGGGGGGCTGAGCCTCAAGTGGTGCTTTGCGTGGAGTGAGGTTGTCGGTCTCATGGTGAAATCATTGTCTGGATATAAAATACTTTTACACCAGTTATTATGCTTAATTCTGCTCTATAGGTTGCCGTATATAAGGATTTAATTAGGAGCACACTTTATACGTGCATACATTATGTAGTAAAATATCTGTCAACATGTTGGATGGAATTGTTTTCTGCAGAGGAAATCTCCACCTCTAAATAAATGGTGCTAGGTGCTAGGTGAAGTTCGTCCAAAACTGAGCTTTACAGCCAACTTCGTTTTCGTCGCCAGTTGCACACAGTAGCACACACTGAAAGGACGGTGTATATGGTGAATATCAAGCCTGAACTGAGGCTTAGCGCAGCATTTACCATCAAACCAATTTTAGTAGTTTAATATAACAACTAAAAGCAAATTTCAAAAATAACCATTTGATGTATTTCTAAATTCAGGAGAGAGAAAGCCCCTGGTTCAAGACTTGACTTAAAGTGTCATTGAAATATTGTCCACCCTGGACCTCTTTGTGTTCCTCTCATCGCTGATGTCATTAAGGACGTGCTCTTGGTTTCGAGCTTTGCTGTCACAGCACAGGTATCCGATCCAATCCTGGCTGATGAGTCTCCAATGTAGACAATTACCACACCTTCCTCCCATCTACAGCCAAACTCTGTCTCCCATTCACACCCTCTGAAGCGGTGTAATTGAGATTCCCCAATGTGGTGCAGGTGTCTATTATTGTCTGGCTATCAGCAGCGCAGGCCTGGTCTTGCCCATCTCCTGTGCCCTCCGCCATGCCCAAATTGGGGTGACAGAGGATAAACAAGTCATCCAAACAGTCCGGCTATTTCCAGAAGAGGGATTTCCCTCGAGTGCAGTGCCCCCCCCCCCTTTTATCACCTCCACCTTTTATTTCTCTTGTGCAATCTCAATTGTCTATTGCCTGGTGGGAACAGTTTTACTTGATAGTCTGAAGTCCCCTCACGCCAGCAGTGCCCCACCCCCAAACTACTGTAAACCCCCCCCCCCCCCAATCTGGCTAATTTAATTTCTCCCCCTCCTGAGGTGCACTAAGCAAAACGTCTTTTATTATTCTTAAAGTTTGTTTAAATCATCCGAGCTGGATATATCTTTTGGATCTGTTTTATGGCCAATTTACAAATGAATGTCTGCCTCAGTACAAAAGGGTGAAGAAGAAGGAGATACAGAGAGGACGAAGCAGAAAAACACCACATAGAGAAAAGAGAAAGTTAGAGCGAACAGAAACGGAGAGTGAAGAGGAGAAGCCGTGCTGATCGGAATCAGGCCTGTGCTGGATTAATCTCTCCCTTGCAGTCTTATGTAGTTTCTCTCCAACTTTAGCCTCTCGGCTCAGCAGCCAGTCGCCTGCGTGTTTCTAACCGACGATCAAGGGACCAGGGCTGAGGGGATCTCTGGCCAGCCGTGTTTTGACACCGCTGATCCGATCTGTAAAGTTTGTGTTGCTCTGTCAGTGTTGGCCGGATGGTGCCATACCTTTATCAAAGATTTATATAAATACCGACCAGCCTCCACTGGCTGTAAACACTCTGTCCAAACAAGAAAACAGAGTCATCGTGGAGCTGGAGCAAAATTAATCTCTTAAATTAAATGTCTGCTTCTACCAAACACTGCTAACTGCTGCAGGAAGTAGAAGCTGTGTGGATATTATTGTATTATTGGTGTAATGGGTTAGCCTGTTGTCAGACTCCTTATTCAGATTCATTTTAGTACAAAATACATACATCAGGGAAGGGATATAATCTTTGGCACTGCTACTATTACTCGTTAAAAACTGTTGCTACGCTAGATATAAACATGACGCGTTGCAGTCCTTATCCTAACTTTAACAATGGAGAAATATAAAAGTATAGCTGAAAGTCAATTAACTCTCAGAAGAATCTGCTTTGTTCTTCTTTAATCAGGCAGCCATTGGTATTCGTGCCTCCTATTGTGAGCCAAGGTTTTTAAATAGGATCAGTCAGAGTGATAAATAAGGAGCTGCGTGATCGTGATGAGCCCGGCAACCCCAGCAGTCTCCTGGTAGCCCTTGAGTTGATTGGCCTGCTTATTCATTTGCATTCGCTCTCCTATTCTGAGTCCTCCCCTACTTCTCAGGTCGGGCACATTCAGTCCGGGGGGGGTTACAAATTGTACCTCAAAGTGCGAGACAAAATGCAAATTGGCATCTCCAACCAAACCCGCCACGCCTTCAGTGAAGCTACACAACAGCATGCAGCTCATTCACACCCACTTTGTCTTTCTGGTGCACGAAGAAGGTCATTAGTTAGTTTAAAAAGAGGTGCACGTTGATGAGGTCCTCGGGGCCTCTCTGCACACATTTTATACACAGCTCTGCTACCACAGAGATCTGACTTCACTGGGTTGGTATTCTATTCATCCGGCATCCACCTGGAACCCTCTCACATATTCATGGTGTCTGTAGGCTGTGGCATAGTGCAGCAAATACGAGGAGGAATGCTGAGGTTCACTGCAGTGGGGTTGTAAGTGGAAGGCAGCACAAAGTGAGCCGGTGAAAATTCTGCAACAAATATTGGGAATGATTCGAAAATGTCAAATTTGAGATGACAGGACATTTGATGTGAAAGAGTCCTGTGGTTCGGGATCTCTGATTTTACGCCTCTCACCACTGTGAAGTTTGTTTTGTGTCGTGTTGTGTGTTTGTGCATGTGTAAAAGTCGTACAGCTAGAACCACACTGAAGCCACGGAGCCATCGGCCGTCCTCAGTCATTGACTGTGTTTCAGTGTGGTTCCTCCACGCAGTGTCCTTGCATGACAACTTTGCTCAGTTGATCTCTTTGTTCTCTCGTCCGCTGTGTCCTTTAACCTTTGAACTCTGGGAGACCACACCCTTCACCTACATGCCCTGACAGAAAGGTGGGCTTCAGTGGCCGATCCTGGGTCAGAGTTGGGTCCCCAGGGGCCGATGCGGCATGTAGAGGAAGCCTGGCAGGGATCTGTGTTTAGAGGCAGCTTTGGGCTCTCGTGCTTTCTGTTCGCTCCGCTCAGAGACGGGCACTTTGGACGGGTGCCCTCCTCTAACACTGTGTGTTTGTGCATCAAGGGAGATTCTTCCAAGCCAAATTCAGAGGTCGGTTCCATTGCGCGTTTGGAGGACGTGAACGGCAGCAAGAGGGATGTATCGGCCTCTGCAGGTGAGACGCGCCAGTCGTAGATTTACACACACTGCATGGCTGCACAACTTTATTGATGCTGTAACAGGAACGCGGAGCACTGACCTCAGCCCTCTGGGATTTTCAAAGGCCCTTATTACAAGCACTTGGCAAAACTTGCACCATCTGTGTTTGCACAGTTAACCGCTGACATTTCCCCTCCCTTGTCTCTGTTATATCCCTGCAGGTTAACACACTCTGTCATGTTCCTTTTAGAATGCATGTAGAAATGTGTCACACAGGCGTGAGGTATTTTTAGTTGATAACCCATGGAAACGTCACCCGACTTGATCGAGGATCGGCGGCCTCCTGCTCTCAGTCTTACACGTGGCTGGCCGCGTCCTAGCGCAGCATCAAACGTATACAGCGAGCTCATCCATAATTCCTCATGTGCCAGTTCCCATCCCGTCTAATTGCTCTTCAGGCAGACTGAAAAGCCCAGTGGAGATGCTGCTGTGTGTGGTGCAAGCTGCAGATGTACGGTATCATCTCCTCTTCAGCCTCATCGCATGCTCTGTGTAAAACTGCTTGCGTGGCTCGAAGAGCGCGTTCAAGCCTCGGATAAAGGTATAGAGATGGCTGAATGAACGGCATTAAAGCCGCGTTCCCCTCCGCGTGTCATTTATTTGTGCTCCTGCCTAACATAATATTCTCCTCTGCACATCCCACCAGATTAATGCCCTCCTGAAATATTCATGTTGCTCAATAACAGTATGAGGCATCCATTTTTAAATATGTTACTGAGCATGCACCCGCACAGCAAACCACAGCATAAATATGCCACGTCTTCTGCCTCTTCCTCTCTTTTTTTTATTTCCAATGAATAAAGGACTTTCTATTTCCTCTCTTCCACTTCTCTTTTGTTCCCCTCACCTCTTCGCTCTTTCGCCCCTTTTACCAATGATGTGTTTTGTTCTTCCTCTTCTTCGTCCCTAGTAGTGCCCGTCAATGGTCACGTGGACCTGAAGACCAGCCTGACTCCACCTCTCATCACTCACACGGCTGCCACCCCCATGCCCATACCCAAGCTGCCCGTCGGAGGTGATCCCATCCTCGGGTACGAGTCCCGTCGAGGCAGCAACGTCTCCATTGACCCGGCCTGCTGTGACAAATCACCGGTTAGTGCATTTATTATTTTTCTTCTCGTACCCACAAAGCATGCGCCAGTTCTCGAGTGTAATACAGGGTGTCACAAAGCCAACATTAATACACGTGTAAGGAGATAAGTGGCAGGAATTACCCCCAGCCCCTGCGGCCCCCTGCAGTGCCGCTGAGCGTCTCTCTCCAGATTCTCTGTACACGTCCTGCTAATGTGGCGAGGTCACGGTGATTGATGGTGATTACTGTGGCGTGCCAGTCGGCCAGTCTGCTTACTGCTGCCACTCTTTATTTGACAAACTGGTTATCAGAATAAGGACTCTGTGGAATAAGTCTGGTTCCCCACATCTGCTCCTGTCTGTCTGTCAGTGTTAGTCTTAATTCAATTGCGCTCACGTCATGCCGAGTCAGTTCAGTTCCGCTTGGTTATTTGCATGAAAGAACATTACACTAAAGTAGTAAGACTCAAGAGCAACAATTTTTCCCCTCCTTCTCCAGACCAGCGCCCGCAGTGCTTCGCCCTACGCCCCGTGGAGCTCTGGCGGCAGTGGCTGGACCAGCCGGCGGTCCAGCTGGAACAGCCTGGGCCGCGCCCCGTCACTCAAGCGCCAGAAGCGGCAGTCCGGGGAGCGCCGCTCGCTCCTCTCTGGGGAGGGCGGCTCCAGCTCGGAAGACGGGGAGGGTGGCGGGGAAGGAGGAGACGGGATGATGGACGATGACAACACATCCCTGGCCAGAACGGATTCCATGTCGCAGAGAGGTCCCCGGCATCGGAGGATGGAGTCGGTGGAGACTCGGAGCTCTATGGATTTGCCACCTGATGCTCGGCTGCAGGTAGACCCACAGTGACATGTTCCCATTCCACCTGCAGACGTGCTCTTGGGCAAGAACCTGAACCCCGAAAAGCCCCTGGCAGCTGATTAACGTGTGATAGGCCGTATGTCAGTGCCAATACACAGCCGTACTCACGCAGGTTTCCCTCACAGCCAAAGGCTGCAGCAGGCACATCTTTACAAAATAAATCCTCCCTCTGGCTGAAGGAATGTTTATCAGTCAGCCCACCTGCTGTCATCGCGGGCTGGAATGGAAATCTGCATTCACTCAGTCCTGGGTGATTCACGAGGGGAGAACCCCGCTAGAACGGCTAACAGGGAAACTGCTTTACGGCACTTTCCAGATAATGCTGTGCTTCTAAAATGGCTACTGTCTTTGCCAAGCCAAAGAAAATGAGGAAAGAAAGAGAAAGCGACGCATTAGCGTTACATCAATATTTCCTGTCCTTTGTCCTTGGCGTAGGTGCCCTACCTGTATCGCTCCGCCAGCATGCACAGCTCCAGGCCCCCCTCTCTGGGGCCCCTGCGGCCCACGGAGCACAGTGACTGTAACGGAAAGGGCTCCCTGGCCGTCCTGGGTCCGACTCACGTGTCGCTGGAGGAGAACACAGAGGATGAAAACGCAGAGGAGGAGCCCACCCTGGTCAGTATGACGGCATGGTTGCTGTTCAGGTTTCAACCAGTTATAACCAATGGTCACATGTTGCGTGTTGATTAAATCCATCAAAACATTTAAATCAAGCTCTCTGTAAATTGTTTACAAGTAATTATATTTGTAAAAATACATATCAGATGTATGTCTAATTTTCTAAAATCTCTGCAGCAGCATCATAACATCTGCTTGATGACTTTTTTAATGAACCTTGTCTGATACGGTGCGCTCTGTCCGTGGGTGGGATTGTTGGCTCGCTGTGCTCAACAGGGGAAATCGTGCACCCATGAATAATGAACACACTGTCCACTTTCAACTGTGCGCAGGGTCGTTTTGCCAGATTATTCCACTGGCTAGAGAAGAAGCAGCCCGAGTGGTGTCGACAGAGAGACACCTGGTCGCTCTACCTCTTCCCTCCAGAGTCCAGGTAGCGTTCAAGCCTCCGCTCGCTTCTTCTGCATTTTTAATAACGGTATTTATTGCAGTTAGTGGTTAATTCCCCTCTCCTCCTCCTGTTTTTTTTTCTAATCACAAATCCAACTGTGTTTGCCTGTGGTTGTGTCTTTCTGAAACTGGGAGAGTTGCCTGCAGCAGCTGAGCTGCTGAAAACAGTGACCCGCAGAAGCCTGAAGCTGCTCCACAGCTGCTGCTCTAAGATCTGTTGATTCAAAATTCAGTGATGCTCGACTGGAGAATGAGGCATCACATGTTCGAATCTCCCCAAATTCAACACAGCACTTGGACTCTTGATGCGCACACACATCCGCTTACAGTCTGTCAGATTCCTGGAATTAATATTTAAAATAAACAGCCGCACCTTTGTTAGCTGCATGTTTGCATGTAATGAAACGTGCTTTATGAATTGTTAATAACTGCCAGTGGCCCAGAGCTTTTTGAAATCAGACAGCGTCATCTTATTTACAGCTGCATTTGACTGACATCCCATGATGCTGGCTGTAAAGGCATTTCTTTCCCTCCCCCTTTTCCCTGTTCCCTCCCACATCCTCACTTCACAAGTCTCTTTTATCTGCTCATTTCTGCCATGTCAGGGGTGAGTAAGCAGCAGCGGAGGGAGGGATGGAGCTGCTCCCGCTGAGTTCTGAGTGTTATCAAGGCCACGTGCTGCTGAATCAAACCCCCCACCTTTATTTCCCCCTTCGGTCGTCCTGCTTTTCCTTCTGGGTCTTTGATGTTTGCATCTCATGCCACCTGCCTCTGAGGAGGTGGCTGAGAGTTGTCCCCTGTCTTGCCGTCACAGCATCGCATGCTAATTAAACATCAAACAAGGAGCCCCCCCCAGAAATCACCACTCACCCATTGGGAACTCAACATCAGTACATAGTACACACTGTAAAGCAGCTGAGCTATCAGCCCTGTGTGGTTTAACACATTGAGTGGAGGCTTAATGTTTGGAGAGCTGAGGCTAACACAATTAGACATTAGACAGCGTTATTTATGAACAATACATGGACCATAAAGTCCTTGCTGCAGATAAACCAGGTAGGATGAAGAGTTCTAACGGTGCTCTGTACCGTAGAGTGTTTTTTGTTAGTACACAATACACAAATAATGAAAAGATGACATTATATTTTTGATCTGTCGGAGAAGGGTTCAGTAATAAAGTTTCAAATGGGCACTACACTATAGTCTCACAAAACTGAGGCAAAAAAGTTCTTAGGAAAAGTAGAATTACTTGGATCAAGGCACCAGCAGTGTCGCTGTTAATCCGTTCCCTGCTGATTTCCATTATTTGTACACGTTACATTGCTAATCTGAGACCTTTCAAAATTTTAGATAACCCTCTCTGCCGGCTGTATTACACATTTAAAAAAAGTTAATCTGAAAAGCTTTCTGTAATCTGCCATTGTTCTGAGTAAGAACACTGAAGGAGCTCGGCTCAGACGGGGCTTTTAGCTGCCTTTCAGTCGCAGCGGGCTGCGGTAGTTTGACCGCCGCTGACAGCGTCACGAGGGACCGAGGCTCTGCGTGGCGCCCATTGTCGTCCTTGAAACACGAGGGACGCCCGCCTGTGCTCGCAATCACGTCAAGACGCAGCAGCATGGCGGGAGGCCGGCGTCCAGCTGCTCTCGCACAGACGGGAGTTCGCCACCTCGAGCCGTCTTTGCGCCCGCTGCTGCCGATGATTACTGCAGCGGAGGAGTGGGCCGCTTGTGTCGGGCTCTGCTGGACTGTGGTCCGGGGGCTGGGGATGTTGAGGGGGTCACTGACGGCTGAGCATGTGTTCCTTTGTGTGCACTGCATGATTAGACTATGTGCAGCTCGACTGGAGCTCAGGCAGCAGTTAATATGAAACAGATAAGAATAGAACAAAGAGACAGCCGGAAGGAAGGAAGTTTCAGACGCACTGTAAACAGTGAGCGTAATGATCTGTAGCATTTTTATGACCAAACTTTTTGGGCTGCTGCTTTCCAAGTGGTGAAAGTGATTCAGCCTGGAGTGGTTGAAGAAAACATCAACCGATCTCCACATCTGTCGGCTGTTTTCTGTAAAAAGACGAGGAAGGGGCACGTGATGTGTTTATGGATGCTTTGGAATGCACAGAACAAAGAATCTCCTTGAGTTTAGGGACTGAAGAGCAAAGACACCGAGAAATGTTTGAAATGTGAAGAAAACGAAGTTGGTGGAGTGTGAGCGAGTCGGTGTCTGGAGGCCGTGACATTTTAGAATGATAAAAACTACAGGAGAGTTCAGTGAAAAGGTCAGTAAATATCATCCAAAGGGAAAAGCTTCAAACCTTTGTCACTCATGTTTTCTTGGTTTCAGTCAGAAGGGTTTTTTTTTTTTTTCTGCTTTTCAATTGCTTCTGGTGACTGTTGTTTCCTGAGCCTTTAATGCTTGAACTGCACTTGCAAATTCCCACCCAGACACTGACCCTTCAAATTACAGAGGAGGAGTGTGCATGTGTCTGTGTGAGTGTTCACCATGTGTCCTCCCTCCCTCTCTCTGCTCTGGTGGGTAGATTCATATCAGGGTTTAGGCTCATACGGCCAAGTGTTGCCAAATAAAACCACAACCGGAGGATGTAGTTGAATTGTACATAACATGCGTCCGCTCTCTCCTTAGCTGAAAACCTGGCAACCCTCATCACGTTGGGTGTCAGACATAATTAATGACTTCCTTACACTTCAGCGGTTCATTACAGAATTACTGCGTGTGAGACAAGCTCTTTTAAACTGAACGGGATCCTTCATCCCAGTGTGTACAGTGTCTCAGCGACTGTCCTTGCACTGTATGTGATGTTATGACACTTTTACACAGCGGCCTGGGTGGACATACTGCTTTTATTGTCTGCCCACTCCATGACAGCTGAGTGGGAATTAATGGATTTTCAAGGCCAGCTTTTTGACAGATAAAAATGCTGCCTCAGCTACTTTGCAGATTAACATTTTATGTACAAAATGAGATTATAGCATATGGTGCAGTCCAGATTAAAGTACCACAAAGTGTATAGTTCTCCAAGGCAACTGGCTTTAACAGATGAAATGAACACACTAATTATCCATTTATTTATTATCTATCCCACTCATCCTGAAAGGGCCACAGGGAGCTGATCAGAGGAGGTGAAAAAGGCAGTAAAACGTTAAATGCTCATAAATGTATAATATTTTAAAGACTAATTTCTCCTAATATAGTTACATAGGGCTTCACAAATCAAACCTTACGTTAAAAAAAACTCCAAATGTTTGTTGTTCTCTCATCACACTGATTGGTTGTTAAAATAATTGATCCCCTGTCGCTTACGTCTCTGTGCTTATTTTTATTTTATTTTATTTTTCTGTCAGGTTTCGGATCCTGTGCAAAAGGTTCATCACCCACAAGATGTTTGACCACGTCGTGCTGGTCATCATCTTCCTCAACTGCATCACCATTGCCATGGAGAGGCCCCGCATCGAACCCTCCAGTCCTGTGAGTCTCAAACCACTAGATTTTACACTAGAAATCACACACCGAACACAAATGGAGGAACGGTGGCAGCTCTAAACTTGGTGGCTGCTCAGACACACACACACAGAGTTCCCGCAGAGAAATAGAGCGGAACATCGTCCGAGCAGGGAGACGCTCCTGCTTGACGGTGATCCAGGGGATTTGGGCGGCGTGCGCTTCACCCCGTATCCATCATCGGCACCATGCATCACGACCCACGACGCATACTGTGTCCTTTTTTACCTCCAGCACTCGCAGCCGAGCACAGCCTCAGTTTCTCACTGAGCCGGCAGTTCTGTGGATCGTCCAAATTGCCGCTCGGTCTCACTAGAACGCTCTGTCCTGCTTGTTTGGCACGCGGCACAAGGAGGAGACGTAGGCGTCGTAATTGATTCGATTATCAGCCAGCGCGGTGAATGTGGCTAACGTCCAGGAGAGGAGATGTTTAGCAAATAAAGGCAGCCCCCCCCAGGCCAGCGTCTCCCATCAGGGAATCACATACAGTGTATTCGCTCACCTCTCTTCAAACACACACACACAGCAGACTTCTGAGGACATTGCATTGATTTCTTGGAGACGTGCTCTAACCTTAAACTATGTTGAGGCAGAATCCAACAGAATCAGAGGTCAGTGGTGAGTCCCTCTTAAGATGATCACAGATAAAACATTGCATGCCTCCACACTGCCTGTCTGGTGTCAGCCAAGGGTCCGAAGGCCCCAACTTTCATATTTGAATTCACCGGTGTTTCAAACAGACACTGGAATTGGCTACGCTAGCTATCTTGGCAACACAGTGTGTGTCTGAGGATCTGTGAATGCACCTCAGAGGAAGATATCTGGATTTTAGGCAGAAGCCATAAAATCTAACAATTTATGTTCTGGGGACTTGTTTTTTGTTCCCCATAAGGAAGAATAGTCCCTATAATTAACACATTTAGAGCTGCAAAATATGATTTATACCTGGACCACACACACACACACACACAGAACCCGATACAACAGCCAAATGCAGAACATCCACCACAGCACTAACTTTGACTCCAGAGACTCAGAGTTTTTCAGATGCGATGCCATCGTGTCCGGTCGGCAGCCTGAGGTCATTACCGAAACGAGATGGAAATGTATGACACAGCAAGCAGCCTGGGAGCAGAGAATGAGCAGCCATTACAGCTTTGAGCTCCCTGGCCCCGCATGGTCAGTGCACGACGCCATTTGTGTCCGTGTGGGTTGAGTTGAATTAATGAAGCTGAATGGGGATTGATTTCCGCTGGCTGATTCTGTTTCTGTCTCTGTAAAAGAATCACACGATGATTTTTTTTTTTTTGGATGTTTTGGCTTCGCTGCTGCTCCTTTGAAGAAGCTGCCTTACGCTGTGGTGATATCCTGACACGCTCTATCTTCCTGAACGTAACGATAAAGCCGTTCAGTCACAACGCTTTGGTGAGGCAAACTGAATAATAACTTGGTTGTCCTGAAAGTTATGTCACACGCTTTGTGTTTGGCCTGTCGTCCGCTGCTGTTTTGGTTTGGTGCTGGAGGTTGCCTGGATACCGACTTCCTGCAGCTCAGTGGAAATGATTGGGGATGATTGTCCTACCTATTATGATGTATTATTTCTAATTGAGCTAAGGGACAATACCTCACTGTCTGGAGCTCCAAATTCAATTACATCTGCACCAACAGCATAAAATACCATCTATCTGAGTTTTCAGCTCCGTCATCTGCTCCGCACAATATTTATAATGGAGAGCAATGGCCTCTTGTTTTCTGTTGCCCCGGGAACACAGGAAGCGGCCGCAGTCATAATACAGTCGTCGGATGTTGTGGTCCCAGGTACCAAACCTCCTGGGGATCAGTGCTTGCCAGAGCACGGTGCCTTGTGGAGCCTTGCCACTGGAAATGAGCTACTGGAAGTGTTTAGTGTCGGGTGTTTGTTTTAACTGGAGCATGACAAAGCAAACAGGTTCCCGGTTTAAGTCGTAGCCAGCTGCTGCTGCTGCTGCCTTTGTGTTTAGTGTTGCTTCACATCAGACTGATTCATTTCTTCACTGTGATGTCTCTCTAGTAGTGAACTCCAGCCGCTAACGTCATACAAACCCAGCTCAACAGCAAATTCAGACAATCTGAACTGATGTGCTCAGTGTAAATCATACAGGGATCCTTTTTATATCGTTGTGGTGGCAGAGTCCAACGTCTCTTTGCCCTCTGTCGCTCTCTATTGCATTAGTTTGTAATGAATGAAAATATGAAGACTTGTTCACAGAGACCAGGAATGAGAAGCCTCTTGACGGCAGCATTCCCAATGATGTCATGGCTGAGCCTTCACAAAGCTGTGTGTGTGTGTGTGTGTGTGTGTGTGTGTGTGTGTGTGTGTGTGTGTGCTGTCAGAGGCCGTGGGAAAGGCAGCCACCTACACCCACTCACAGGCAGACATACATTAGGAAGAAACTCAGCGGCAGGACAGGGTCGCGTCTCCTCAGACGGAGGAGAAGTAGGGTAAATAAGCAGTCACAAGAGGGGATCTTAATTCTTGCCGTGCTGCTTGTTTTCTCTTCTCGGTCCTTGTTTAGCTCAGTAAACAGGCTCCCATCCTCTCCTGCGCGACACGAACCACCAAGACATGCTGCCGCAGGCCACAGGGAACCATGGGAGTTCAGTTATGTGAACTTGTGTAGATGAAGGTCCTGATAGCCTTGTGTTGTGTGCACGCTCATGAAACCAAAAAAACGGAGACCAGCCACTAAAAAATACTGGATATTTCAGTGGAAGAAGTAAAGGCTCGAATGCAGCATGCTCCTTTTATGAGAAGGACTGATGTCAGACGTTAACATGGTTTTTATGTTGAATTATTTGTGCATATCTCCAATGTGCAATGTCCACTAGAAGACAGAAGGACATTCATGTTTTTATGCATATACATAGATAGTATAGTATATGTATATGTCTATGCATACATACACAAATAATAGAATGCACAGAGATGTTGAACTGGGTCCAAGTTTTCTTTTAATTGGGGCCATTTTTGCTTCATTGTTGCAGGTCATATATACAACAGAGTATGATGATAATTAAAGGGAAAATAATAATAATGATTACATTTAAAAAACATAATACAGAGTGAAGAATACAATTGCAAATGAAAAGTTGTTTCGTTGCAATATTACAAGAATAAAATCTTGATTTTATGCTACATGTCATGTTGGCTGGAGGATATCAGAGGATCAGCTTGTCTCTAGTAAAACTTTCAAGAATAATAAAAAACTTAGCGCCGCTATCATATCAGGATATCAGGACTCTGAAAACACTGTGCATGAAACTGTCATCTCTCCTGAAGAAAGAACCGAATGATTGCCTCCTTTGTGGATTTGTGTTCACTCTGAGGTTATTGCTGTTGACGTCTTTGTGATGTTTAATGAGGCTTTTTACTTTCTCAAAAAGCATCCACCTTTTTTTTCAGCTGGGTATTTCATTGAAAGGGTACCTTCATTTTCTTTTGCTCACCCTAAGTGCTTCATTTTGGCGATTGAAGGTAACGTAGCAGCAGAACTTAATTCAACAGATTCTTGTGCATTCTCATCACAAAATATAGGTCAGTCAGTTTTTTGCACCCTTATCGAGTTAAAAAGAAAATGTTAAACCTAAAAACCAAATTAGAGGCCTTGTTTAAATATTCCCCGCGGCGCTAATAACGAGTAAACCGAAGCTTTGCCCGCCAGCCATCATTAGTAGGTGCAGTCGGGATGTTTGTAAAGGTGTTCTCACCGTGAGGAGAAACAGTTCCCTCATACATTATTCAGCTGTACACTCCATTAATGTGGAGGCAGAACACACAAAAAAGTGAATTTAAACCAGCAACACTTTCGACACGCCTCGTGTGCTCATGCTCTCTTTTTTCTGCAGGAGCGGATCTTCCTCACGCTGTCCAACTACATCTTCACGGCCATCTTTGTCTCAGAGATGACAGTGAAGGTAAGACGCTGTGCATTTCCACTGATGTATAGCATTTGCTGTAAAAACCTGTCATTGCAATGCAGAGTACTCCTCATGGCTTGTTTCCTAAAGAGCAGACGATGGCGGTCTGGAGAGGCACTTAGTGAAATTCATACCGCTGCCAAGGTCCAACCGTCTCTTTACATTAAATCAAACTGCCCAAAATTACACACTCATAATATCTGCCTCCTTAATATGTCCTTTCATTAAAATCTATATACTTTTCCCTGGGAAATAAGTGAAAACGCTTAAGAACGACCCATCTAAGGACCCGCCCCCCCTTAACCAGACACTCATCAAATTGTTATGGACTCTTCAGTGAACCACCTCACGTCCAAACTGCTGCCCCCAACGGTTCCCTCATGTGACAACACTTAATGTCACTGGATTTGATTTGATCAAGCACACTTATGAAGTCCTGCCCCCTTAAAATGCAAATATTTCCATCAAGCTCCAGGAATCCCACTCAGAGTAAGCTGATGACCCGCTCTACCTCCTGAGCGCTATAGCCCACTTTCTAACTTTTATGAGACTTCCATAAAGTCGCTGCTGACCTCTGTTCCTGCTCACTGTGCACTTAATGCCAGTATTTATAGACTTTGGTAGCCGAGAAAAACACTGTTCACCTCACACCGAGACCTCTCATTTCTCTGAAGCTTAAAAAAAAAAACGAGATGTGACACATCTGCGCTCGCTCACACTTTAACAGAAACTGTGTGAGATGGAGTATCCGAGGCCAGACACAAAGCTGCCGAGAAAATAGAGTCTGTCTGATGCTCACGTGGACTGTAAGCCCCCAAAACACAGAGCAAATACTTAAGGGGAGGGGTTGGGGTTGAGAGACAGTGAACACACACACAGGGCACATGCACACACTTCCTGGGCTGTTTCATAATGCTCAGAGGAGGAGAGCCATGCCTGTATTCAAACGGCCCAGCTTTGAATGGGGGTCCGTGCAGGCGTGGGCGACGGCGAGCGGAGGCACGGGAGAGGAAAGTTCATGGGTGTCACTCATTCTAAGCCTTTGTCTCTATTTTCGGTCCCGGCTCAGTGAGCTCTCACACACGCAGATTTTAAGGAGCTGTTTAATTCAGCTGTCATAATATTATCAGCAGGAGCGATCTACGAAAATATAGCATCGGCATTAACCAAGAAAGAAAAAAGAAAAAAGTCAAGTATATCAAAGTGTTTTGGTTTAAGTCAGTGGTAAGAAGATGTACTTGGACTTTACTTGAACTTTTCCATTTGTACTAAATCCTGTACTTTTAACGGTGTTATTTTTTACTCGGCTGCCAAATGTGGTTTATTTATCTATCATAGAAAAGTTTTAACTGTATATTCAACAGTACTTAAGGTACATCCAGCAGTAAACTTCTCTGAACTGTAGCAGACCTAAAGAGGTCAATGTATCCTATATTTCACTTCAAAACAATAATTGGACAAAAGTAAATTACAAATTAATAACGTGGGGTTCAGTATTTCAAGTTTGTCATTTCTATTTCTTTGCTGTTGTTCTCTTAATTGATGCTAATGCGTCATGGTAATTACTGTATGCAATCATCATCATGCATCAATTAATATGATTCATGTTCCATCTCCTCTTTTTCAGGAGGTGTTTACACCTGAGGATAAAACATTTTTTCTTGCCCTGACTGAAAAAGTTTGAGCTTAAAATATATATATAAAAAAAACAATTCCAGCCAGTGTCTATTATTTTCTGAATCATAAAGTGATTTATGGGCAGAATAAATGATGAGTGCAACCGATGGAATAACAAATGAGGTTTGGGGAGCTGGGAAGGCTTTTTATTTTCGTTACAGCCGAGCTCCAAAATCGCTCTGCAATGTGAATGAGCTGCATGAGGCACATGAAGCATTAACTCCTGAAACATGGAAAAGTAGCTCATAGCTGTGATATTTATTTGCGCTGAACTGAATCTGCAGAATAAATAACTCTGTGTGTTTAATGTCACCCCTCTCTGCTCCCGTCTGTTTCCAGATCGTCGCTCTGGGCTGGTGTTTCGGGGACAAGGCCTATCTGAGGAGCAGCTGGAACATTCTGGACGGGATGCTGGTGATGATCTCTGTCATCGACATCCTTGTGTCCCTCATCTCCAACTCGGGCACCAAGATCCTGGGCATGCTCAGAGTGCTGAGGCTGCTGAGGACCCTGCGGCCATTACGGTATTTGCCCCCCCCCCCGAGAAAACATTATCATATGATTCAATTAATTAGTAAGGAGGTTCTCCCCATTTGTCCAGTACCTTGTGAGTTGAATATGTGTCACTGCGTATTTATTGGCACTTGTTTCAAAGTCTCTTTATGCTTGTGTTATTGTCCACATGCACACAATCGCAGAGTCATGTTTATTTGTGCGGAAATGAAGCGGAAACTACCAATTTGGGGACTGTTTTCCTATTCATACCACTGTGTGTGTGTGTGTGTGTGTGTGTGAGAGCTCTCTCTCTTCATACTTGACTTGGCTCGTGGTCACATGCTTGTTGTCTCATCTCGTGAAGGAGGGAGCTCTCCAGGCGTTTCCCTCTCTTGAATATTTATTTAGTTTCTCAGAAAGCGAACAAACACCACTGACCTTTTACTAGCCATTGTCTTTTTGCCTTTTTTTTTTTTTTTTTTTACTTTCACCTAAAAAATATGTATTGTTTGACGTGTAAACTTGGAGTTGTAACTTCTGAAACACACACAGATAGTAAGGCAACATCAACCCAAATGGATTTGCAAACCCCGGTTATTCATTCCATTTTCTTTACCCAGAAGCTTTTCTTATTATTCTGGAGTGTATGGTGGTCTGGTGCCACTGTGACCAACCGCTCACCTGGACCTGATGCAGAGTTCTGCAGCCCTGAGGCTGCGTTACTGTTGAGTGGGGAAATTTTTTAAGTCAGATTAGAAAAATGTGGAGCAGTTACAAGAGGAAAATTTGAGTTAAGGGGAAATTTTCTCGAGAGCAAAGGTTGGTCTTTTTTTTTTTTTTTTTGGCGATGCCGTCAGATTCTGCAAAGTGTAAAAATGGCAGAGGGAGAAATCGGATTAGGGAGGCTGTATGGAAGCAGGCAGAGAGTGAGTGAGGGGGAAGCGGGAGATGACGGGGGGAAAAAGACGGAGAAAGATGAAAGAACCGCGTCTGGCAACTTCGCTTTTTCTTCCACAGAGGCTGTGGCCGCGTTACAGGAAAGCAAAACTGTAAAATCATTTTTTACGGCTGTTATTAACTTTCAGTCCGAAAGGAGGAGCCCAGCTTGAAAGGCTGCAGCACATTAAGCTATTAGCTCGCTGCTCTGGGCATACAGTATGTCCTCGTTATGGTGTACTGCTGCCCCTTAATACCCTGTAGGAGACCATTCAGTCGGGTCAACGCAGGGTGGAATTACTGCTTTGCTTCCAACAAATACAGCACTTTTTTGAGACGGTGCTTCTGCACAACACACACCTGATCTAACTCCTGGAATAAATGTCAGCATGTATTTCCTTGTCATTTTTTGCACAATCGTTATACTTTGAATTCTTAGTATACTTTGATGTTTGCACATTCTTATACTTCAGCTCAGAGTAGTTTTTCTCATCTCTTGCACATCTGTCACATTTCTGTTCAGAGTTACATGAATATATTTTGCACAGTTCTTTTCATTTCTTTCTTGTGTGTTTTTAAAACTTCAGAGGATGTTTTCTCACCCTACCTGTAACCTTCAGGCACACAGGGACGGCAGGGGACCACGCTGAGGCAGACGCAGCCTCTGCATCAGCTCTGACACGAGCCTGTTGTCACCTCACTCTGACTTTACGCTCGCTGGGTGTTAAATTAAATATGAGCCTGTCTGTGTTTTCCCCTCTGGCGGCTCAGCGCACGTGGGGTTCACGCAGGCGGCATGGGAGCTGCTGACGCTGACTTGGGAATAACGATCAATCGGCGCTCGTTTGTGTGCTCGTGGCAGCTTGTCAGTGAATTGAGCAGGTTTTGAACAGTGTCTTCTGCAGTTTATGCAGCGTGACCCAGTGAAAAGAGTTTGCACTTGTTATTGCAACAAGCAGGTGACTCTGTGTTCGCGTGGAGGTGTCCGCTGCTCTTTCCGTCTCGATAAAGATATTAATGAAGGCACTAAATTGCTCAGGGGAGTAGGGGGTGTTCAGGAGGGCACAATCGTTTTGTGTTTGTTTGTAAATCTGGCCATGTGACAGAATGATGCATTGGCTTTGTTTAACAGGGCACACACACACACACACACACACACACACACCCCGGCACCTCATCCATCAAGCCCACAACCTCAGCTGAGGTCCAGCTTCAGAGCAGGCAGTAAAGTTAGCACCCTGTGTCGCTACCCAGCGCCTCCTGCACCTCATTGACAATCCAGCCACAACCTGCAGAGCCCCCAGCCCCCAGCCCCTCCCCACCACCCATCGACGTGTCCATTAAAAGTGCACGCCACGCTCCCTGGACTGATGGCAAACAAACTGCAGTGTTTGTGAAGTGTTGGCTGGCCAATAGGGGGTTAGCCCCCCTGAAGTCTGACCCCCTGTTGCCTCATCCATTGCTTGATGATGATGTATTTACTATGTCTCACTAGTGTACACATTGTGTTTGACCTCTTGTAACCGTGACGGCACAGATTGACTCAGCACTTCCAGTAAGTACTATAGTACTGGGATCGCGTTTGTGCGGAAACCTTCACTCGTTGACCCGCAGCTTACGTTTCCTTCATTTAGCAATAACTGCAAGAATGCTGTTTGGTGAGAGCAGAAAGTCGGAGAGGAAGGAAACATGTTTAAATCTAGACTACAAGGGTGAAGAGAGAAACAAATTAAGACAAAAAATAAAACAGAGAAGCAGCTGCCTCATTTTTTATTCCCTATATATCCCCTCAAATCCCCATCCCTCCTCTCCTCCCTCTGTTCCCAATTTCTGTCTCGCAGCATTGCTTAATTACTCCCAGTGTTTGCACTGTAGGAGCACGCCTGCCACTTACTGCCCTACTTGTCGTTCTCTTTCCTCGGTGTGAGGGATATGCTGGTGGTGCGCAATTACGCTGAGGTGTAGTTTAGAAGAAGCGAACGCTAACTTGTACTCCCTCCGGCTCTCTTCATCCGGCTCCTCATCATCCTCCTTTCTGTAGCGCGTGCAAACAGACATTACCGCCTCACTGCCGCGTGTCCTTCACATCAGGGTGTATTGACTCGACGATGAAGAGACTCGTGTTTGTCAGAGTGGAGCTTGAAAGGAGAAGCTGATGTGAAGAGTTTGGCTCGCAGTTTTCATATGCAAAGCAGAAATGTGGGGAAACATCTTCCTGGCAGGTAAAGAAAGTGTGAGAGCCTGGGGAAAATATAAATATATATAATATACTTTTTTTTTTACCATGTTCATTTTTCTACACTTATAAATGTTTGAGAGGTCCAGACCTGACGCCCATGAGCTCGATCAGGATGTCACCTTGTGCTGCTCCAATCAGGTCACATACCTCCCCCTCCCCCCTTACTGATGCCTCAGTATTGTTAGTCAATAGATGCAGCTATTGAACACTAGCACCATCCTTGCACCACCAGCAACACATCTCCACCTGGTTTTCAGTCGTTCGACCTGGGAGGCAATGAGCTGTCGCCATAAGCTCGTTATTCTCTGATCAGAGATATTGATCCGTGGCCTTGGTCAGTCCCGCCTCCTTATTATCTCATGTCCTGTCTTAATGTGCTATTGACTCTTCCTTCGCTCAACTGTCAGCTCAGGGGAAAACACACAATGCAGACAAAGAGATGAAGGGAGAGCAGATTATCACCTCGACAGCTCCTTTGACAGCGCTGCATTCTTTCAGCCTCTTTCATCTGGCACCTGATATTGACTTTGTTGTGAGCTGCATTGGTGTTTTGAGTGCTTGTGTGTTTTCTGTGTGAAAGCCTGAACAGATTTGCATCCATGTAGCATGTGTGTTTGTGTTCCTCCGCAGGTGAAACTCAGTTGCTGCTGGGCGTCGTGCTGGCACTCATTAAACATCCTCGTCAGTCCATTGGCTTAATTACATGTGTCTGTCTCCTTGACTGCACAAATGAAAGGAAGCAGAAAGGAGTGTGAGAGAGGATGAGAGCGAGAGTGAAAGTGAAGTTGACACGTATTTTGGTTCTGAAGCGTGCACACAATCTTTATTCAAAAGTGTGCTCTGGTTGATTTCGCCTATGCTTAGAGGATCAAACTGCACTTGTTTCCTGCTCTCCAGCTCTTCTCCTTGTCTTGTTGATGGAATTCTTCTTCTGTGCTCGGCTTATTATATACTGGGCTGTAGTGACAAATAATATTGAGCACAAGCACAGCAGATACAAACATATCTGAGTGCACGGCGCTAATATTCTATTGTGTGTTGTGTTCCAGGGTGATCAGCAGAGCCCCAGGACTGAAGCTGGTGGTGGAGACTCTGATGTCGTCACTGAAGCCCATCGGCAACATCGTAGTCATCTGCTGCGCCTTCTTCATCATCTTTGGCATCTTGGGGGTGCAGGTGAGACGGTAGAGTGCAGTGGTCCGACAGCTGCAGCCCATACAACCCCGACACAGACGCGTAACAATTGGAAGCCGCTACTTGTTGAAAAGTTGCCATAGACCTTGTCTTGTGTCCTTAACTTCTACAGTAGAAAATGTTGAAAGTGTTGGCAAGACGACCCTGATCATTCATCTATTGATCCGTCCGTCCAATTTAACCTCTTTGAGGGTCGTGGGTGACTGGGCAGCTGGAGCCAATCCCAGCTGACATTCGGCAAGAGTTCAGCATATTGCAGGGCCAGTGTTGAGAATGTACAGTAAGCCTCCAACCTGCATTTCTTCGGACTGAAGCCAAAGTGCTCACAGAAAACGTCATTACACATAATGAGAAGTCACAAACACAAATAACCCCACTGAGAGGAAAAGTAAACACCTGAAGCAATGAGGTCTTGGTGAGCTGAACCAAAGTAGACCTGGAAAATCATTTTAAGAGGAAGCCAGACTGGGCAAGGTGGGAAGACTGGAAGCAGCTGGGAACGATGGACTGAATGGAAAGCGAGTTGCTCAGTAGCCTTGGCATCGTGTTGGGTAAATGATCAATTTGGCAATGTCTGGAATGTAGAGCTGAGGTATATGTTGTCTACTGCATGGACTGATTAGTGTATGAGTCACCGGGGTGCTGGTGGATTGGCAGCAGGAGGGAACTGATGCCATGCCCAGACAAACAGACAGAATCAAACTGGGGACAAATGAAGAACACACGAGTGGGAGAAAACATCAGAAACAGAAGGAATGGGAGTAGCAGCTGGTGCCATGACAGCCTTTACAAAGCTAATCCAATATGTATACAGCTTGTATTCTAAAATAAACGTTAACCAAAGATCCAGTAGTCTCTTAAAAACTCCCTCCTCTTCAGCTGCAGCAGGGAAGCTTTTCAGGAGAGAGAAGCCAGGCTAATTACTGTGACCAATAACTTATGGAACAAATCAATACATCCCATGGTTGTTCATCTAAAAAACAGTTTAGAAGCCAGTTAACCTCCATGTAGTTTAGGTTCACTCCTGGATTAAGAGCATATTCATCATTGTGTCTCTCTAGCTCTTCAAAGGGAAGTTCTTCTTTTGTCAAGGACTTGAACATCAAGTAAAGAACATCACCAACAAGTCGGACTGTGTGCAGGCCAACTACAAATGGGTCAGACACAAGTACAACTTTGACAACCTGGGACAGGTACGATCTCACAACTCTGATCTGATGAGCTGCTTCAATGTGATATTTTTACAGCTTTCATAGCAGGATTATTATTTATTATTTATTTCACCCGTTCTTCTCGCTTTCTTTTCTGTCTCAGGCCTTAATGTCTCTATTTGTTCTGGCATCAAAAGACGGCTGGGTAGACATTATGTATAATGGACTCGATGCTGTTGGAGTGGACAAACAGGTAAATGTGAACACCAAGACCCAGCCTTAGTTGCAAATGATTTGGCTGTAGCTGAAGTAAATCAACTGGTGCCACCCCCTCAAAAACCGTTGGAAGTAACATCAAAGTGAGAATTCTGTGCATATAACTCCTCTGAATATCTATAAAATCTTCTGTTTCTGTGTATGTTTCAGCCAGAATTGAACTACAACCCATGGATGCTGCTTTATTTCATCTCTTTCCTGTTGATCGTGGCTTTCTTCGTGCTCAACATGTTCGTGGGCGTGGTGGTGGAGAACTTCCATAAGTGCCGGCGCCACCAAGAGGCCGAGGAGGCCAAGCTCAGGGAGGCGAAGAGACTGAAACGCAGGGAGAAAAAGAGACGGAGTAAGGAGAAGGAGCTGGCTGGTCGGTAGTCTTTCCACATCTTTCTGAGTCCTGCTTGAATTGAGCCTGAGCCCTTTTTTCTTTTGCTTTTTGATTTGGTTTGGCCGAATTTGAGAAAACGTAAATAGCGCGCTAGTACCACCTATGGTCGCTAGTCTGTGGTAGAACCCTCCCTTTTTTCTTTCTTGGTTAGCAGTCCGGCTCGTTTTTGTTGCAGTCTGGTGGTCACCTACTTTTACTCTGCAGACTGCTGCAGACTTTGGAGGCTCTGCTTCAACTCCAGCTACAAATTGATCAAGCTGGACGTTGAGAAAAGCTTCCACACCTGGTCAGTTTACAGAGCAAGGATAGCTGACCACTGGTGTTAGCCCCTTCCGCTCTTGCCTGGTCTTAGATGCCGTGCTTGGGATGGGCCCCTATAGGAGCATGTCCAGTGAGTGCTGACAGATGGGGCTTGCATGGTGTTGGGTAAACAGAGCTAGAGGGAGGGGGAGTTGTTGATCATTTTATCGCCCTGATCAAAAAGGAGATGACCCCCCTCCCTTCCTCTCTTTTGCATGTGGTTTAGTACAGCCGCAGGGGCAGGGATAGACCCAAATCTGGGGGAAATAATGAGGAAGTCTTTCCCCTTAGTTTTCCTGTAGTTAAGATCTCAGATCACTTTGGGGTAGGTCTGTAGGAGCGAGCACTAATTCCCTAGCGGTTCCCCCTCCCCTTCGGCTGTATAGGAGTTGGTGGCATACTGTTTGGTTTTTTTATTGTTATTCCACTGCCTCCGACACCCAGAAATACCCGGGAATGTGGTAAACTATAAGTTATTTAGCCACTTATTGGAGCAGTGGACTATATTGGGTTTGAAAAGCTGAAATTCTCCTTGATTATCTTCTATATTTTGAATTAATTCAATAACCGTCACGTTTCCGTCCAGGTCTTGAGAAAAACAGATGGACATTACCTTCTTTTTTCAGGAGTGGCCTGAAAGTTTACATGACCAATCAAACCCCCCCCCCCACCCCCCCACACACACACACACACCCCCCAGACCCCTGCACTCTAAAACATGTACACAAGCGGTGGTTTTTTTATTGTTATTCCACTGCCTCCGACACCCAGAAATACCCGGGAATGTGGTAAACTATAAGTTATTTAGCCACTTATTGGAGCAGTGGACTATATTGGGTTTGAAAAGCTGAAATTCTCCTTGATTATCTTCTATATTTTGAATTAATTCAATAACCGTCACGTTTCCGTCCAGGTCTTGAGAAAAACAGATTACCTTCTTTTTTCAGGAGTGGCCCCCCCCCCAGACCCCTGCACTCTAAAACATGTACACAAGCGGTGCTTCATATTTTTCTTGACATTACAAAAGTCTCAGTTTTTTTCTTTTTGTCTGATTTTTGCTTGGAGACTCTTGTATTCTTTTTTTTTTTTTTTTTTTTTTTGCCCAAAATACCTTGTTTCATACACATGGGGAAAAAGGGGACTATGTGGCCAATAAGGTTGCTTTGAGAAAGAGACAGCTTACTGGAGTGACTCAGTAGAATGTAGAGATGGTTGTGAGTATCTGCTTTGGTTGGAGGGTCAATGGCTTCTTGATCGTATCAAAACAAAACGTACAACTGGACTCAGAATCACTGGAAAGACAAAACATAGGAACATAAAAACCAGCTTTATCTTTCATCGCTTCCTTCTGGCCTTACTCCATCCCTCTTTCCCTCTTTCTCTCTCTTTGACTCTCTCCTTCCTTCCGTGCTTTCTTCTGCTTCTTCCTGACTAACACAGTCTCATTCCTCTAGATTTATTGGTTCCGGGGGTGAGTTGGGCTCTTTCTGACGGCACATTGAAAGGTACAGCGTTTCTGGCATGTTCTGTTTGTCCCCTTTGAACCCCCCACCACCACCACCACTAACCACGACCACCCACCATGGTGGCTAGGGTTCTAAGTTCAATGGTCACGGGAGGTAGGGCCCCATCCTGCGTCCCCGCCCCCCTGCCTCTCTCCCATAAGCCCTCAGTCCACTGGACATGCTGTTACCTGTTTTCTCTGTCGTTGCTTTGTCTTCCACAGCTCTACCACACTGTGCGCAATCCATCCACTGTCCACAGCACTGCACCGCTGCACTACAACAAGAGAAGAAATGGTGTAGTCAGGTTGGCAGGGAAACTGAGATTGAGGCGCGGTGAGGCAGGGAAATAAACTGAGGGGAAACAATGTCTTAAATGAGCAGGGTAACATCAAATTGATGCCTGCAATTGCTTACTAACTGTTTACAAAGGTTAGTGCAGTACAAGTTGTTATGAAGTGAGAACACAGCAGGTGCTTTAACAGCAGTTGGCTCTTGTCGGGCGGAGAGGTCGTTCCAGAGCTGTGGGACAACTTCGCTGGTACACACGGGTGAGTTGTCGCAGCCGGTTACCATGACAGTCTGGTTAAGGTGTTGTTAATGGGTGGGAGCTGCTGCATAATGATGACCCTTTCACGGACACCGCATTATGACAGTGTGTGGATTTGTGTGCGTGCTCACAAGGTGCAATGGGGTACATTTGTGGAAAGTGGACTTGCTGGATTGTAGTGTGTGTGTGTGTGTGTGTCGGGCAGCAGATGGCTGCAGAACAGGTTGTAAAATATGCAGGAGCAGCTCTCATCCACACATCCCTCCTCCTCTGAGCCTCGATGTCTGTCTGTGAGGGGTGCAGGACCCCTACGCTCCTCTGTTGCTCCTTGTTGCTTTCCTCCTAAGGCGATGACGGCTTGCCGCATTTTGATATTTTCACCCAGAGGTAATTACGGATGTGTCAAGTGGGGCAAGCAAACATATTATACAGTGTCCACACAGTTTGCTCCTTGTACTTTTGAGTTGCATGATCAACAGAGAATAGTGTGTTTGTGTGTGGGTGTGAGGATTTATGCGCTGGAGGAGGAGAGGAACAAAGGGACGGGATGAGGGAAGCAGCGTAGTGAGATTTTGACAAAAGATGGAAGGAGGAGGAGATTAGGTTTGGAGTGCTGGTACGGACGAATCCACATATGAAACACATACAAGTTTATGGATTGAGGCCATACAGTGGAGATTACTGTAAATCAATGGAGAAGCAACTTCCACTCAACGCCTGGACTTAATCATCAAACACTTTCATTTGTACACTACATGGGACTGGGGGAGGTCATGCAGCTACATACAGAGGAACCTTTTCACCGAGGTAGATACAAACCCACTATGATGCTCATTGAGCCACGCCTCCCCCGGGGTCAGGATGAGGTGTCTCTGAGTTCCAGATGACTTGTTGTGTTGAGTCATGCATTCTGCTGGGAGCATCAGCTGGTTGTGACAGACACATCAAATGAGGCTACAATGCACTTGATGTTATGTTGAGAATTGTAAATATAGTTTTATATTATTTTCTCCCCGTTCTGCCCTCAGTCAGCTATCAGAGAGATGAGCATGTAGGTAATGATGCTTGCACTAGTCTGTAGTCTGCTGACTGCAGTGTGCAGCAGTGAGGTATCAGCAGCGACAGAAAATAACTTCTGCATCTGAACCTTTACAGGCAGCATTTAAATAATTCTTCAATAATAACTAAAGTAGCCACCCAATTATGGTACAAATGGAACCCCATCATGTTTATGACTTTAGTGCTGCATCTAATTATTTTCAGTATATTGAACTAATTAAAGGTAGTGTTGGGTAAATTTCAACTTGTTTATAAGCAAAAACAACAACCACAGTATATGGAAACACTAATGTGTGAGACATTAAATATTTGTTATAATTATTTAGAACTTGACTTACTGAAAAAGTGACCGCCCTGTTCTTTATTAATTAGGTTAATTAGGCCTTTGTCAAAACCTAAACCAAGTGCTTCAGGTTTCCTTCAGTTTAATTAATCTTTATTAGCTGGAAGCCGGTGTTCTATTACAGAAGGTTGGAAAAGAAATGCTTAGTTGAATAGAGGTTGTTTATGTTTCTAGATTAGAGTCATGGGACAGAGCAAAGCTAATGATAAATATAAGAGTGCAAGTGCATTTAGTACGTGTCTAAATCCACTTTAGCTGTAGGTGATTAAAGGTCAAAAGGAATGTACTTAGTCTCTTAATCAATCATGGGTGTCTTGTGTCAGGTCATCATGGACAGAGAGGGAATCTTTCATGGGGTGGCAAGGGGAATTTAAAGGGATTATATTTCTATTTTGTGACTGTTTAGAGTGAGACCCCTAGTGGCCAGAAGTAGACATTGCATGATTCATTTCTGCATCTTTTGCCGTGGCTTTAAGTGTGTCACAGATCATGTTCCTTTGTGTGCTTAGGGTAGGAGTTTGAATTGCCAGTTGTCTGTTAGCGTGTGTGTGTGCGTGCGCACGTGTGCTCGTGTTCCTTCCACTGAGAGAGTTGTGTCTCTGCCATGTTAACAGATGGCTCTCGACTTTCCAGACAGGCTGAGCCGACCAACGCTGCGGCCCAGGCAGCTCTGGCTGGGTCAGCCCCCACATGGATTCACTCGATCATAACGCTCTGTCATCACATCTCACCTCAAACAGTCACTTTATCGAGAAGGGCAAGTGCGTGGACAAAATAATGATACACCTCGAACACCATGAACACAAACAAGACAGGGTTACTGTATCTGTTATCCTTATATTTACATTTCTGCTGTCACATCGGGTCCGACGTTCCTGCAGCTTTTCCATTTAGTCTCTGTTTGATTTAAGCTCTCCTGATTTTTAAGTTTGTTTCACTTCTCTCATTTTGTTATGTTCTTTTTCCCCTACCGCTGTCAGTGTTCTCTTGTTGCTTTGGAAAAGAGAGTGAATTTCCACTGGTGCCAAAAGAAATAGTAAGAGCAAGTCTTTTGTGCTAATTCATTTTCAAGTATGGTACAAAGTGGACCAGTGATTCTTGCAGCTTGCCTCCCACTCTGAGTCCAGCAACAGCTCTTCCCTGCTGTTCTTCCACTCACAGCTTTGGCACATTACGAATAGCTGCACGCAGTCATTGACTGCAGGTTCCCTGTGAAGATTTTTTTTGCATTTCTTTCCTTGTAAAATACATGAAAAGCAGATTTACCCTATTACAAAATGTTGCCTCAGTGGAGGAGCTAGGATTTTTCCAAATCAGAGGCTGTACAGGGCCACAGTTGGAGGGGCCACATCCATGCACAAGTCAGTAAGGTGCACATTTAAGTCATTCCTCTCCTATTTTCTGCTCTATTGCTTTGAGCAAAGCCTTCGCTGGTGATAGCTCGACCCGTTACCTGCTTTTATAAAGTAAACTGCTCTCAATTCCAACAAGCATATTATGTAATATACTTACAATGGGTTTGCAGGGAGGAATTATTCATCTCTGACACACTTGACACATTTGCTTTGCAAGTGCGTTTTGACCCTTAATGCAGATTATAAATATGTATCCAAAAAAGTGAAATGAGCAGATGTGGGTGTGATGATGTACTGAAATGTATTTTTCATGTATCTGTGCATCGCTAAAGTACATTCGTTTTTCTTTCACTAAACTACACTTCAGCATATATCTGTATTTTCTACTTCACTACACATTACACTGCATGTTGGCATGATGTTTGTATTTATCTAAAAGTGTGATCCGATCAGAGCAGGGTTGCAGCATTAGACCCCGCCTCCTGCAGCAGCAGCATCACCTTGAAGAAACATGTGTAATAGATTCAGAGGAGGCGGAGACTCGCCCAGTAATTAGAGTGCTTATGTTTTCAGTAGCGTCATCTGCACCACTATTTATTAATATGACCGAATGCGCAGTGAGCAGTTAATAGAGAAGCTGAACGCTGGATAATGGAAGAGGCTGCTTTCAGCAAGTTTATGTATATCTACATTTATAAAAGTAAATGACAGAACTTTTATTTTACTGTCTGCTAATGGATTCATGATTTATAGGAGTTTAAATTATGGCTTGGAAACAACATAATAATCCCAATGTAAGAATAAAAACCCTCATTCCACATCCTCATTACATTCCCTCAGTTTCCTAATCTGTTCCTTCAAAATCCATGTAACTCAGTTTTAGGGGGAGAGGTTTCCTGTACTATGGATTTCCATTATAAAGTCGAGCTTGTTCGACTACGCAGATAAAAGAGTCAGCAGCTGACGTGACTGTCGTCTTCTCCACGTAGATTTGTAAGCCCTCATCACCTTGTGCTGGGTAAACACAGATATTTCCTATGTTGCCGCGTTAATCTTTGTTGTCAGCACACGGCCAGGAGGCAACAACAACACGAGGATAATAGGATCATCCCCTCACACGTCGTTTACCACACGCACACTCAAACGCAGCGGCATCCAAAAACACAAGTGTGGGGACGAGCAAAGCAGCCTGACAGTCCACGAATGGCTATTCTTCATGTATTAGCACTTCCACACACTCCCTGGCTGTATCTAGGTCAAAGCTAACGGAGATGAATCTAACACAAGTTCCACATTGCCCCTCTTTCTTTCTTCTGTTCCTCTGTTGTGCACATGTAATTAATAACACCAGTCCTTCAGGGCGAGTGGGGGGGGGTGAGTTGGAGGGGAAGGATGTCAGAGGGGAGGGGAGGGGGGGATGGTATAGGAGGAGGAAGTGAGGTTAACAGGAGGAGAGCGAGAAACAGCGGGTGTCACAGCCGAAGTGTCAGAGTTGCAGCTGTGGGGCGTAAAAGTTTGATGCCACAAGGTGTAGGTAGCAGTGTTAAAGCGATGTGTTCAAGGCGATGAATCTTTCATAACTTCGGGGGGTGCGTGGCGCCGTGTTACTGCGACTGCTTGGGGATGTGCCAGCGGGTGTGTGTCTAACTTTCCGCCCAGGAGCTGACATCCTAAGTTGTGAAAGTGAGAGTCAGACTTAACCACATGATGAATGAATGCGACTGCCTCTTGTAAAGCAGCTAATGAAGCTCATTTGCCTCCTGGAAACATTACATATATTAGTCCATCCATTATCTGCAGGCAGGAATGACTGATGATGGATATGTACTGAATAGGTGACAACAGCCACTGATGGATTGTTGATATTCCAGAGAAGGAAAATCAAAAGTAATATAATTAGTGAAAAGCAAACCTCATTTATTTCCACACAAGACACTGTTGTAACATTAATAATTGCGTTAACTGCTGCGAGGGAACAAGCAGTAATTACTTAATTTGAGTGAATAGCTGTGAGTGATTGGTGGGAGGAAAAGCTGCCCTAACAACACTCACTATGAATGTTTCATGTTGGAAACTTTCTAGATGAATTTTTCATCTCATGTTAAGACGGGAGCAGCGTGGAGCAGAATGGCAGACAGTCACTGCGGCCCCGTAACGACGAGGTGGACTTTGAACTTCACTCCGCAGGAACAGCGATCTCTGTCTCTAGCAGGGGTCCAGAAATAAAAAAGCTGCAGCTTATTTATTTTTTATTTTTTCTGTTTGTCTGCGACGTGTGCGATGTTCAAGGACAGGCATCTGCTGCGGATTCCAAAGTCGCAAAGGGGTTGATGAGCTCTGCGTATGTGTGCGTGAGAAAAGAGGGGGGAAGCATTCTCTGTGCACACATATTTACTGTATGCTGTTATCATCACAACATCTTCATGCCATGCTAGTATAGCTATCACCATTGGTCCAAACTATCCAACTAACTCGTATGTAAATGCTGTCAGTGAGTACTGACATCAGGGCTATAGTTCAATGAAGGGTGTTGTCCTCTGGACTCAGTAGTTTGTGAAAGAGTCATCGCGGTTGGTTTTAGCCTCTTCATTATGTTTGTATGTTGAATGGTTTCAGCTGGAATCGTAGAACATTCAGTTCATTCAGTTGATCCAAACCCAAGTCATTGGACCTGATAGTGTTTGCAAGGAAGGCTGAGACTTTGATAGTCCATCTTCATGTCACGCTGTGGTGGCTCTGGGTACGAATATGGATTTAACAAAGGGGGAAGGGTTTAAAAACACAGAGTCATTCTGCCGTTAACAAAAAAATTGAAAAATGAAAAAAAAAAAGCTTCACATCGGTCTGTACCTCACCATCACTGTTATCCCTGTTACTCCGCCCTCCACTCACGCTGTCCAATCGCTTGCCTTCACCATCCAGCCCCCCCCCCATTTCAATTGGTCCATCCTGCTCAAGTATGACTCAGAAAGGTGTGTCAGTCTACCGTGTGAACCAGCACAGTGTGTGGCTGTGTCTTATCATGCTCAGTCATTATGAAAGATGTCATGTTTTCTTGTTTCTTTGTCTATATTGTTTATCCTGGACTCCTCGAGGTGCTCTGCTGCTCCTCTGTCCCCCCGTTTGATTAATTTCCTTTCTCTTCTCTTACCTGTCCTTGGTTTTTAAGGAAGGCAGCAGAGCATTCAGGGATTCCAGCCAAATACTTTTGTTTGGTCCTTTTGAAGTAACTGTTTATGTTGTCCCTTGTTTCTTTAGACTCTGTGTTTGCTGGATTTTAAAATTGGACGTCCCAGTCCCCGACATTGGATGTTGACAGATTTCTTTTTCCTGGCAGACACCGAGTCTCAAGGTTTACTACTGAGCCATTCAGCATGAAGGACAGGGGCATAAAAGCAGCCGCCGCATCCAATCAAGCTGCTGCTTCCCAAATGTGTAAAAACATTAATGTTTCCCTCTGACGTTTTGCTCCTTTCAATTCATGTCTTTTACCTCTCAAGTGCATTGTTGCTGCTTTTACAGCCCGTGCCCTGGTCTTCCTTTCACAACCATTCTTTTTTTTTATCACCCAGGATTCAAACTTTAGTCTCTGCATCTCATCTTTAGCTTCACCTACATCAATCTGCGATTCATATCATAGTATTCAGGACATACCACACAACCAAAGGGTCTCCAGGCGTAATGAGAGGAGATCCAGCCAAACAGCAGCCATTGCACCAGTGAATCGAAGCCATAGCAGTGTCTCCTGTTGTTTTGAGTCGACAGTATACAACATCCTTTCAACCACCCCTCCGCATTCCGGTCAGCTGTAGGTCCACCGTGTTCCAGACCCATGCTCACCCACACGGTCACAGTATCCGCCATAGTGCTGTGGTGTGACTGACTCATCGGCCCCACAAGCTGAGAGCTGCCTCTGTATTTCCCAACAAAGATCGACTCGGAAATGTATGGAATATGTTTTTGAGCGTGGTCGCGTCCAAAAGCAACTCCCAGACCGATTCCTCAACCTTTAAAGCTGAAGAGATGAGGAAGGCAGAGGTGAGTACACAGCAGAAGGACAAAGGTGGAGGAATGATGCTCTCGGGAGTTGCTATTGGACAGGGAATTGGTTACGTCTATTTCTTTTTCATAGACCACAGGCCGATTTTCAGCAGGGGCTTAGATCTCCTTACTTCACGCCCAGTGTCCACGGGATGCGGCTGCTGCACGTTCCAGCTGTGCTCCAGCTCAGCCCTGCAGCCGCCACAGTTCCATACTGGTGACATCATGGACATTATTCAAGCAAATATATATATATCTGCGAGTAAAAGATATTTTGTGGCTACTTTTAGGAAAATCCCCTCACTAACCAGAGTATAGAAACACAACCTTTTACTATTTATAATTGCATTCTTTCTCCCAAGCGCCAGTGCAGCAGTACAGCTTAGGAATGCGTGATTAACGTGTAATTGTATATGTCAGCTGCAAATACGTTATATCAAAACTATTCCATACTTGCTCCAAGTAAAATGCCATTTATTTTCTGAATAGAGATTTTGATTAGCATCCAGTAAAGTTAGATTTACCACAATCAAAGAGATTGGAAAGGGACCCTTTGCTGTGATTTATGGGAGGTGTCATTCTCCCATCTTTTATTTAGGGTTTGTTGTTAAACTTAGAAATCCAACTGCTGTGGTCATGATTCATTGGGCAGCGGGTCATCTTAAAAACAAAGTTAATTTTTGGAAAGTCATTGGAGAAAATGAAAATGAAGTTTCTTTCCAGGGCCACAGCTGTTCTAAAATGGGTAATGAGGGTTAGTCCCAAACGAGTAGATGCCGCTGATTAAAAGGCAACTTCTGTTTTGCAAACATCTGTTTATAAGAAGCAGACTGCATCTGTCAGGGACGTTTCCCCATGATGCCTTAATCTTAGGAGAAGTGGTTCCTCAGGTGAGAAATATTGAGCCTGACAGTTAGCTTTTTTCACTCTTTTATTATCTCATCATCTGTCACATGTCCTCTGATGTAAAACAACCCCCAGTTTTGTTAAAACAAAACTTTACAGACGAAAGGGCCAGTGCAGGATATTGTGAATTCTTCTGCATTAAAACACGTTAGTCATAATAACGAGAGGAGACTGAACAAAGACTGTTTCAGACCGGCCTGTATCCGTCCCACTCCTCACCGACAGCTCAGAGGTTTATTTTTCTTAAAATATCATATTTTCTCATTCTTCACTGATTGTTATGCTTACAAAACACTCTAAGAGTGAAAAAGCTGACCTGACCTAGCTGTACACCAACAAACAGTAAAACGCTTCGGCTTTGGGAATTCCACAGAGTTAAAATATGAGATCTAAGTCCCTGTGAGATCATGGTCCTGAGCGCTCTGTTCAACGTCCAGTGAATTATTGTAAGATGTGAGGATGCAGAGGCAGGTGGTGACCCCTCTGTGTCGTCACTTCCACCCTTGTTCATGGTCAAAGTGATGTCAGAGCCGAGAGAGGAGGCTCCACCTGCCACATCAGTGAAGGGCGGGGGGACAGCGAGGGAGCAGGAGCTAGCGTAGTCTACATTACACAATAGTAATAAAATATATTCCACTCCTCATGAAGAGACGCTCACCTCTTTCCCCTGTGGAGGAGAGTGAGAGCTGCGGAGTTGCAGCTCATCCAAGTAATTTCACTTTCTAAACTTTCACCTTTTCTTCTGTAACTTAATTCCCTCCTCCCTCCTCTGGAGATGAGCTGAACTTTAGCCAAAAGGTTTCTGTCTATCTTTTCCCTTAGCTGTTGTTCGGTCTTGCCCTCCCTGTCCCGTCCATAATATGAAGACAAATGCTTAGTTACTCCTCAAATTACATTTTTTATAGCCCATATTATTCAGATTTAGTCTGCCTTATATTTTTTCCGAGATGTATATAGGACACATGCTATAGAAGGAGTTGCGTCGACAGCACCATTAGATAAATGAGGGAATTTAGAAGAAGAGGCAAAACAAAGGCGGCTGCTGTTGTGTGTGAGCGCGCCTGTCTGCCTCAGCTCGTCGTGCACCTGCACACACTAAGTAGAGCAGAGTAAAAATAACGCGTGTTCATCTAAACATGATGGAGGAGCTTGTAAATAGGAACCCCCGCTGAATGAACCCAGTTGGTGCATCCCTCAAGGGCCATGCCTCGAACTGCCTGGATTCACAGACCTCTGCCCAGACTTACCCAAGGCGCTGTAAACATGCTTTATCACTGTCTCCTCAGTGAAATGTTCATAAAAAAGCTTTACCTCATTCATTAAAAAGCTGCTGATAAGATGAGCGAGAGTCGGTGCCAACACGATCCCGAGGTGCAAAAAGAGCAGAACGGGATGCCAACCGGTTTCCGTGTGTGCTCATGCACCGAGGCAGAGCCGGCTCACCACAAGCCAAATTTTTTCCAACTTTCTGGCACGCACATCTCTGTAGGAGCTCAGGAGCAGTCGGGCTCTGTCGCTAGCAGCCCTGTGGTTCAGCCAGCATTCACCTTCCTCTCCCCAGTTGTGTCACTATCAGTCATCACCAGCAGGCACAAAATAGCCGACCCCCATTGACCTACACAGAATAATTAACTTGAAAGCATTCAGTGGCGCAAGGGCCTTTGCCAAAACTCAGTGCCTGACAGTGCCATTTCTTCGCCAAAAACCATAGATATATATAAAGAAGGACAATGTGCCTGCTCTTCAAAAGTGAAGCCAGAGCAGCTTGATTGCCCCCTGGTGGCTGGCTGCAGTATAGATCATACGCCTGGCCCCTGTTGAACCTGCTTTAATTGATTCAAGCTAAGTAAAAACTCATATTTATTTATGTAGGACCAGAGCTGCAGGTCAAGTCAAGTCCATTCCATTTGGGTAGATACAAGATATTATATTTTTCAAGGCAAGAGCAAATAAAAGAGCTTAAGAATATTGAAGATAAGCTGTTATTACTGATTGGCCAAAACCTGAACACGTTGTACTTCCATTAACAACAGAATAAAGTTGTTGTTTTTTTTGATGACACACATTCGAATCCCAGAAGTTGCAGATATTTTCCATCAGGGACAGTGGGGTATATTTATTTTAATGCACTGCCCACTCAGCACTCCTCTCTTATTCCCTGAGGTTCTCCAGTGCGAGAAGGAAACCACAAGACATGCAGCATGAACTGCACACACACACACACGCACACGCACACACACACACACACACACACACACATGACCTGTCATGGGACTCAGCTCAGCTGCAGCCAAAGCAATACACCTGGGCTAATTGGGCAGAGTTGGATTACTCACAACACCCAAAGGACTCTTGGCTCCTCAATGTTCGCATATTTCTGTGTCATTTGCTTTTTACCCATAGCACCTCCTTCACTGGTGGAGCAATAAGGTTATAGATAGATATAGAGCGAGCCTCCTCTCTCCTCCTCCTCGCCCCCCAGCCCACCCATCCATCCTCTGTGGATGGAGGAAGGAGGTGAGGAACAAGGTGATGGATGAGTGTGGAAAACTTTGTCTCTCGTGTTATATCCGAGGGAGGTGGAGGAGAACGTGGGGGGAGGCTGCAGTCGCACGGCGATCAGGGAGGCGATGGGGAGAGACGACCAAATCTCCAGACCCATATATTCCAACAAGAGACTTTGCCTCTCACACACACACACACACACACACACACACACTGAGACATTTAGCAACGCTGCTTATCTGCCATCACACTCACTCAGGGGAGAGTCAATTTAAATAAGTGTTGATCTGAGGAGAGGAGATTTGATTTGATTAGTCATGACTGCAGACCACAGGAGAGCGTGGCTGGAGTCTGTCGACCCCCCCCCCCCCCCCCCCCCCTGGGGTTTGTTCCCCCCCCCCCCCCCCCCCCGCCCATTGTATGATCTGCCTCCCTCCCCCTTGTAATCTCCGTACGTCTCTTTTCTTACTGTGAGTCAGCCATCATAAGTGCTTATAACACGTTTACAGTGTTTACAGTGTGCACGGAGGTGTTGTCACGTTCCTCTAACCACTTTTTTTTTATTTTTAAAGCAGCTTCCGTGACTCCGCTCGACAAACACAGCAGGGCAATTGTGCAGCTTCCCAATGTATATGCTCCTGTCTCACTTTATGAACTACCTCCCCGTCCCTCCTCCTCTTCCTCCTCCTCCCCCACACTCCCTGCAACCCCCCCACCCACTTCCCACTTCCAACAGAAGCTCAGAGTAAACCCTACTACTCCGATTACTCCCCCACCCGACTGCTCATCCACAAGATGTGCACCAGCCACTACCTGGACCTGTTCATCACCATCGTCATCGGCCTCAACGTCATCACCATGTCCATGGAGCACTACCAGCAGCCCCAGGTCAGAGGGAAGGGGAGGCAGGGGAATCCTGGGCTGTTGATACGTTCTAATAATTATTTCATTATTTAAAATGGCTCCCAGAGGTTGACTTGTGCTCTTGAGCCCAGCAACAAATTTGTTTGAGCCTTCTGGGCTGAAGGAAAATGTGACATCATAGTCATTCGGCTGCAATGCAGTCTTCAGATGGAGGTGTCCATTCTTAGACAGCCTGGAGGGATTCTATAGAATGCTGAATACAGTGGTTAGTTGGGAGGAATGTCATGGTAACGACGTTGGACAGGCAGTTACGTCATAAAATAGTTGATTAAAGATACGTGTCACTGTCAGCTGGTTAGAGACGTTATTTATCCGATGGCCACCCGCAAGGCTTTTTGTGAAATTCCTGCTGGTGACCAGTTCTCTCCATGTCTCTCATTTAAAGGTCAGTTTTTACACGCACATGAGCACTGTAGAATTCTCCCACAGGCTGGAACGGACACTTTGATTCTAATGGCCTTTTCATGGAGAATGAGGGAGGGCGATATGAGGGATCTATTAATGGAACAGCTAATTTTGGAGAGAAGGACAAAGTTTAAAAAATGGACTCTGTGCTGTGCCTTGGGAAGAATGCAAACGCAGGAAAATTGTATATTTACAGCAAAAAATATAAACCATCGTAAACTGTTAACCAAAAAAAAAAAAAAAATTGCAAATTTCAAAAAAAGATTGATGAAAGCCACAACAGCTCACAACTCCCTGGGAAAATAACACAATATTTAATTCTGGGTTTACTGGCTTGTTAAAATTGATTCTGGTGCAGTTTGTTCAAATCTAACAATTCCAATCTGTGCTCTCCCAGGAGCTGAACGAGGCGTTAAAGATCTGCAACTACATTTTCACCCTCATCTTCGTCCTGGAGTCCGTCTTCAAGCTGGTGGCCTTTGGTTTCCGACGCTTTTTCAAGGACAAGTCAGTATTTACACAACAGCTTCCGAAAGTGACAATGTGACCTTTTCCTGAACGCCTCCGACCTCGACCACGCGGCGAACCCAGATAATCGTCGCACTCCAGGTTTAGGGGCTTGACATTTAAGCGGGCGTGTCATTCAGATAGATTTGTTTAAAAGGTACCGTTCTATAACCCCTGAGTCATGTGGAAAATCTGAGGCAGGGTTCGGAGAACTCAAATGAGCTATTTTTTTTCCCAAGGTGCTCCGTGCACGCTTCTCAGCATGGCCTGTATGAATACAAACAGCCTTGTTAAAGACTCGTAAAAAATGCTGCCTTAGATGATTTCATAGCTTCGAAATCTCTGGCTTCCTGCTGAAAACCACACAATAATGCACAAACATGTACAAGCACACATACATGAATACACACACAAACACCCCCTCATAGTTTTTGGACCAAATCTGACCACCAAGGGCTCCATGATGTCCATTCCCTTTGCCAGAGCAGACCATTATCCTCTTTTTGCTGTGCCTTTGGCTGCAATGCACTTTGATATTACCTCAATTCACACAGATACACACAAACAGATAAACACAACATTCGGCCAAGACCCCCAGAGGACTAATTTTACAGGCGTGTTGAATTTTAAGTTGATTTTGTGTTTACTTGTGCACTCTGAGTATCTAAATGTGGACATGAGGGACTGAAACAACAGAATAGACAAATCTGATTAGCACGACCACCTACAATCTTCAGTTTTTCTAATTTTTTTTTTTTTTTATTACAAACACTCCGTCCACATCCATTGCTGAGGAAATAAGATTTGAAGTCACAGAGCTTCCCACTGACTGATTTGAATGCTCCGTATCTCTCTTTACTTTATTACTGCTGCTTTGTCAGCCTTCTTCGTGACACTAAGATAGTGTCTTCTGTGCACTTTCATCCCGAAAATGATCAGTATCCTGTGGATGAATTGAGTTTTGTCGCTTATTTCTGTTATCTCTGGACCACTGAAAACCCCAAATCTCAAAAATTCCAAAATCAGCACTGCACGGTTGAAAAGTTGCACGAAGTTTCGCGGCGCCACAGAAACACGCGCCGTGTTTCCGAAAAGTCACACTCGCAAAGGCGTCTTTATTTATAGCGTAGACATTTTGCATGGTAGCATCTAGTCTCAAGTGTCAGCGCCAAAATTGTTCTGTGCAAGCGAGCACCTTTAATTTAATACGTTTGTGTCCCATAAGTTTTAAATGGCCTTGAGATTGGCAGCTTGGAAACCTGTCTGCCTGAGAGAAACTACAATGGTAGAACTTACCTGCACTGAGGGCCAACAGTCCACTTTAAAACCACATTTAAATTCACAAGATGCAGACTTTGATTTGGATCTGAACCAAATTGCGCACACTCAATCAATCCCCTGAAGATTAATTTAGTATTTTCAAATTATTCTGCATCTGCCCGTTGATCCAAAATACTTAAAATCACAGATGAACAGAAATGTGTGTGTGTGTGTGTGTGTGTGCGTGTGCGTGCGCAGGTGGAACCAGCTGGACTTGGCCATCGTGCTGCTGTCCATCATGGGCATCACTCTGGAGGAGATTGAGGTCAACGCTTCACTACCCATCAACCCCACCATCATCCGCATCATGAGAGTGCTGAGGATCGCACGAGGTATGGTCTCCTCAACCCCCCTCCTCTATCCATCCATTCATCCCTGGATCCTCCTCACTCTCTCTCACAGACTAAGGTTCCAATCTCCTTTACTGTACCGTGCTTTTACGATGCCTTATGAAGCAGCCACATTCCCGGGGACTCCCCTCTTTTGTCATGTGTGCGCGGCGGGATGCGGCAGGGTTGGGGCAGGGTGTGAGCCGACCAGATGGCACCGAAATGTTAGCTGACGAACGCAGCACTGAGATGGAACAAAGAGTAGGAGGAGCAAGAGGGTGAGGAACAGAATTCTAGGAAGATAGCACAGGGTGAGGGAGAGTCGATTATAACAGGAATTAAATTAAGACTAAGAGATAATTGAGAATCTAAAGGAGGATGAAGAGCATGTGATGAATATGTTTGGACCTCAGAATAGAGTATAGGAAGATGGAAAGAGGAGCCAAGTGATGGCGGTTGTGATGGAGGGACAGAGGACAGGGTCTGTAGGTGGGGGGGGGGGGTTCAGCAGGAGGAAGGTGGATGCCTACACTCCCTGTGTGCTCGGTGCTGATTACAGTGGAGGCGAGCACGGAGGTAGCAGAGGAGAGAGGAGCTGGGAGGAAGAGGAGATAAGACAGGCGAGGGAAGCTCATCTGTTTTGTCTGATTACTAAATGTATAATAGAAGAAGAAGAAGAATCCAGAAAATCATTATTGATTACGGCGCCACAAACGTGTGATGTGGGCTACTTTTATATCACCATGCATATTATATAAGGACTGAATGAGCTGTAAACATTGGGCACTGAGAGCTTTATTTATTAAAGTGCTCGATGTAAACAAGATACAATTAATGCTAAATGATCTGTGTTTATATATTATATATATGTATATGTATATATATTATACCTACTGAAAGAGCTGCACCATTCACAGATTCACACACATTCTATGTGAATGACTTTCTCTCCCATACATCACTCACACACTTTCAACACGGCCGTAAGGGGCAATTTTGGGTTTCAGTATCTCGCCAGTAGACACTTTGGTTCCCAGAATGTGGGAGACGGGGGGGGGATCAAACTCCCGACATTCCGGTTGGTGGAACGACCAACGCTCCAGCTCCAAGGAAATCATTAGGACGAAAACAGAGACGCTCTGTCATGACCGACTCAGCCCACCAGGCCAGATTGGGAATTAGCTCAGTGGTTCTAGTGGTTTTCCCAAATAGCCCAGATTTTGCCTCCAAAACTAAGGAGATAACTTATTACTTCATGCAGAGAGGAACACGATGAATTGTTAACATGTAGGGAGTACAGCTATTTGCTGATATATGTACTACTTAGTACTGTTATATAAAATATAAGAACCAAGCAAATGTACTTTTGACATGTCACATTAGGATTTTGTTTTTATTACTTTCCCATGAGTGAATATGTGGACTGGGGATGTGATAAAATATGAGTATTAGATGTTTAACCTCAAGGCCTCAAGGTTTGTTGTTCATTAGTGTTTTACCTCTACTATTCCATCCATCTGTATGTATAATCTCATCCTTGTTTGTCCTCATCAGAGCCCTGGAATCATTCCAGTGATCCAAACAAGTTATAACCTAGGCTATGATGCTGTAATACTAGGGCATATCTGACTCCACTAATAGTAGGATTCCATTCTATGTGAGCACAATGCATCCTTTCTTACTCTTGCTTTCTCTTATTTTCTGTGTCCTCACAGTTTTGAAGCTCTTGAAGATGGCGGTGGGGATGAGAGCTTTGCTGGACACTGTTATGCAAGCCCTGCCTCAGGTACACAGTCAACTCTGTGAAATCACATCCACTCCTCTCCTCCTTCCTCACGCTGCCAGGGAGCCGATCTCTCACAACACATCCCACAGATGCTGTTCCTAAAATTACATCTCAGAAGCTCATCTTTTTTTGGGATGCATCCTTCAGTTTCGGGGTGTAGTCTTTTCCCATGAGCTCTACGCCAGCTCTAGGGACCCTTATTTGCATGATCAGCCTCCTGCTGAGGCTGAGAAGCGAACATAGCTTGAGGTTTTCTTCTGAGTGATGGTGGGTGGATTTGAGGATGACGGAGTTGGTAAATTAGAACAAGTTCCAAAGTGTTGGTGTGGAGTGAAAGTATAACACAGTGTTCCCAGCATTCTTTGATTCGGCATCTTTGTGCCTCACAGACCTTGAGTCTTGTTTCAGGTTAATTCCTCCTCAAACTTCTCCAAAGTGTTCATAAATAATAAATCCAGCAGGGGGTGGGAGAGGTGTGTGTGCTGATTAGCATTAAGTGTAGAAGAGAACCCAAAACACTTGCCATACCTAAATACACATCTGTGTCAAAGTGGTCTTGCCCTCTTAGTTGGCTGTGTAACAGAATAGGATGTTATTCAATAAAGTCTTAATATTAGACATGTGTTTTGATAACAGGACAAATAGCCCACATTATCCTTTTATCTGCTTGATTAGGGAAATTAGCCCAAAAGCTTTAGAGAGGAAGTGCCAGTTGTCTTTGAGGCATCTTTTTCATCCGTCTGACACACACTGATCCAACGTGCAGAGGAAGCCACAGCTCGCCTGGTTATGGTTTGTTAGCAAACTTTCAACAATGGCTCTCTCAGGGGAGGGGCTTAGTCAGTTGCTGGAGCATGTTTTTTCCCTTGGTGCTTTGCAGCCCTTTGTTTCTCTCTGGAATGAGCTGTTTGTTTGTCCCTTGTTGTTGGTTTATTTTGCTTAGAACGTCTGTCCTCCGACTAATCCCTCTCCCATCCTGTTGTCTCTCTGCAGGTGGGGAATCTGGGTCTTCTCTTCATGCTTCTCTTCTTTATCTATGCAGCGCTGGGAGTGGAGCTCTTCGGCGACTTGAGTAAGCACACGTGCCACATGCACGGAGGCGGCAGGGCAGAGCAGAGGAAGCTCTTCAAATTAAATCGCTTTGCAGGACGCTTTTTGTTTAAATAGCATATTGATCTCTGTGGCTGGTCGCTCTCAGAGTAATGAGATGCTGCTACGGATATTATCACAGTGTTGGAACAACGTTTAAGCTGTGAACGTCTCTCCATCTTTCTGTCTCTCGATACCCCCACCCCCCCCACCCACCCGTCTCCTCCTTTCTCTCCTTCGTGGCCACAGTCTGCGATGAGCTCCACCCGTGCGAGGGTCTGGGCCGCTACGCCACATTTAAAAACTTCGGCATGGCGTTCCTGCTGCTCTTCAGAGTTTCCACCGGAGACAACTGGAATGGAATAATGAAGGTGAAACTAACTTTGAAGTTTGTGGTCGTGAGCACATGCGTAGACAAAAGCAGGATAACAAAGAGGCGGGTTTGATGCTGATGTGTTGGTATGTCATGGAGGCAACCGGCCCCCTGTTGCACATGACTGGCAATCAGGGATGGCTGTACCGAATTTCATGGTAATCCTTTGCAATAGTACTTGAAATATAGGACTGACAGGAGACTTGCATGAGTTTTTAATTGGGGTTTTCTTCCAGGACACACTAAGAGACTGCGCCCACGACACCAACACCTGCTACAACACGGTGGTCTCTCCGATCTACTTCGTCTCCTTTGTCTTGACCGCCCAGTTCGTCCTGGTCAACGTCGTCATCGCCGTCCTGATGAAGCACCTGGAGGAGAGCAACAAGGAGGCCAAAGAGGGGGCGCTGCCCGAGGCAGACTTGGAGCTGGAGCTCCAGGCAGACGTGGGAGACATGGCAACACGGTCGCCCCAGCTCAACCCTCTGGCGCTGGGAATGGACCGGTCGAGCACTGGGGGCTCGCCCTGGAGGTTCCCCGGAGGAGCGGACAGGGAGCAGGAGCGGGACGGACCGATGGACACTGCTGACATAACCAGAGATTCAGTCGACATCAGCACAGACCCCCCTTCTCATCTCGATCCCCCACTGGAGGTATGAAATCTTTTGCATTTGCTTTTTACTTTTTGTGTCCAGCGCCAACGAGGCTGGTGTTTCTTGAGAAATATTGCATTTCAGAATAGAATAAACAGGACCAGTTCAGCTCACGTTATAGCTCTGTACCACTACCTTAACCTCCACAAACACGTGCATGTATTGCCATGATCAGATCACTCTCCATATTAAACACGGCCAGATGACTTCGAGGTCACAGCGACGGCTTCTCCTCTGTCTGCACAGCATCCCGTGTCGAATGACAGATGTTCTGCTGTCACTTCCTGCTAGGGGCTACGAGGCTGTTCCCCTGACTGATGTCCCTGATCATTAACAATGACTCTGATGCAAACCATTAGATCACTCTCTGGGCCAGAGTAGGGGGACACTGAAGCTGAAATAACGCTGTTCGCTGTCTAAGGTTAGAACTATAGTAACCCAGAAGTAAACAAAATCTAGCGGACGTGGCCACAGAAGGAAATACTCCCAGTCTGGCAACTTTTCAGAATGTAAGCAGATTCATTCACATATAGTGTATCCAAAAGCACCGACTTATACCAGGATGGCTGACAGTGTGTGTGTGTGTGTGTGTGTGTGTGTGTGTGTGTGTGTGTGTGTGTGTGTGTGTGTGTGTGTGTGTGTGTGTGTGTGTGTGTGTGTGTGTGTGTGTGTGTGTGTGTGTGTGTGTGTGTGTGTGTGTGTGTGTGTGTGTGTCTGGCCCCTGTAGAGGACATGCCAGTCATAGATAGGTCACAGTGCCATGGGAAAGCTGGACCACGGGGTCTTGTTGTTCGCTCCGGCAGCTATTTCCAGACAGCCGGGATGTTTCTGAGGAGAGGAAATAGAGGTCTCGCTGCTGTTATGTTTACGCTCTCAGAAGTTATCCGTCTTCCTCGACTGCTCCTCCTAAACATGTGTACTCTGCCATGGGGAGAACCGGGTCTATTGCAGTGCTGTATTGCCCCCTAGTGGGTATAAATGGTAACAGGTCAGTGAACGTCAGAGAGGATGAGGCTAAATATATATTCATTTAGTAAAACACAAGCTCAAATTAGTATTTATGTATAAGCAAGTCCTCCTACTGTGTGTTTCTTTATCTTTTTTCTGTTTGTAAATGTTTGTTTCTGCCTGATCGACTGCCTTTCTCTCCTTTCTCTGTGCTCCATTCTCTTATTCATCTGTCTCCACTTCTTTCTCCCTCTCTTTCTTGTCCTTAATTTTTTTCTCTCCCTCCATCTCTCTGCATTATCCAAGTTTGTCCAGCGGAGAGTGCCGTTTGACTCGGTCTCCCTGGTCATCCAGGGTTCAATGGAGGGAGAGTTGAGTCTGATGGACAACCTGTCCGGCTCTATCTGCCACTACTACGCGCTGCCCCCCAAGCCCAGCAAGCACAGCTCCGACAAGAAGGTCAATAATCTGCAGTAACACCTCCTCCACTTCATGCTTCAAACTTATCTTCAATCAGTAGAACTCTGCCAGTAAGAATGAGAAGGAGAGTTAATTACCTGGAGTTGTGTTTCAGTATAAAGTTGATCTGTTTTTACACAGAATCACCAGAAGTCCCTGCACACCTACTATAACAGGGCCCCCTAGTGGCTGTTGAAGTTACAACAGGAAAGATGGAAGTGATTTTGTAATAAGGCCACGTATTTTGACTTAAATTACTGGGTTGTTTTGTTTGCATCAGAGGATGCTAACAGTGTATCGGTGGCTTCCCCTCACTACACCAGAAACACTTGTTTTAAGTTGGAGAACTGTCTCTGTTATTAGAGATGTTAGGTTTTGAAAATAAACCAAACTTTTTTGGTAATTTGGATGAACTGACCCTTTAAATCACGATGATAAAGTGAAGCGTCATCTCCATAATTGGCAGGATTTGCTTTTTTGTAATGCAACTAAAGTTGAATGATTCCATACCAGAGTAAAAGTCTTGAAGATGGATGAGTTTTATGGTCTGGTTTTAAAGCGTTCAGACAGTCAGACCCATCATTCTGTCTGCACAACTTCATTTCATCATCCAGAGTGAAGGCATGCGATGTGATGTTGGTTGAATGTCCTGCAGCCCCGCATCTCCTCCAGGCATTCCTCCACACTGGATATGTCTTTTCCCTTTCCAACCGTCCCTGTTGCCCACCACAGCACAGTCCATCATCCCCGGCCTCAGCCATGATCTCATCCCCTCACTTACCCTCATTGAAGCCTGGCAGGTCTCTGGCCTGTTCGCTCCGTCTGTCTCGTGTGTCTGCACGTGGGCGTGACATGTTTGTTGTGTTTACGTGTAATGTAATCAGTCGCCGTGAATCGACGACCCAGCGAAACCGCTTCCTTCAGCTCACAGATGAGGATGCTCAGTCGATCAGCCATGGATCACCGAGATCTCTGAATAATGCATCTGGGCACACAGTTTCCTCATTGGAAGGCAAATTCTAGCCAATTGCATTAGCATTGCAAAAAAACCCTCAGTCTCTAAAAGCTTTAAATGGGGTTTGATGTTATTACCAGACACCAGAAGCCACCTCTCCCTCTCTCTGACTCATTCACATGTGCTGGCAGAGACGTTTTCCATTGACTTTCTGCAGAGATGGCTCATTAGCCTGTCAGAGAGCTCTTCCCCCCGTTAAAACCGTGCCAGGCCAAACACACAGCAGATAGAACCACACAAGTTTAACCCTGAGAAGTTCTTTAGAATGATAATGCTTTTGAGCCCCATGTTAAAGTGTGGGCGTGTAGATGAATAATTAAATACAACCCAGTCCAATAAATGTCAAGTAAATATGTTGGCTTTGTTTATTTTTCTGGGTCTTCACTGGGAGATCGGCAACGTCCCCCATCGTAACAATCTCCACCTTAACGCATCCCCCCTTCACCAGTGAGCTTTTATTTTGAAATGGCCACACATAAACATGCAATGTGAATTAATCTTCTTAACATGCTGGTGTTCACCTGATTGTAGAACTGACCCTGCGTGTGTGTGTGTGTGTGTTCATGTGATGATGTGATGATTCTGTTTTTTAGATGTTATTTCATGTATGTATTTTCCAGTTAGGTTCTCACTCTTTGTAGTGTCCTTATTCATGTGTCTGTGGACTTTCTTCGCTCACCAGCCGTTGTCTCTTCCTGCCTAGATCCCTCTAGCGGAGATGGAGGTTCTGTCTCTGGCCTCGGAGAAATCCTGGTCGCTAGCTCTGACAGACGACTCGACCCCCGACGATTTTAACCCCCTCTTTCTAACCAGTCTGGACTGCAATGTACTGACAGTTCTTCTCTTTCTCGTTGTCCATCCCTCTTCCTCCCCACTGCAGTATCTCTTGCCCGGGTCCTTCCAAAGCCACTTGTCCCCAGACTACACTCACACACTGGATCCATTCATTAGCTGAAGAGACACACTGGACCGACTGTCCCAACATGGCACGAATCATCATCACAGCCAGTGGAAAGAATAGTTAACAGCCTGCTTTTCAGCCCATTGCCTTTTTTGACAAATGCGAGGGGACGCCAGAACACCATTTAAGTGGTTTAAAGGTTTTTTTACAACATCCAATTATAACATCATAACTGGCATAAACTGTTGTATTTAATATCCACATCTAGCTAATAGAATGAAGTGGTCGTACACCCTCTGAAAGTGTCTTCAACCACGAGATGAATAGACTCCAGTCCACTCATTAATTTCTCACACATATGCCTCCTCCTCCTCCTCCTCCTCAGAACCGATCTATACGTCCATCCATGACGCCATGTCATTGAGGGAAAGGACATCCTCTCTGTGTAAATTGAAAATGAATTAAATGTCATCAGCGTGTCAGTGTATAATTACCCATGGGCCCGGCTCTGTAATGTCCTCCCCTGAGAGGGGTCACGTCCTCCCCGGCCAGGCATCGATTCATGCGTCATCTGCCTCAGATGCAGAAAACCGCAGCCAACACATGACCTGAGGTCACAGTTAATGAAATACAAATACAAACAAAAATCAATCAAAGCCATGTCAGTGTAGAGGTAGAGGAGGACAGGTGGCGTTGAAAGACCCTGGTGAATCTAACTTATGTGCCCTCCAACTTTCTCATTCCACCTTTCCAGCCTGGTGTGTGTACCTCTTCAGTCCAGTCCAGTAGAGTAGTAGTACGCCTCCTCACCTGCCAGTCTGCAGTTTTCTCTCCTCTTCCCTTTTCCTTCTCCTCTCTCCTAACCCCCTCTGTCCTGTTTCTTCTCTTTTTCTTTTCCTCAGTATGTTTCCTATGTGCTTTACATGTTGAGTCCACGTCTCTTCTCCTGGTCTTCTTCTGTGCTTGTCCCGTGGTGTAGTTGTGGTAGTTTTGGGTTGTAACGTGTGCTGGCGCTCCAGTGGGTCAGGCTGCAGGTCACTGACCTCGCTGTCACACAATCAAGAAACTGAAACCTAGTTTGGGGGGTATACGTGCTAAAAGAACGAAGGGAATTGTAATCCAGTGCAGTTTCTGTGATCTGTGGCAGCTCTGTGCCAGTCCAAAGATCCCTCCATGCCTGCTGACGATCACTGCCTCTTTGTGCTGTATAGAAATGTCAGTGAGCGTGTGTGAGTCCCCCCGACCCCCTCCGGCTCCACAGGGACCCTGACACTCTTGTCCCTCCCTCCCTGCAGACGGAGCAGCTCGACCCTGGGGAGCCGCAGAGGGACAACCTGCTGAGCGTCAGGAAGCCGACAGTGGGACGCACGCACTCCCTGCCCAACGACAGCTACATGTTCGTCCCCCTGCAGCCCTTTGGCCACACGGCTGCGGCACAGCTTCTAGGACAGGGGCCCCAGCACATACAGGGCTCCCATAGGTCCCATTCAGGTAAACCAGCACCTCCCAGTGGCCCTGTAGAGCTTCACAGCATGGACCCAGCCCTAACTCCCATTCTTGCTGTCTATTGCAAACAGGTTTTTGCTCATGACCCTCAGGTTTCATACCTGTGACTGGCAGAATGAAACATAGTGCATGTTCACGTGACCAGACAAAGGTCATCTCCTATGACAGCTGCACACGGTGTTGATGCTTTTACTCCTCTGACCGCTGCGTCCGTGTGTGTGCAGACTCCAGTGCCTCGGTGCGCTCGCAGCCGGAGGAGTTCTCCCAGCAGCTGACGGTTCCCACAGACCTCTTCCGACCCATCAGCCCCCACAGCCACTCAGACTCAGAGAGCATACCACGACTGCCCCCGCCCCGGCGCACGCACACGCTCAGCCGCACGCTCCGCAGACAGGTGAGGGAATTACACTGTGCCGGGTGATCAAGGTCCAGATGCTTTGCAAGTCATACCAAACATTAAAGGTACTTGACTGATTACAGCACTTTCTCGTGGTGAGGAGCAGCTGATCTTGGGATCAGGTGCCAGGGAAAACCTTTTAGTCAGAGTTAAGACGTTGCCTTAACGGACTGGTCATAAAGAATCACAAAACGTCCCGATACTTATGATATCATGGAGCTAGTGGGCGCATCTCATTTTTTGTGAAAACTTAAACTCAATTTAACACAGGCTGATCTTCTCAATATTGCCCATATAAAGTGACATGTAGCCTAATTTTACTGTTTTCTTTTGTTTTTTTAGTTATATTCTTCTAAAATATACCATTATGTTCTTATTATATAGCAAATTTATTCTTCTCCATAAATACTAAGACTTTATCTCCTGAAAATTCCAACTTAGTTTAAAATCAGTTTAAGTTGTTTTGGATAAAATCATCAGACACATTATTGTATTATTATTACATCACTTTACATCACATTATTATTATAATGTAATGTGAAGTGCTGCTGGTTTCAACTTGTGTATTGAATGGCAACAATTTTTGTTTGGTTCCAGACTCTATTTGTATTTATCCAAGAGCGGCCCCACAAAATCAACATTTAAATTATTCAATGTCTAAACACTCTCACTCTGTTTCTTCCTTCTTTCATCTCCTACTCCTCTCTCGTTACTAACCGATCTGCTGTCGGGGACGCTCTGATCTCAGCTCAGCTGGGCCCAAAAGCCGCCCGACCCCGAGCTCCTCCTCAGACACAGATACTCGTGTTTCTGAAAGAGTGGCGAACAGCAGGCGCTAGCCGCCATCGCGCTTTTTCAGAAACGCTGGACTCCATGTTCATCCTCAGAGATGCAGACTAACACACACACACAGGCTTCCCACCTTTTTCCACTCCTTTGTTTCTCATTCGCCCAGATGTTTGTCTTCTGCTAACCATCAGCCACAAAGCAGCTGAGACCCTCCGACAGGTAGATTAACCTGAGAGGACTTTTGTTGGGAATTGGTTAATGTTCTTTTATTCTCGGCATCTGTGGGTTAGCTGAGTGATCAAATGTGTTTATATGCCTCCACTTGTACATCACTGCAAAATATAAAGACTCAGGGAAGTGCTGTCCAGCTGCATTTGGCCATTTTGTACACAGTTACCATAGTGATAGAGCAGTTGTGTATTTTCTATTGTATAATTAAGTGCTTAAAGGTACGGAATGAACAACCACAGTATGGTAGAGTGTCATTCTTTTATTATGTTGGCATTGCTCATGTGTGGCACTGCTGTGGCTGCTGATTGGCCTGGCCTGCTCGTGGCCTCAGTGACCACCAGGGGTCTCTGTGGTCACACTTGTCAGCCTCATGCAGGGAACCCCATGCTTCGAACGCTCTTCTACAAACAACAACATCGGGCCATTACACTCATCCATGCCTCGACCGCCCTATAGATTAAAAACCATGGTTTCATTCGTACCCTTATGAATGAGTGTGTCATGGGATCACGAGGTCATCTTTAGGAGTGAGCCGTCTTCTCTGCAGTAGTTACACACGGTGTTTACCTTCCACCTGTTGGCTCTCACACCCAGCCCTGTGCGGAGGTAAGGATGTGAGCACTGATTTCAGCAACTTCAACTACAACACAACTGCAGCTGTATACAGGGTTTAGTGTGAGAGGTCAAAGGTTAAAGGGTCAGGTGGTCTGGCTCAGGGTTCACTGCGTCCACCAGCTTAATCATTCTGTCCCGAGGAAGACAAACTCTCTCCAGGGCCAAAAACTTCACTGATATGAGCTTTTGATTTAAAAATATTCAACTGGTGCCTTTGATCAGAATTTTAAAGATCCCCTCCAGATGTTTCATGACGAGTTAAACTCATCTGCTTTGAATCATCTAATTCCTCAAGAGATTAAGTTCAGTTTACTGGTCAAGAATTCTTCAAAAGTCTGTGCAAGTCGAACATGTTATGCAAACTTGAATCTGAACTCGGCAGCGTTCAGACTCTGGGACTGAGCTGGTGAGGCCAGAAACTTTGACGCAAACTACCACGTCTCATCTTCATCACCTCACACTAACTAGTGTCCCCTGTCATCTCCCCTGTCTCATCCCCTTGTACACTTGCTCCCTCCCCCCCATCACTCATTTACCTCCATCTCCTTACCCGCCCCCCCCCCATGTCCCGTCCTCCAGGTGGCGGTGTCTGCCGACTCTCAGGAGGCCCTCTGCTCGGGTGGAGGGGAGAGCAATGAAGGACTTGTGAATGTGGCCTCTGTGGGCCTCTCTCCATCTCCCTCCTCCTCCTCCTCCTCCCCCTCCTCCCCCTCCTCTCCCTCGCCCTGCTCCCATCACCCCCAGCAGCAGCAGCAGGAGCAGCAGTCGGCTCCCTGTGCGGTACCTGTCATGCCAGGCGCCTCCCCGAACGCCCAAATCTCCAGCAGCGTGCACACCCAGCACCATGACCAGCACTGCTACGCCTCCTACTCCCCTTCCTCCTCTTCCTGCTGCCCGCCTCCTCCACTTCTACCAATTAGGCCGCATCAGCAGGAGGCCTCGGTGGATCAGGAAGTGTCCCTCATCACCTGCGCGGGGTTGGCTGGCAGGGATGATGTCACGGCGGAGGACAGCAGCGACGGTAATGGTGAGGGTAGCAGCTCGTACGCAGGCTGCCCCGGGAGTCGGAGTCTGTATCTGAGGCAGCTGAAAAGGTTCCACAGCGCTGACACGCAGGGCCACAGCGCCTTCCTGGCCCGCCCCCGGCCTTCCTCCTGGCTCGACGACCCTCGCCGCCACTCCGTCGAGGTGTGCTCCTCGGTGGAGTCCAGCCCCCAGCGCAGCACCGCCTCCACCTCCTCCGGCTTCGTGTCGCGGGCCAACAGCCTGCAGATCCACAGCCAGACCGCCACGCAGACCTCGCAGCCCTCACCTCGGCGCAAGAAGAAGATGAGCCCGCCCTGCATCTCCGTCGACCCACCTGACGGACTGGACACCCAGTCTGGCCTCTACCCTGGGCTCGGGGGCTTAGGGGTGCCCCCTCCACTGCCCAGCCGGGACACCTGTCTGAGGAGGAGAGCCCCCTCCAGTGACTCCAAGGACTCCTTCGACCTGGGCGTCGGAGAGGGTTCGGGACAGGACGGGGGCTCGCCAAAACCCAGCCCCACCCCCAAGCTATTGACTCTTCCCAGTTTCTCCTTTGAGAAGACGAGCTCTGAGCACTGAACTGTCCAACACACACACACACACACACGAATACACACACACAACCACAGCTGGAGGGACCCTCCGCACACACGCACATACACACACACACACACACACACACGATGCACTGTGTGTCTGTGACGGTGATAGTTCTAGTAATAATGCTGTAGAGAGTAATAATGGTGAAACTACAACAAACAGTGAAAACATCCTTGGTTACATGAGGAGTGCAGTACTGTAGTAGTGTGACCATCCTTGTCTTTGTATTGTTACTGCCAAAACAAAACCAGAGAAGAGGAGAACACACGAAACACACAAACTCGACTTCTTCTTCTTCTTCTTCTGCTACGCCTGCATGCCACTGGCTGCAGCTCGACCCCGTGACCTCTGGAGCGGCCTCAGCGCCTGGGATCATGGCGCCCTCTTGTGGTCACCATCTGGACTGCCCGGTGTTGCACAGGGCGGACTTGGGTCAGTGGAGGTACAAAGCAATATGAACGTTTTAGAGACACTATTTTCTTAAATTATTGGGCCATAGTGTTTGTACAGGATGTTGTTTTGTTCGTTTGTTTTCATTTCGATTGTTATTTTAATGTTTTTTGTGACTTTCTTTTTTTTTTAATGTCAAAAATGGTTTGTCTGTCCTTTTTTTTTCACTGTAGGATATTTCTAGCTTTCTTGGTTTATTGAGGAAAGTGAACGTTTTTCAAAGTGCTGAAGACCATGTATTTGTAGGAATAATATATAAATATATATATAAAAAAAGGAGTCATTAAACTGAGCTTGGATTTTTAAGCACATGCAGTAGAGCTGGTGGTTTGATTGTGAAAAGACAGAGGAGGACACCGTGTTCCAGAAAGTATTGTGTGTGTGTGTGTGTTTGTGTGTGTTTGTTTGTTTGTGTGTGAGGACAGGGAGGCATCGCTGCGGACGTCACAGATCAATGTCCACTCACGTTTCCTCTCACAACACTGAGGTGAGACACACAACGTGCACCTGAGCTGCCACTGATGTCCTGGGTAAGCAAAGCCTTATTTCTTTTTATCGGCAGCCATAAACGTGGACGCAAAGAAAACACCTCGATAGGATCTTTCCTGCAAACAGTCTGCTTGCCGTGATCATGGCTCGCTGTAAACCCCCCCCACACACACACACACACCACCACCACCACCACCACCCCCCGAAATCTGCTGAATTCCTGCTGAATCACTTAGTGGAGATTAATGAGGCTATAAAGACTTATTGTTTTACAACATCAGAGATGTCAGAGATGTCAGAGATGGTGATCTGTGGATTAAATCAGTGTCTGTAGAGAGGGCTAATCCAGAGATCCCTCCACGTGGGTGCACGGCAAAGGATGTTCATCCATTCACTTCTCTGATGCACAGCTGGGTAATTGCACTGACGCTCGCTGCCCTCAGAGATCACGCTCCAGTGCTGTGACACCCAGCACCAGGAGATAAAAGTGGTCGCCGCCGAAAACACCTCCTCTGCTTTCAGCTGGGACAAACAGCAGCTGACTGCAGGACTGCAGGAGCACTAATGGAGGCATTACTGTACCACACGTCTCCACTCCACCTCCACAACGCCGGGTGCCTCCAGAAGGGATTCAGAAATGAACACTGATTTTTACCTGAGCTCAATGCCTGTTGATGTTGTAATTCTTAAGAGACAGGTCCTTATCGGGGAAGATTATTGATTTGCATTCAGACATTATGTTTATCCAGCCTTTTTTAAACATTCTGGGAGACTGATGCACCTTCCGTGCTTAGTTTGGTATTCCTCTTCAGATATCTGTCTTCTTTCTCTCGACTTTCAGCTGATTCCAAGTTGCTCTGTCAAAACACAAACATTAAACATGATGATGGTCTCAGAACACACATATATGTACAAGCCCTCAAGCCTTCACCAAATATTTCACATCTGGACCACGTTTCTGGACCCCAGAAGATAAATAAAAAAAATAATAATAATCAAAGTGGACAGTCTCCCTGGATGAATTTTCAGAAAAAAAGTTTGTGAAAGAAGTTGGAGACTCATCCATACGAAATCAGTTTAGAATTAAAATTCCTTAACTAAGCCCCTAAAGTAATGACTGATGTATGAAGATGTGTGCTCACACAAATCACTGATAATTACTGATGACACAGCTTCTCTTTGTATATTTAATCTTGGCTCCAACGTGTGAAGAATTCTCAGCAACGCTACGTAGCTCCTTGTGTGTGTTGTGAGCGGCTGCCTGACGCAGACGGCTCCAGAGAATCGGCCTGTGCAGAGCAGCGTGATCATTTTTTTATTTTGAAAGCAGCCCCAGTTTGTGAGGTTGTGTTTTTGGTGCGTCTGGCCATGAATGATGATGCTCTGACGTGGTTTGGAGAGGGAGTGCAAGAGAGAGAAGGATTTTCATGATGTTGTTCTAATCCCTCGTCCCCAGCAGGCACTTAGAATAAGAAATTTGACTTTAATAAGCTTCAGTTATACAATCGCCCAGAAAGATTCCAAGTGTGTTTCCTTCACCAAGTTTGTTTTAAGCCAGATAACACAAAAACAACTGGACGAAGGGTGCATTATGGGTCAGGAAGTCTGTGCATGGACTCTTTGTAAGAAGGTCCTGGGTTCAGGTCCCCGCCAGAGCCTTTCTGTGTCTGCATGTGTCTGGGTTTCCTCCCACAGTCCATGCATGTCAGGTTCATCTAAATGCAAGACTTGTTCACGGTGAACCCCGCCTCTCGCCCACTGACAGCTGGTTTGGCTCCGGCCCCCTGTGACCCAGTGATGGACAAGTGTTTGAAGATGACACAGAGAAAAATATACTTGAAACTTTACGCCCAGTTTCTTCTTTTTTAATACCTGCTTATTGTTGTCAGTGTAAACACATCGAGTGAGGACTGGCATTTCCAACCTCACACGTAGAATCAACTCAGCGTGAGCCTGACACAATAAATCCTCTTCAAACAGCTCTTCATTCACTCTCACTGATCTTCCTCCTTTTTATCTGCTCTCATATCCCCCACTGATTCTCTCACCTGCGTCCCGATCTGCCAGTGTTCTCATTTTTAATATGGTGCGGCCGACACCAGGGAGCCGCAGCGTTCTGCTGCTGCTGGGTCGATCTTGTTTTTATGAATCAAGCATCCCCTTCTGACACTGACGTCAAACTTTGATCCATGCTCAGGCTGGATACACACACACACAGAGTCCTCCATGAGCCAGTGAACCAACAACGGATGGCTCATTGCCTCTAAATACCTGTCTCTCTCTCGCTCTCTCTCTCCTGGTCAGCAGGATTGTAAATTTGAGACAAAACACAACAATGTTTGGAGAAACAAATGTCCAATGGACAAGGTGTCTCTAGTTTGTCAGTGTTTGGCCGGGGCCAGTCTAGCAGGACGATCACAGGAAGGAGCAATTGTGCCAAAACAAGAGCAAGCAAACATTTGGCTCCTCCTCTCAACGCCAGACTGGAGCCTGAAGCCGAGCTGGTTTAATGACATGTGTTTGCATTCTCCGGTGAATACTCAAGTCAAAAATGGGACAGAACAGGTAGGTAAATCAGCCACAAGGCTTTATGACCCAGAGAGAGAGTAACTGTCACCTCACATTGTCTGGCATGGAGGCCCCTGCTGTGGAATCAAAGTCACAGTTGGTTTGATTGGCGTCTGGAATCTGTTCACAGTTGCATTGCCGCCACCTACTTCATTTTATTTTGTTGTTGTTCTTCTCAAGGCATCCTTTGTTCCCTCTCTTAAGATAAGATAAATCTTTACTTGTCTCACAGTGCAGGGAATTTACAAAACACGACCACGAAGGGACTCGAACCCTCAATCTTCTGATCCGAAGTCAGACGCCTTATCCATTAGGCCACGCGGTCAGGCTTAGTTCAGTCAGGCTTAGCTTGCTAAGCCCGAATCTAAACGTATCTAATCTTACCCAACTCCTCTCGCTGTGTGTCCTCAGCCTCTGCTTATATTCTGTCCATCGATTCCCACAAAAAAAAGACACCCAACTCCATTAAAAACCTTTAAACCCCCCGAGAGACTGCACTCTGAATTCCTCATCTGAAATCACGCACCGTTGGAAATTGAAGTCAGGCTGACTCACCGGTGCACTGTTAGGAATCAGGCAGAGCGGATGTGTAAACCTGAGGCTGATTGGACGGCACATTTGAAACAGGGAATTATGGGATGCTGTGGATTGTTAACTTTGGGCTCTGCGGGGAGCAGTGTGCATTAGTCACCCTGATGCATGATGGTATGGAACAGAGGTGAGCTACAGAATGAGAATCAGAGCGTACAGACGGATGGAGGGGGGGGATGGGTGGTGGATGATGAAATGCTGTGTTTAAACTGAACAGTCAAAGAAAAGACTGAGCCATGAAAGGCCTCAGTCGGGTCACCTGCTGCCGAAAATGGGAATTTGATGATTTTTTTGTTTTTAAAGGGATTTTTTTTAGAGTTTATTTGGTCGCCTGGTCCAAAATGGTCTGGACCATGGTCTGAGGAAACTTTCCAAGCTCTTACTTGGTTCAGACTAAACTGAAAAGTAAGAACTTTTGGACCAAATAACGAATGCGAGGCCACATAAGGAATACTCTTCTGCAGCCTCTTCCTTTTTCGGGTATAGCTCTTGTAGTGAACTCCTCATCGCAGCCGTTACAACAGATTTCCACAGCTCCCCAAAGGTATCGAAATATCTAATATCTTAAGTTTTCCAGACGTCAGCTTTAGGTGAATGCTGAACAGTTTCCTTATGACTCCTGCTCCACGGTCGTACGTTAAAGTTCATGACGTGATGTTTCTCTTTAAAAAAATACTTTTGGAAAAATTACACATCAGGCTCACCTGCGAACTGGAACACGCACATGGAGGAGGGACTGCAGAGTAGTTTAATCCAGTTCACAGACTTATTTCCTGACACAGCAAACAAAACAAACAAAAGTAAGCAGAATTAAACCTCCACACTCACCTGCAACTGGGAGTTTGCTGATTTCAGGAGCGGGAGAGATGCACCTCGCCTGCTGGGAGTGACTGGGAGCGACTGGGAGCGACTGGAGGATCCCGTGCCTGTGGTGAATATCTCTTGGATTTTTATTGATGTTCTCTTTGCTTGCTCCTTGTGTATACTTTCTGTTGGTCTATTGTTTTGTGTTTGTGAGGTGTTACTCATACATTTGCATGGTTCGAGGCGTCAGTGGGCGATTTTGAGTGTAGGGATTAGGAGAGTCATGTGATGTGAAAACACATCAGAGTCATTATCATCATCAAATCACCTTATATGGGCATGGAGCTCTGTCTCATTCACCAAAAACCTGCTAAAATAAATGGATCTCTTTCCTTGTTTTCTTTTATCTGTTTACTTTTCCTGAAGGACTGAGACCTCCTCACCACCCAGGCAGCCCCTGTCGATCGTAATATTTGGTCCTGAGTATGTGACACCCTGCACTGAGCTTCACCTCCAACCAACACAAATGCAGATCCTATTTCCCTTCAGCTATGTTCAGGACAAACTTATCATGGGATCAAGTCCCACATGCTCTTCATTGAAGAGCTCATTTTCAAAGCTTGTGGGCTAATAAGCCGCATGGAAATTTTCTCGGGCTGTTTTTTTCTTGAAGCCTTTTCTCTCCCTTAAACTGTTCATGCCTGATGTCACGCATTTGCGTTAATGAGTTCCTGCCTCAGACTTAAAACTTAGCTTTGGTTTGTCCTTGCTGTCCCTTTCTTTGTCCATCTGGGCCTGTCCTCAGAGTTGCCCCCCCCCTCATCTGCTCTCCCTGAACCCCCCCCCCCCGACTCACCTCTCGCAGCTCTGCTGTCACACACTTTGCTGCCATGTTGTTTCAAACTGACCTTGGTTCAGTTTTCCACGTGCTGCGGCCCATGTTTTATATTATACAGTATATGTTATACAGACCATAAATCTTTCCACTGAAATGCTCAGCGTTCTGGTCAGACCACTCAACCGGGGAAAAACTTAATTTCCACCTGCTTCATTAAATTAAGTGTGAAAGCAGAGCGCCCCTCAGTAGGACACATACCTCCACTGAGCCCCAAAAGTCTCCTTAAATCCAATCAGGCTGTTTATTTACAAACTTGTCCATCGCCTCCATCTGTCGGCTGAGTACAGGGGCAAGCGAGGACAGAGACGGCGTGCTGTTGTGTTTGTGAGGACAATTAGGTCTAATTCAGGCAACCCTAGAATGAAGTTTTAATTCTCAGTCAGCTTTAGGAAGTTGTGAACAAAAGGTATTGTCTCCAGTGTTTCAACAGAAGGAGGGGATAATAAATACTAAAAAAGAGCGATAATGCGCAGGGACTGATATTTAGATGCAAAGTTTAAATGGAACCACACCTGAGTAAATTAATAGTGTGGTGCACTTTGTCAGAATGCCGGTGCTTGTGTTCAAATGGGAGCAGTGTCATTATTCATTTCCTCTGGCCTGTGCAGCCCAGCGCTCACCCCGCCTGACCTGCCGCACGCCACGCTGAATGTTAAGCAGAACTTTGCTTGTTCTCCGCGAAGCGTAATTATGACATGGATCTCATGAATTTAATTGTTCCAGTGAAAGAAAAACAAATCCAGGAGAATGTTTTATTTTTTCGCAGCTCGGGTATCTAACTTTCATTCGTCCAGGGACTCCACACTGCAGCAAAAAAGATTTGATTTACAAGAGGATAAAAAGCAATGGCGCTAAGATGCTGCCCCTTAACATAAACTACACAAGAAACAAACCATGAGGGGCAATAAAAATATGACAAATTATGTTTCACGCATTCTGGTTAGAGGGAAATAAAATCTGAATTAAACAACATCCACAGAGGATTCATATTACATGAGTACTGCAGTACTTCCGAATCTCATCAGAAAGTTGAAGAACGTTTTCATCATCTAAATACAAGTTTTCAGTGTATGATAAATAATTGCTGGGGACAATGAATACCCTGCAGGTGTTGTATGCAGATACATATTGACTGTGCCGTTTCACCATGACAGACAGGTGCTGTGCAAAATGCAGCGAGTTGATTAAAGTCTACAGTGTGTCGTCCTCATTACGCACCTGCAGCTCCGACGCTGGGCATTGTGCTGAGGGATTTCCTCATCTAATGTCCCGTGATGAACGCTGAAGACATTTGATCTAGATCAGGGGTCTGCAGGTACATTTAGCTGTGGGCCATTGTCTTTTTCAAAGCCAGAGGAGGACAGGCAAGGACATAATCAAAGACTGATTCCCATGTGAGTCCCGAAGGGCCCTGTTTTATCTTCTAAAATATGTGTATGATGGTTTTAAGACTGATGCTGCCCTTTGATGGACTGGGAGGATTCATTCATAAAGAATGAATCTGTATCATTACTGAGTCCATCTCAAACAATTCTACAGTGTACAGGTTTTTCTATTGCATGCAAAGCTTTTGTTGCAGAGTGGAGTTAGAAAACTGTGATAATCCTACCTGGTTTATCTGCAGTGCTGCCATCATGCAAGGTCAACTGCATTGCAGTGGATGCATTGATTTTATATCAGTTTTATAAGTTTATTTAAGGACTGTTCATGACTTTAGTTTATTTAGAGACTCGACTGACTTCAACAGACTGGTTGAATGATTCTCACTGGTGAAATTGCAGCTGCCTCTTTGTTCTCAAATCCAGTGTTACACATGGACTTGATCACACTTGTTGAATTGAGACGACCCATGTGCACAAGTACTGGGCCAACGGCCCTACTCCAACCACAGGGTTGTCTTGCTTGAAAGGGACTCATACAGTTCCAGAGGAGAGCTTTTGTCAGTGATGGAGCTGCTCTGATCCTGCTGCACATCACACACCATATTCCCACTTTCCACGCACACAGCTCGGGCTCGTTCAAAGAGGAGCAGTCCTATTTGTGACCCCACTCTGCTTTGAACTCCAAGCCTGTTTTCTGTTTCCTCTCAGGTAAACACACTCGCAGTGTGGATGGAAATACTGGGTTTGGAGAGAGGGAGCGCATCAAAGAGGGGAGACAATCTTTTTAACTTCTCCCCATGCCCTCTCTTCACACTCTTATTACCAGTCTCCGCTGGCAGAGCCGCTCAGGCTCCTGCAGCCAATACGCCCCGACACCGCTCATCCACTGTGTGGCGATAGAGCAGATTATAAAGGGCCTGCTGTGGGGGTAGGGTCCAGACTGTTCCGGTACACTGACCACAGCCCAGGGCCCTCTCTGCTGCCGAGTGAATACTAAAAAACCCACTACTTGATGGAGCTTACTCTAAAGTAAAATGTGTGTGTGTGTGTGTGTGTGCGTGCGTGCGTGCTCTGGGCCTTGCAGATAAAGCCCTGGTGTCCATGTGGGGAAAGGGATTAGGGTTCAGCCAGGCAGCGATGAGTGGAACACGGGGAACTAACGTGATAATTAAAACATGCATCTGAGCAGTTTGTCACGGGGAAAACAAGATGTGGAGATGTTGCTCGTGTATGTGCACCGGATGCAGCATGTGGACATAAACGTTGTCCTCATCCATGTTCAGTGCAGAGGATGAATATCCTCAGTTAGGGTTAGGGGTCAGTTTGTGGTTGCCCTCCCACGACAAAGCCTGGACAAACCATCTGTTGATGAGAAGCTGCGGGAAATATTCCATCTCTCACTTTACTGTCACTTATGAAATCAAATCAGAAACCAGCCTGACCCTTTGATTAGCCTCTGTCCTGCCTGCAGTCAGAGAGCATTGATCCCCTGCTCATCAAACGTGACCTCCACCTCTTCCTGCCCACTGTAACACAGGCTTCCATCGTGTCATTATTTGATCCAGCGGATTCAAGGCACATTCACGTACGGGCACTTTATACACGCTAACACCACACGATGCTCCATCCTCTCGATGCCCGTGTCCAATAATGAGCCTCGCTGCCTCATGAAAGCCGCGTGTACATGAGAGCACATCAATTACTGAAGATAATCGCTCGTTCAAAAATCAGTGAAGCCTCTCTGTGCCTCTGTGTGTCTTTGATCCACGTAACAGGGGCCCTAGTGTTTTGGAAACGGCTGTGATTTACTGTAGCGCACAGATCATGAACACCTGAATCAGGGCGCGTTCTGAGATGCATGCTGAATACACATGGTACATCAAAAGGAAAGAGAAAATAAATCTGGCTGAACTTTGCAGGAAAACATACAGCTGGATGGTGACGATGATGAGATGGTGGAAGAAGAGTTTAAGATGGGTGAAGGTGAGATTCTTAAACCTATTCCAAATTATAATAATTCTGGTATTTCTGTTTCTGATGATTAATTATAATAAATTCACAGTTTGTCTGTGACTTAAAGACTGAAATCGTGAAAAAGTGACTGACATGCCTTCATCATTTTCTCTTTCTACATTCTCTAAACTAAGGTATTGTCCTCGGTTACACTCAGTAGGAGTGGAATTGAAATGGATCGGCAGCATCGCAGCTTGCAGCGCGTCTTTATGATGAGACTCTGTCGCCTGCATTCTATCTGCGAGCCCGGCACCACGCTGAGCAGTCCACTGGACCAGAATCAATTTCAGGGGCTGCCTCTGGAAGCGTGATCGCATCTCGTCTTTGCATTAGCTCCCTGCTTTCATGAGAGCAGGTGTCATGGTGCGACTGTGCTCAGAGGTGATTTATAGAATTTAAATCAATCCTAGTGATGTCATTTAGTGTTGTGTCTCATCAAAATCCTGAGTCTCGCTATGTTAAAGCAAGTGAAACCAAAAACGGGATCTTCCTGGCATCACATCCCTCCATCACGCAGAGGAGCAGTTTTTATATTTTCTTGCTTACAGACAAACAGGAGGGTGAAGCCCCCAGGAGAGGGAGTGAGGTCACGATCAGTCATTTGAGCTTCTTTTGTGCTCGGCAGGCATAAATCTGTATAATTTGTTTATTCGAGGACACGTGCACAAAGCCCCGCACAGATGGCGTCGGTTGCTTGTCAGTACGGGCCCGGCGCTCGTCTCCTCCCCGCGGCGGGATCGCCGTCATGAGCAGTCTTAGGTTACAGTAGCAGGGTCGGCACGGCTCTGATTCGGAGCAAAACAATTCCCCCTGAGAAACGCTGTGACTGTTCCCCCACAATGATCCTTCCTGGGACAGCTTAACTCTCCAGCTGACTCAGTTTGTTAGTCTGTACACAAAATCCCAACACGCACATACGCAAATTCAAGCTTTGCACATAAATAGGCCCCACAGAACTGCCGAGCTGTCGTGAATTCTCATCTTCCTCCATGGATTGTCTCTACATGGCATTAACGAGATTCACTGCGGGGTCAGACGGAGGTAAAGGAGGGATGAGAAGACACATGGACCCAATGTACAGCTGAGCCTGTTTTTATGGTTTTAATTTAAACCGATCCTTAAAACAACCACGGCTCTGAGAAGGAACCACTTCCATCATCATGTCAAGAACTGCTCAAGTTTCTCCCTTGATTTGTTGTTGATTTGTTGCCCTAAATGCACAGTGCTAATAGCTACATATGTTGTGTTACAACACCTGTTTTTTTTCTTCTGTGAAAAGATTTGTCTTTTGCTGAAGTTGACTCAAAACCAGAAAGTTTCCAACGTCACACAGGTTCTATTTAATTCCAATCCCGGGAGTGTAGTAGGAGCTGTTGTGTAGAAAAAAACCCTGTGGAGCTATGGCCACATTTCAAATGAAACCTTTCCATGGGCTATGGAAGACCCTTTAGGCTTGAACACCATGCTCTGTTTCATTAGTCAGAACCGTGTTGAGACTGAGCTCAGGACAGAGACCTAAACAAAGCATGGGGGGCTGGTTTATTTTAAAAAGCTAGTGACTTGTGTCTGTGTAAGGTAGAGCTGCAGTGATGGCCACATGCAGAGGCACAATTAAACTGTTAATCAATAACAGTATTATATTTACAACAGCAAGTATTTAGAGATTGGATTACTGGACTGCATTGTTGTTAAATAGCTGAAAGGGACATCTGATAGATTCTACAAAAAGATGAACAGCATGATTTCTTCTCCAAAAGTGAAGTCAAATCCCCTCGATCGCCCCCTGCTGCCTGGCTGCAGTATAACTCCTACACCTTTCCTCTGCTGTCTGACTCACCCACGCTTGTGAATGAAATGGCAGAATGTCAGAATAAGCTTTCTGATGTATGAGAGTCATTTATGCTCCTGGTGAATGTGTTTAATTGTTGTAACCTCAAAGGACCTGTGCATGTTGTATCTGCTGTACGGCTGAAACTGTTTTCCATCCCTCAGGTCACTGTGGCATGTTTTAATTGGAGTTTCTAAATGAACAGGAAGCGGTGCAATTAGAAAGACACTTTTCCGCAGCCGGGGTGAGTTCACCAGCGCTGACCGTACGACCCCATAGAGCTCACAGTTTGATAGATCTGTTTGGTTTGACGACAGTGCATCATCTACTTCAAATACAATCTAATTTAGTTTACAATTAACCTGGTGTGCAGTCACAAATATTAAGCTCAGGGTGTATTTGCAGCTGCTGGCATGTCTGTGCCTCCGTGCGTCCACCTGTTTCTCTACTCTCTCAGGATCGCCTCCGGGGGGATTTCATTATGTGCCACAAACATTATTTGAATAAAGTATCAGAATATGGAGGTTACAATTCTAAGGTCAAGGTCACTGTGACGTCCCATTCTCAGCCCAAATTTCCAGACAAAAACCTATGAATAAAAATAACTTGATGGCACGTTATACCTGAAGGTCAGAGGTCAATTCAGCATCATACCTCCTGAGCAGACGGGGTAGACTGTGAGGCAGTATTTCTACTTCATCTCCTCATCACGATGATAAACGAGCTGTTTCATCACTGTCATGTTAGAGCGCTTTATGAGGCTGGAGCTGGAAATGGTTTATTTGGGTTTTCACCAGGCTGAGATGTGTTCCTACCCCCTTTCTGTTTCACAGCAGTTAGCGGCAGGGCTGAGACTTTGACTGAGAGTCGTGGATATTATGTTCTGGTTCACGTAACTATGAAATAATGTTATCATTTGTTGATACGAAAGCTTTTCAAACAAAACTATGGAACAGAGCTATGGAATAAAACAAAGCCCACTTATTGCCAGGTAATTGCCAAAGAGTTTCCTCACTGTGGGAACTGTTTGGGTTCTCTGTAATTGTGTTAGATCTGAGCTGAATTGAAACTTTCATTACATCAGTGTTGATGATTGTTTGGGAAAGTAAGTGACTCTTTTTTTCGTTTAGTGTCTCATCTGGATCAGAAAAGTTACTCTGCTTATTTGAAGGTTACGTAAAAACAACTTTCGTCTATGAGAGTAGAATTTCTGCATCTTGAGAATAGCACAAAGTCCCACTTTCTTTTGGCAGCAGTTCTTGGTCATGTGAGTGCATGTGTCCTTCGCTGAGAATCCATTGTCCCTGTCCTTGTGTACCCAGAATAATGGCGTCTTTGATCGGTGCGTATGTAAACACGGCACTCGAGTAAACAGCGGTCAGGGTTTGTTCAGGGGCCCACGAGACAGAACCAACATAACAAAGAAAGAAAAATAATTTCAAATATATATTTTCTTTCAACAACATAATCACTGTCAGTGAATCATCGTCGGTGGATGACTGAACAACTCCAGAGGGCCGTGTTAGAACCATCAGCATTTATGACCTCCCATCATTTCCGAGGGATCATGCCTTGTCTTTGGTCGGCGTTATGGCGGGCACCTCATTATATGGCAATAAACTTGAGCCTTGACAGTGATTGCTACAGAGAAGAAGCCAGCCGGGCGCGGAGCAGAAAAGAAATCAAAACGCTCCACTGCTGCGGTGACAGCTAAATCATGTCGACATAACTGCTGACGTCATTCAAACCAGAATATTAGCGTGTTTCTCTCTGAACTCTTTTTAAATGTAATAAAAAAAGCATATATACAATTGCTAGTGAGCTGGGAATATCATCTGCAACGGCCAGATCCATTAATGATTTAAATTTGTGATAACAGCTTTATTAATTAATATATTATTAATATTTTGTGCAGACTAACTGCACAATTCCCTCGTCTTTCTTCCCCCATTTATTCAACTTCCCCTGGCCGAGGCTAACATCCTAATGTCTCTTTAAAGAATACGTTCCCCTTAAATCAAATCAACAGAAGCACTGCTGGGAAATTTATGCACAGTTCTAAAGATAAAATCAGGCTCTCGCATGTCCCCTCCCTATTTCACCGTCTGTCTCTGCTCGTCCGGGCCTCGCTCACACTAAGCACACAGGGCGTCTGGGTGTTTTGTCTGGCTGGAACTTTTTTGTTAAAGACGGGACTCTAAGGTTTCCAGACCACTTCCCTCTAGCTCCCGCAAACCAGACTTCCCTGTCAGAGACCTGGCAACCCTCAGACCCTGGAACTGGGACATTATTCCCATTATGCAGAATAACGGCAACAAAGAGAGCTGGAATAATATTTAGATTGGACTGACCTGTTGATGAGTAAGTGATGTCAAATAAATTCTGAGGACAAATTTGAGTTTTTCAGTAAAATGACACGAGAAATAATAAAAACCTCTGAGAACCCCCCCTTCCAAATACCAAAGGGGAAAAAAAAGCCTGACATGATGGAGGTTCTCTCTCGACTTTCATTTTATTATTTCCCTGCTGATTCCAGCAATGTTCCTTGAAAGGAAGTTAAAAAATGTGAATTTACTGCAGAGCTGCTGACAGACAGTGATCTGTGTCTCATCACAACTGGAGCTATGAGAAGAGGAATGCAGAAAGGTCTCGTGTCGGCTTGTTGACGCACTCGCACTAACAATGTCAATATCCTTAAGATGCCATTAGTATCATCATCAATTATCATTATCATCAATCAGAGAAACAGATTACAGCAACGTGAGCTGAGTGGAAGTATATAAAAAACAAACAAACAATGTACACATGACATACCTGACTCTATTTTCTATTTCCCTTCCTATAGGACACCATAAACCACACTGGGGGAGTCCTGGGTCTGGCTGAGGAGTGTGTCCAAAGGGATCAAGGGGATTTTCAGAGCGACCAGTGTGGTGGAGGAGCTCGCTCAGCATGGCAGGAAGGAAGTGTGAGTAGGTGATCCTGGCAGGAGGAGAACACTCCTCCACCGAGGTCTAAAAGGCTCCTTCAAATACACAGACTCAAATCTGTCTGATCTGTACAAGTTCCATGAATTATTTTCTGAGAAACTGATGAAAAAGTAAACAAAAAAAAGGCCCTAATCTGGTCCAAACGTTTCATTGCCCCAGGTCCCCTCTTTCCACCAAGTTTTATGGAAATCAGTTTTTGTTTCCGAAGTTTTTCTTCCATAGTCCTTATGACAAACAAACTAATTAAGTAATGGACCGGGGCAACAACAGAGCGTCCTTGGTGGAGGTAATCAGACTAGCAAGCAGGGGTCGGCCAAAGAGTGAATGGCACGAGGTAACGCAGCATTCTGGCAGAGGAGGAGTCGACTGGATGTTCTCAGGTGTGGGTGGAGGGAGGAGACCGAACAGGAGGTCGCCCCCGGCCATCGGCGCACACACAACCAGGAAGCGTCTAAGATTCAGAGAGAGCAGGCGCTGACTCAGCAGAGAGAGGATGGGGACGTGTGGTGGTTCAGTGGTGTAGTTCCAGCGTGGACTGGAACAGGGTGCTAAAAAATGAAATGTTTGGTGGTGTTACGAGCCTAAATTCATTCTGTTATTTTTGATAAATACGATTTGTCAAGACAAGGAGCAACAGCACAAAAGAACAAATTTTTGCAATAAATTGACAAATAAAATAAAAGAGTCAGGACTGGATGGCAGAGGAAATTTTTTTTTCTTTTCCTTCAGTCATATAAAAGCTTGTTTGGCAGGATACAGGGTTGAAATATTTTATACTGAGATAGGAGTTACAATAAAAAAATCAAGAACACACATGGAGTCTGCAAAGACCTTTAGCCTGAATCTCGGCAGGGTTGCCTTCAGTCTGCAGTTTTGCCATATTGTAAAAACACATTTTGGATTTCAGCTTTGGTTTGATCTTGTTTGATGATGTTAACTTCGATCGGTCTAATGTTTGGTGTCTGCAGATGAAACGCAGTGCCACGGTGTTTGTTTGGTTTTGTCTTGTTCAGCCTCAGGATGAAACTGCGCGCGTGCGTTTGTTTTCTTTCCAAGTCGTGGTCATCACCTGCTGTGAGGACGGACAACTGTCTCAGCTGGAAATCAGAAACAAATCAATGGTGACGTCTCTCTCTGGCTCAGGAGCTGCCTCGCCATGCACCAGCTTGATTGAAGTTGGTTCCATACAGACACAAAGCAAATCAAATTGTCGTTTTTTTGAACATTTTAAAATGTAAAGCAGAGTAAGTAATTTGTGTCTTAACACACGTGATAGTCAAAAGAAGTGAACTTGCTGAAACTTTAAACTTTAAAGGTGATGAGCTCCAGTGCTATTAACGGAAACATGCAACAGAATCGTAGTTTACTGTCAATGGTATTCCAGTGTGGGGTGATTTATATCTGCCTTTTCACACTTATTCCTCCACCAAGACCCAACAGTCTCTGAAAATGCCTCAAACTGATTGAATCGCATCCTTTCTTCTGTGTACCACTTGATCAATCCCTTTTATATACAATTTTATCACAGCCTGGACTTATCAGACACAGAGTTTTCATTTCAACGGCTCAACAAAAACAGGGGTTTTAAATTTTGATGCTCGACTTTTTGAGGATTTGATAGGAACATGAGGAATATGGGACGTTTCTGTATACGACCAAATCCATCTCTGAATTCATTCATCCTGCATTATGGGCTCAAACAGCGCTGATGTGACATAGAACAGATAAAATGATCACTGTATCTCCCTGCACCTGCATTTCAATGCAGCCTCCTGATGACCTGCTCTTATTTATAGGAGGAATGCAGACGTACGTTCAGACCCGGAGGACAACAAAACAATCTGTTGTGCTGACCTGAAATCTAAACCTGGGGGAATGATTTAGTGTGTGTGTTTGCGCGCTTTTGTTGAGACTGATCCACGTCAGAGGTTTGTCTGTGTCGGTGTAATTGAACATCTTCACTCTCCCCTCTGTTCTGTGCTGAAAGACGCTTCCATGTGGCCAATATGTCTGATCCAGTAATGAAGCCGTTGACGTCATTCACACTGGACGGGGAAAAGCCTCATTTGGATGATGATAATAAACCACCCACAAAGAGAAGTGGAGCAGCCTTTCCACTAACGTGTCATGGAGCTCACACTTTTGGATGGAGTATAAAACAGAGCCCTTCTCATTCCACTGCTAATAATAGCAGATTTCATAAAACTGAGGCCCTACGGTTTATTCTGCCATCATCACGTTGATGTTTGATTTATTTTATTAGAACCTGTTGAGCTTACTGCCCCAGGATGTTTCAGTCTTGACTGAAATGCAGCAGTATACAGCACGTGCAGTTTGTTCATAAAAGGCATTGAAATGCATCAGTTGATGTCGGCTGTTAGACTGTGTCTTCGCCTGCTTCTCAAATGCCCATTTACAATTGGATGTCACATCCCTGCACGAGATGCAAATGAACAACGGCGGCCACGTTGGCTCTGGTTATAAACACCAGGTCCGACAAGGACAGACAGGTCTGCTGTCAGTGTGTGTGTGTGTGTGTGTGTGAGAGAGAGGTAAATACAGGAAGAGGGGGTACATCTTGTCGCAGTCCTTACTCATAAAAAATAAAAAATCAATATGTGGTGGTCAGTGTTCATATCGTGGCCTGCAATAAATCAATGCATGTGAAACACTAGATGTGAGCAAATATGTTTAGTTTATTGTGGCTCAGAGGAGGGTGGATGTGCTTATACACGGTTGTAAAAGAATGTGGTGCAGACCACCTCACAATGTGGCAATGATCCTGTTCCAGCCACACAAACAAACAATATATATATGGACTGCACTTACAAAGTGCTTTTCTGGTTGTTTTCTTGTTGCTTGGCGTCTCTGGCTGCACTGCAACCTGTGTGTGTCCATTCCTTCCATGGTTCAGCATTATGCCCAAGGGCACATGGGCACTGTGTCTGGAGGAGCTGGGGATCAACCTTCTGACCACCTCCAGAGCAGCGATTGAGAACTGAACTCAGTTATATTGCTCATGTCCACACAAGAGCCTGTGATACATGCTCTCTTTATTTACTTGTGCTAATGGAATCACGGCTGGGTCAATGCACCTTTTTCTATCTATTCATATTGGACATATTGGACTGTCAAGTTAATGTTTAGAAGACCGGGATCTGGCTGGGCTGTTGTCAGCATTCACTTGCAGAACTGCGTTGGTAACAGAAATACTTGCTGGCGAGTACAATTCTCTGATTGCAGATACTGATCTGGGAACTGGACACTGGTCACGTAGTTTTAACTTGTTACACGTCTGAGACTGAATAAAGTAGAATCAATCTTGTGGTGGGGTGCAGTATTCAGGCGGGTGCAGTATGAGAGGTACTTGGGATCGTGTACCTTACAATATATCTTCAATTGATTGCGGCTAGGCTACCTCCTCTGCTCCTTTCCTCCGTCTGCTGCGGTGACAAACTTCCTCCTTTCATCCCCCAGAACCAAAGTATAGCAGACGGCCGTCACTGTAGCGAGGCTGCTGCTGCTGCTGCTGCTCGTCACCTCAGAACGAGGATGCATTATGTATGTCGTGCGCTCTCACAACATCAAATGGCACACCTGTCATTATACACACACGCACAAACTGAACCGCGGGCCGACGCAAAACGTTGCACTTTTTTTTTTTTTTTTCCTGCATCCGATCAAAATTGACATGCTTTGACTTTGAATATGATAAAGTGAATCTTTTTTTAGAGCAGCTGATAGAAGTGGCCCATGGCAGCTGCTATGATAGTCCCATTATAGTGGGTTAAAGGGGATTAACACACACACACACGTACGTAACGGCTGCCAGTTCTGTGGAGTAATTGTGTGTGTGTGTGTGTGTGTGGCTTAATGAGGTGGATGCCATTATGTAAAGTTATGTAAAGTCTGTGCTCTGGCAGCAGCCGGTCTATGGGAGGCAGTTGTGCTGCATCATTTACTCTGGAAGCTGCTGAGATCCAGCTTTGGTCTGATTGTAATAGCTGCTCAACAGTGCTCCCTCACATCGCCAATAATTGTACGAGGATGACCTCTAAACACTCACAATCACACAACAACGCACGAGGAATTTGACCCCCCGCTGAGATCAGATCCCGCAAACATCCCTTATAAACTCTAACTACATTCCACATAAAAAGCTGCAGTCCCCCCCCACACACACACGTTGATTACAGAACAGCCCATATCTGCCGGTAATTTATTTGCTGTCGTGGAGAAGAACGCGGACAGAAGACAAGCCTGTCTGTCTTTCAGCTGACATGTTTCCATCCAGTTACAGCTGCTCTGCTCTGATAGGAATACTTTGACATTTAATTCCGTTATTAAAACAAGTGCAGGCCGTCGGAGATTTGTGCCCCGCTCGTGCATTTTGAGTGTTTTTATCGGCAGCCATTCATCACGTCCAATTTGGTTGAAGTTGAAAGCAGTTCAACCGGTTTATCGGCCAGGTTGCGCACGCTGGGTGGATTGACTGGAAACAAAAAAGAGGCTTTACTGTTCTTGCCTGACATTCTGACCTGTGGGGTTAGAAGGTCACAGCAGTAAATACAGGAGCATAAAAGGCCGCCCGCCTGAAGGCCTGTAGCTGTAAGAATCCATCTTCGTGGAGGGGCGCTCTGATTAGATAAGCAGTGACACAATGTGGGACGAGGCTGAAATGACTGATTACACGCTGCCCACTGGGAGAGGCTGGACTCTCACTGGTAATATAACAAATGAGAGTTTGACCATCACATTTTCTCGAAGTTTACATCATGTCTGATGATGAATTTCCTTTTTTTTTTTTTTTTTTTTTGCTTTTATATAAAACACCAATGTAATCATCAGCACCAGAAGATGACTTAACATTTTTCTCTCAGGATCTGATCTGCTGCAGCATTTGATTTTAAATTAGATTAGATGGATGAAACTTGATACGGCAATATTTGACTGAGTAGGATTGCATGTCATTCTCCCATAACTGCAAAACAAGCAGGAATTTGCATCTGTCCACATCTGCACTGGTCCTGATACGCAAAAAGACCTCGCCACTGAGTTTATATGGTCATCAGTGGGAACTCACTTAATATCCAGCAGAATATTTGAATTTAAAATCTTTTTTTTTTTTCATACTGATGGGCAGCTGGTTTGTTCCCTGGCTCCTTCGGGCCACACGCCAAAGTGTCCTTGGGCAAGACACTGAAACAAATGGCCCCTGACATGTGTGTTTACGGTGTGTGATAGAGAGTACACAGCGTATGGTGGCCTTGTACAAATGTGGGTGAAAGCGGGTGAAACATTTCATTTGAATAACTTCATGAACCCTTTGCAGCCTTTTGGAGCAGAAACTCAAGGCCAAACACTGTCGGGTGTGGATCAGCCCCCTGCAGCAGATGACGGTTGATGGCTGGAGGTGACATTGACTCTGCTACTCTGACCATTTACAATAATGGACACTGGATATTCCGCGCCGGACAAAACGGGCAGCGTTTGCTGTCTTTCTGATTTATACCGCGCGTCTGTCAGTGTCAGTGGGGTCAGTGCTGCAGATCAGATCAGCACACGCTCACCATTGCATGGAAATAGATGGCACAGGGTTTAAATACCGAGCGGGAGCTAAACATATTTCCTGCATAGCACCACCACACATCCCACCCCTTACCCATTTACTCCATCTTCCCCCTCCCACTTTGCTTTTCAGATCGAGAGTGCCTCAGCAGCAGGGCACTCCTCTCTCTCTCTCTCTCTCCCTGTAGCCCTCCGTCTCCCTCTCTCCCTTCTCGCTCTATCACCAGCACTCTCTTACACACTCACTCAAAGGGGGGATTCTCCGTTAGCAGCTGTAGCTCAGTGTGAGCCTCACTTCCCATCATCATTTCATTGATGTGCTCTTGTTTCTCTCTCTCTCTTGCTCTCTCTCTTTCTCTCTCTCTCTCTCATCTGCATTAAATGTCACAGCTGACGTCCAGTGCTTGATGCTACCAAGGTACGCAAAGGTGGAGGGAATGGAAGAGAACTCTGAGAGTGCACCTTTCCTTTGACTCTACTATGGACAGGTTTATTCTCTGTTGTTCTCAACAATGGAAGGATTCTTGCAGTAGTGGATGTCTCATTCGGGTTATTTTCTCCCCTTGAGACTTGATTTTTTTTTTCCTCTATCCCTTGGTTACATGTTTCACCTCTGAGTTACTCTGCAGAATCTCCTGCTACTTTTATGGCGTGTGAAATATTTGCAGTCAGTGTGAAGTTTCGTAGGAGCGAAGTGAGACGAGTCATGGCTGATGGAAGTGCAGCTGAGTGGTGAACCCGTCAGACGGCTCAGGTAAGACTGTGTGTTCTGATTCCAATGCATGCCAGTTACATTTGGAATTGTTCACTTTAATTGTTCAATTTATGACATGCTTAGACAGAAGACTCCTGTGCTTATCTGAGCACGCCAGAGACGTCTATTAGCCAGAGCTTAGTGTGATATTAACCTCATCAGATTTCGTCTCTGCCCTCGCTGAGGTTGAGACACCTGAAGCTGCGAAGGTAGACTATGTTTTCGCAGCTATTTCTGTCCCACCAGTGTGTGGACAAATTGTGACTGATCATGAAGTTCTCGGTGTTGCCCCAACAGTTGCATCAACTTCTGTCTGCATGCGTACTCGCACACAGTGACGGTGCGTTACGTCATCACCTCTCAGACACTGTGCTGAAATAATAATGATGCCTGAAGTTTTAGCCTTAACACATAGACTCTCAGTAAGCACACCCCTTAGAATGTCTCTATCATTTAAAATCTGTTGCACTCCATGCATCGCGTTTGAGGTTAGATACTCGCTGTTTTATAAATTGTCCTACACCCAATTCCATGAATAGTCTAGGATTGTGTCCTTTGTAGTGTTTTTTTTTCCTTATAAATATTAAAACATTGCATTGAATTTGCATGAGCTGGAAGATTATTTTCGTACAGCTCTGAGCCATGACTGAAATTAAGGATTTAATACTTAATATTAGTGAGCTGGTTATCAGGTTTAGAACCCTGCAATCATGCAGGGGTCTTCAAAAATAATGTTAAATTTAACGTTACTGATGGAGTAATAAAGCATTGCATTGAAAACAATTAGATGAATGTCTTCCCTTAAGGCTCAATCTTTCAAAAAAAGAATATGATTAAAGACAAACAAGCTGATGTGTCCATAATATCTCCCATGGGTGAATCATAATAAAAGATTTCTGTTTCCAACTATCCAGTGATGACCACAATGTCAATGGAGCCTGTGGGAGTCCTCGTTGAAAGGGGCGTCAATGCCACCGATCCCCCTCTGAACTCACACCAGGACACAGCAGCCACCTACACCATTGGTACCATTCTCTCCATCATGTGCCTCGTGGGAGTGTCGGGCAACATCTACACCCTGGTGGTCATGTGCCATTCCATGAGGACTGCAGCCTCCATGTACATTTACATCATCAATTTAGCTCTGGCAGACTTGCTGTACCTTCTCACCATTCCCTTCGTGGTGTGCACCCACTTCCTGAAGGGATGGTACTTCGGGAACACTGGGTGTCGCATTCTGATCAGCATGGACTTCCTCACCATGCACGCCAGCATCTTCACCCTGACCGTCATGAGCACAGAGCGCTACTTCGCAGTGCTCAAGCCGCTCGACACGGTCAAGCGGTCCAAGAGCTACCGCAAGGCCATCGCCCTGCTGGTATGGGTAGCTTCTCTCATCCTGGCCCTGCCGATGATCGTGAGCATTGAGCTAATGACAGTGGGGAAGAAGGCCATGTGTCAGCCCACCTTGTCCCCACTCTCCTACAAGGCTTACATCACCGTCCTGTTCTGCACCAGCATCGTCGCTCCAGGCCTGATCATCGGCTATCTCTACACCCAGCTTGCACGTGCATACTGGGTTTCACAGACGCAGACCTTCAAACAGACCAAGAAACTCCCCAACCAAAAGGTGAGTGTACCACCAGATTGTGTATTTAATGAAATTTAAGTCAATTACAAATGTTATTTCAAACTCCATGTTCAACGCTGACAGTTTGGATTGAAAATAATTAAGACTTAAGAATGAAAACAAAAAATTGGCACAAGAGAATAATTAAATAGTTGCTTCCAGCATGGACGTTTAACATGTTTTTTTTTTTTCCAACCATCTTTAATTCATCTCTCTGATATTATAAATGATGTAAATGTGTGGAACCCTGTTTTTGGTGATTTGGTGGGCAGCATCCCACTGGACCCCATCCTTCACAATCCTTCTCTCTCTGGAGCTCAGCAGGAGCTGAACCCAAACACACCCATCAAGTCAAACCTCACTGGTTTGTCATGGCTGCTGCACAACCCCCCCCCACAGACATTTGTCCCACAACGGCTGACTCCTTCAGCCGGGGGGGCTTTGTTCTCTAGCTCAAGGGCTTGTGACATCCTTTCTTAGAGTTATTACACATGCTTGAGCCTGGACATAGTTTTGCCAACAACCCTGTCATCGCGGCTGATGAACAGGTGCTATTAAAGTGTGTGAGCATCCCAGCATCCCTTTGGATCTCTGCTTGAAGGATTCCATTATCAATCCTCTCCCGCTGTTACTGGTTCTGTACCTTTCATGCTCCACCTGCTCCTTGCTCATGCTGAGACAACAACCGTTACACTTAGAAGAACATTGACCAGACAAAAGGTTCTCCTCTGTGTCTGCTGTAATTACATATTTGTGTCTCCCTACATCCAAGCTATGTTCCCATTCTTTTATAATTTGTCTAATCTTGCTTATTATTTTCACTAAAGATTAACTTAGTGAAATGTCCACGACTTGTCCACCCCGTCATTACCTTTGATTCCTCGTGTGTGCAGGTCCGGTCATAAAAGCACAATATTCACACGTTGAAATCTATACAGAGCCTCAAATATCTCATTAACTATACCTCACCATCAGTTCGATGAAACTGACCTCAGCGACATTAATGCTGAGCACGAACCTGCGCACGAATCAATCCACCTGATTTCTTACTCCTCAACCCACTGTAATGCATCTGTGTCAGCTGGCAAATGAGCAGAGGCTGTCCTGCTCACTGAAGTTTTGAAGGCTGGTATACTGACACAAAGTCCGGTTCTTCCTTGAAGAGGATCTTTCCATCCCTCTGTGTATACTGGAACAAATGTTTGGTAGAACTTATGCAATCTTGCTTTACATCCTTGCACATTTTGGTTGCAAAACTTTAAGCTCCTCTCACCAGAAATAAAATGCTTCCACCCTCTGTCCTGTCTCCCTCAAGGTGCTCTACCTGATCTTCACCATCGTGCTCCTCTTCTGGGCGTGCTTCCTGCCGTTTTGGATCTGGCAGCTGCTGGGTCAGTTCTACCCGTCGCTGACCCTCTCCACCAAAGCCAAACGCAACATCAACTACCTGACCACGTGTCTGACGTACTCCAACAGCTGCATTAACCCTTTCCTCTACACGCTGCTCACCAAGAACTACAAGGAGTACCTGAGGAAGCACAAGCGCTCCTGGTCGGCGGGCAGCTACTTCAGCCGGAGGAGTCGTTTTCAGCGCTCCCCTCGCCGGTCGCCGTCCTCCAGCAGTCAGCAGTGCACCGAGAGCTTCATGCTCTCGCACACAGCCTCCCTGCCGGCCCATAACAGCAGTTTGTGAGGTAAGAGCAGCTCTCACTCACTGACATCAAGAGTATTTCCTGAAACATACCGTGGCGCTGCACCAATTTCCTGTATTTCTCCATCCTTACACTCGCGATTATGCATCAGAAGCCTTTGAGCCGGTGATGCTGAAAGCTCGGCAGCTTTGTTGGACGTTTCTATCAGAGGAAAATATGTGACTGCAGATGGCATTGACTTCTGGCTCTGTGAAAACGGGTCTGTTGAGGATTCCCCCTGCCTGGTGCCTGGTTTACGGTGAAACATGTGGCTCCTGATGGTTTTGGGTGGGAGTGGGTGATCTTTGTGAAATGTTAAAAAAAATAAGACTTCATTCATCAAAGCATTATTTATGGGGTGCTTCATCCTATATGCACACTTCTAAATTTCCAATTATCTGGCAGTTTAAACTTCTTTTCCCTTTCTTGCTCTGTCATATGTGCTGTATATTGCCTATATTTTATTTCCTTAATTGAGGTACTCTCACTAAAATATTCTCTTTTTACATATTCTTTATTACCTCAAGCAGCCGTCCTAAGATTTTCTTTCTTCCTGTTTTCGCCTCAAAATTCTTCCTGATTTTGGTTTCTTACTTCCCCTGTTTGTTTAAACTTTAAGGACAGCTTGGTGGCTCTTGCTTGGAACCTGTATCGTCTTTGGATGAGTCATCACCAGGTGACCCACTTTTTGCAATGTGAATTTTTTGGGGTATATTTTTGTGTGTGTGTCACAGTGCACACATTCGATGTTGATCACAAATATTTACTAAATCATAGAGGAGCTGATGCAGAGTGAAGACACACACACACACACTTTCCACTTGGTTTGGTAGCATGGCCACATAAATGCAACATAGTCCGGTGCCAGTGGAGACACAGCACATTTGATTTATTGCTCTCTTCAGGTGCCAACATCTGCTCGACTAATACCTAGCTAAATATTTTTGGATCATAATAAAGTCTGCACTGGATTTTTTACTGCAGTTTACTTTGATTATATCCCCTATATAGTACTTCTCAGAGTAACTATACATCAATATAGATCAGTGTGTCAGAGTCTGCCTAATCCCAGACGGCGCTTAAATCAAGAAACAAGTTTAATACAATCATTAAAAGGTAAAATATGTCAATAAAACAAAGGCAGTGCAGAACACAGACATAGGAAAAAAATAAAACATTAACAGATACGAGCAAGATGAGATGTAACTGTACGTGGAAATATTCAGTTTCTTACTGTTCATAGCTTTGCACTGAGTTATATTGTGTGTTATATCTCTAGTGCTCTGGCCTTGATTACAGGGTGGTCTGTGTCCAGGCTGTTTGAAGGGGTGAGTCATACCACTGTCTGCCTTGGAATACAATGTGCTCAGCGACACCTCCCATATTTCACAGGGCCAGAGAATATGGCTCCATATTTGTGCCAACGCGCACTGAGACACAAATGGGAAGGAGTGTCTCCAAATACACTCCGCACCAACGCCACTGCCAGACTCAGTCCAACACCTTGTGTGTTTCAGCGGCGACCTTTAGTTTTCAAGTGCGGCGCAGTGTCTTTTCTTAGCAGTGAAACAAAAGTCACTTTCCTAATTAAGATCCAAAGTATAATGTCACTATCATAAGAATGGCTTTTTATTGGGAACCTGTTCACATGGAAACAAGAGATTGTGCATTAACGAGAAGCAGCGCTGTTTAAAGGAATATACTGACCTTTACCTGCATTGTTTTTCAGAAACAAGCAGTTTAAGGAATTATCTTTTTTAATTTTTAGTCCACCTCAGTGAAATAAAGCAAATGACTTTATCTGAGAGTTTAGACTTAAATAACCTTCCAGTGTTTCTGTTTATTTGAGTGCATATAGGAATGACATCACGACTTACAGTACTTCACACATTCCCGCTGTTGCTACGTGCATGTGCCAGAAGCAACAACGCTGCTATGAACCAGTGGGTCTAAATCCCAGATTTAGCATCAGTGCACCACTTAGATTTTATTGCCACTTACTGGCCAGACATGCATGTTTCAGTGGTTGAAGTCATTTCTGATCTGCACGGAGAAGTTTTATGAAATGAAAGTTGTGTGGAAGGAGAATTTTGGCCCGACCACAACTCATTAAAGCCCGGCATCACGGGAGTTGTCTTCGCCGCCATTTCTTGACTCATGATCTTTTAGAGCTTCAGCGACGGAACGCATGGTCCGTTAGGAGATGCCACTACAAACCCAGGCCACTGCTGACCAGCTTGCTGGCTCGCCGTATGTTTTTTCCCATTCTCAAGTTGTTTGCCTCAGAAGTTAGAACCAAAAAAGACAACATATAAAACATAGTTCTATTGTTTTTAGACCTTTAAATGAAGATTTATGTGAAACTGGTGGAGGCTTGTGTTGCGTTTGGCCCCTGCAGGATAGAGGCATAGTGTTTGAATGGACCGTTGACTGGGAGGAATAATGCATATGTTACCAAGCATATTACTCAAGTACATTTGCAGTCGGCTCATTACTCTTTGAGTTGATTGTGCAGTAATACAGGAATACAGGATGACTGCAGTGGCTCTGTGTCGCTCATCTTTAAGTCTGGAGGTCATTGTTCTCGTCTCGGTGCCAAACGATCCCATATGAAGTTTGATTCAACCCAGCCAGTACGAAAAGCAACAGCAATATACGAAACAAGCTTCTAATTCTAACGACATATAAACAGTTAATGCACCCAGAAGAATAACAGCGTGGTTTTTACTGTTATCACAAAGTTGGCAACCAACCAGCTGGGAAATCCTCTGCTGTGAGAAGATTAAAAAAAAAAGTAGCTGTTCTATGATTCAGAGCGAGGATTTATTTCATATCATCCTGCTGTGGTGATGCAGCCGCTGTGAGAATCAGCAGCACAGATTCTTTGAGCACCACGCTGTAAAAACAGGTAGAGGAATATTGAGACGACTTCTATAAAAAGTAAAAATCCAGGTGAAATCGTGTCTATTCTGCTCTGACTTATTGTGTTTTTTTTTTAATTTCTCAATTCCTGAATAGTCGCGGCTTCTCTTCCCTTCCTCACAGGCCACTTCACACTTGGCCCGACTCACTTTTGGCCACTGGAATCATTTGTATACCAGCGCTTTGGCGCACGTTCCAAACAGTGTAGGAATAAGTGAGCTATTGGAAAACTTGGGTCATGAAAATATATTGTAATATATCTCAGTCTGCCTTGTAAAATGAATTAAGACCTACACCTTGATTCCTTCTTTTTATTTTTTTGTTTAATGGGTTTCCACGTCTTTTATTGCCCTCAGTGGATTTTTTTTTTGTCTGTAAAAGAGCCCCTTGACAATGCCAGAGCATTAGTTAAAATGATCCTCTGCTATATTCTAAAACGGCTACTAAATGTTTCCTCAATAAAGAAGTTGCTAAACGCACACATCTGGAGCGACTGCTGCCTGGCAGGCCTTGGGAACGTGCCCTCAGCTCCCAGCGCAGGCTGATAGCATCACGTTTACTGCGGCACAGGGTCACTCGAGGAAGCAGGCGCAGGAAATGGCGCTTTTAGCCGTTAATGTGGAAAACACGTGACGCATTGGAAGCGTTATAGTGCTGAGGTTTAAGATTCACGGCAGCAGCAGGTCCATATAAAGAACGAATATTCCAACATTCTCTGCTCGGAGATTGCCTTGAAATGTTTTGTTCCAAGTAACTGACAGGGATGAGAGCGGGTGGAGACGCTGTTGAAGTTGTGCTGATGTATTGCCAGTTCCCATGAGTGACAATTTTGTTGCCTGGAATGAAGTAATGACTCATCTACAGCTGCCATGTAACCTGTGCCTGTGTGATTACCTCCCCTGCATGTAGCCTGTTCACAAAACACACAAAGTAATGCACCTTCAGTGTTCAGTGTTGGAGTGACACGTCGAAGTGGGTTTTTCCATTTTCTCTCTGAACGAGTGAGAGAAAATTAGTCAGCATAGGAAGTGGTGGTTTGAATAAAAATAGATGTTTGAGAATACTATTTCTCTCTGCGTCAGAAGGTCAATAATTCATACAAGAAACTAGACAAATGACTCCAATAAGCCCTCTCGTACGTGCCCACACACAGTCTTTATTCATCTTTAAGTGCAGTCTTGCCCAGTATGTAAAATAAATGTAGACTTTGGAAAGCACAATTCTAATGGGAGGGAGGTGCGTTTCAATGGGGAGTTAATGGGAATAACAAGCCCAACATCTCATCCAAACAACATAACATATTTATATCCGCTGCAGGTAAGAACGGGTTCATCTACAAAGGTGAGTTCACTAAAAGCTCACACGTGCCAGATATTTAATGTAGCAAGCAGCTGGAGGCAAAGAGAGAAAAGTGGAAGGAAGACGGTGCTCATCTTGAAGCTTCATCCAACGTGGACACCAAAATTACAAGCAGAGACGATATTAATATTACAGCCATATTTTTCTGTGTCTTCCAGTGCAGTTTTTTAAATCTACTGCGTTTATATTTTGAGGTGAAATGGTATGACGTCATACGGCAAGCAAACATTTAACTAGAAGGCAACCTGAACCCATTTCTTCCTTCAGACTTGATTACATGTAGCCCGGAGGAATACAAATTAAGCAGAACAATCAGTAAGCATTATCAAAGACAGACAAAGACGAAGAATAGAACATGAATACGTTCCAGAGAGTCTAAGGAGAGTCTAAGTGGCACATACAGGCGAGCCACAAAGTGGATCTGAAGCCCCATGGGGAAAATAAGAGGCCAGAGGAGCCTCTTATTTGAAACTTTATTTTCTTTCTAAATTATTCAATAAAAAGAAGCTAATCTTGATTTATCTGGTTATATGCTTATTAGCAAATCTAAATGTAATCTAAATTAAGAGGGTGAGCACAAACAACATGATACCTGCAAACCAGCAGCTCTTGTCGGACACCATGTGTAAACACCCCCTGTACCCTCGCAGAGCTGCAGGCTCGGCCGCAGGCTCTTAGTCTCATTCAAATCATTATAAAGTTAAATGTCAAAGATAAAAAAAAAAAAAAAAAAGGATCAAAGAAGCAAAGAGGGTAGATTGTTGGCATTAATCATATCACACAGATTTGTAAAGTGGCTACAAGCAGCGTCATACAAATCCTGCCCCATAAAGGTCCATGAAGATTAAACGTTGGACGCCTTGACTGCTATTAGTGCCAGCGATGGAAGTTACATCCCTTCATCTTTAATTATAATTGCTTTAATCCCATGTCTGGAGCTGGACGTGTGAGTGCTGCTTGAAAGCCATGCTCATCTGTCAAAGCCTGTTTCTGACTAGACGCTATAGAAATGTTGATGGAGGACTCATTAAGTCGGTTATCTTCATATTGCCTTCTTCTTCGTTGGGCTGAGAGGTCACCTCTGTGAAGGTCAGCCAGAATCTCCCACACACACACACACACACACCAATCCTTTTCTATTTGTCATGACAGTAAAAGGAATATCGATCTTCCTGCCGTATATCTGAAAACATTGACTCGGCTCATTTTGGGAATTGGAAGCAGGACCTGCGGTTCTTCCTCCATCAGAGGTGATGAGATTGGCTTTGCCTGTAACCTCTAAAGGCTACATTGTCTGGGAGATCACAAGGTGCTTATTGATCACAACGGGAGACGTTGTGATCAATAAGCACCTTAACTTTTCCCCCAGTGCTGTTCTACAAGATTGTATAGACTGGGATCGATGTAGTGTACGTTTATCTGACCTGGGTTAACGGTAATGTTCCAACCTTCGCTTAGAAACGGCTCACGCTGATGAAACGCCTCACGGCAGCTTGCGTGACTTAAGACTGAGGGGGTTTCTGTAGCGTTTCGCAAAAAAATGTTTGGAACCTCCGTTGAGTGACGGCTTTTCATTTTCACTTTTCTTTTCGCTGGGCACAATGCAAGTACGTCAGCCCTTTGTGACAAGAGCATCACATTTGACATTTTAAATGATTGCAGATATTTCCCCGCCTCCCCTCCTTTCTTGTGTGGTTTGCTCAGCGTGACGGCCTTTACCTGAAGTGTATGAATTCTTCCCATTCAGTTCGTAGCTCATTGTAGACCCAGCAAAAACAATTTCCCAAGGCCAGAGAAATAAATACTGGGCCTCTGTTTGTCCACCTTCCTCCCACCCTGTGTGCTGTCAGTGTGTCGAGTTGCCTCCAACCTCCCATCAGTTACAGTGGCAGCTCTGTGCCCACACACCTCGACATCAACAAACCCCTGTGCCAGAGCTCTGTGTGGATTTTTGTGTCGGATATCTCGAGTTATTTGTCTCAACTGTATATAAAGTTTTTCACTGAGCATAGCCTTTGATGATGATTTGAAGTGGGCAAAGGACACGTGTCCTAAAAACATCCATAAAGATTCAGGAACCAATTCAGGCAGGAAAAAAACAAATGTTTGATCCCCGTAAAGCCCTTTGATGTTCAATTTTACAGGGATTGAGAATAAGAAGGAAGAAAAACCTAAGAATAGCCGACGTTAAAAGTCTGTCACACATATGACTCGACTTCGACTTGTTCCAACGTAGGACAACAAACATTTCTGACGCTGCACACATGCTGATGTTTAGAAAGTTATCCACGCCCACCACGCTAAGTGTGTTAGAAATTACACTGATTAACAACACAAACAAACAACAGCTGGTGCCCATGTGTACTTAGGCTTGCAAGACTTCCTCATGCTGCCGTTAACTACTCAATTAACATTGAGTCATTTCTGCCAAAATGTGTTGAGTTTGGATCTCTTTTTGTTTTAGTTGCATCTCTACAACTCGTGTGTGTCATTCAGCACCAGGGCTACCACTCTGGCTTAGGAGACTTTTTGAGTTTGTTGGAAAACAAGTATTTTACAAAACAAATCAAATTAGGAACCCAAGCAGAACATGTCAAACTTGATTTTTTACTTTGTGTCTCTTTGTGACATACAATCCAGTGATTGACTATACAGTATATTTTATAGTAGACGTTTACTTTGCATGTCTGGGGGCCATCATGGAGTTGTTAAATGTGCCCAGTCTGTAATCTGGTTTTACTGTAGTGGTGTAAACACTTCCATATGAACCCACCCAACTGTGACTGTAGTGAATCTTGGTGGAAGACTGCTGCGGTGTGATGGGACGGGAGGAAAACGACTGAAGGTCAACAGTTTCCCTTCGTGAAAAAAAGAAGCTTATGGACGTGTGGCTGAAGTGATGTGACCCGTTTATTAGCACTTTAAGCCCCGGATCCCGTTCCTGATGCATAATTCCTCCATGCCCCTCTGAGCACTTCTGGAGGTGTTAGCCGTAATGCTCGGAGGATTCTGAGTTCATGGAAGACGAGATAAGGCCGAGAAGAGGAATGATGGGGAGGATGAGACTAAGGGATATGTTTTAATAGCAGGAGGAGGCCAGGTGAGAATTGTCGTCCACCTTTTTTTTTTTTGTTCTGCTATCCTGTCATGACAAAGAGGGATGCAGAAGGAATGGAGGAGGCAAAAAATAGATCCAGTGGGATGAAAAGAAAATAGATGGAGGTTCTGTGTCAGTGAATAATAGAAAAGCCGGCGTGCTATATATATATATATGGTAAATGAGCCCAGGAGATGTTAGAGAAGGTGAAGCTAAGCAGAATATGAATTAAGATTGTTAAAGAATTGATGTGTGTGTGTGTGTGTGTGTGTGTGGAACAGTGTGACTGACCCAGGACAGCTGTGAGTGCTTATATAGTCCTCAGGTCCACATGGTTGTAAATACTTATCCTCTGACCCTGGAAAAAGTGTCTGGCATCTGCACACAGTTTGGCAACCTGGACAAAGAGGACATAACGACTCAGGCTCCCTCACTCAGTGCTCATCCAGGTTTGATCACCTACTGTCTTGCACACCTCCACATCCTGCAGCTGGCGTTTGTTGTCGCAGTCTTCTCCTCCAGCTGTTTCCCTTTATGTCCCTGCTCTCCTGTAGTCATGGAAATGTTTGTGTTTTCGTCGAGGAGGGCGGCGGCGACGGCGGCGGCAGCGCAGCTCAGTGTAAATAATTCCATGAACGGTGAAATTAGCATTTCTGTTTCTCTCCTTCGCACACTTGAGAGGCGAGGATTCTCGCTGCAGCAGTGTCAATCAGTGTGAGTTATTGCTGCGTCTCATACCTGCAGTAAATAGAACTGCAGAGCCATCAGTTCTCCACTGTCCCGGCTGGTGTCGCTGACCTTGTATAAGGAGCAGTATTCTTCTCAAATTATCAGTCGATGCTCTTCCTCTTTTCTGATGTTCCCAAGCAGTTTCATTTGTTGGCAACAGCAGCTATCATGGTAAACGTGGGGGTCATGTCCCCATGCTGTCATGTGACTCGACTGTGACTCAGAGGACTCAGAGCGATCGATCTGATGTAAACTGTGGCGAGCACCATATTGTATTTTATTAAGACTTGATTAACAAATAACAGTAACTGCCATGTTTTGTTTTTTAATCTCACCCTTTGTGCTCGTCTCCCACACGCCGCTGTTGTCATCAACAACTAATAGAAGGTGTGGAAGGTCAACACGTTGTAAAAATCATCCTTGGAGAAGCAGAGTTTTCAGAATGAATAACTTCTGCATGATTCATCACCTAGTTTGGTACGAGTCCAAGATTTCTAAGTTGTGCTGGAATCACGGTGGATGAAATATTTATCGTGGAGGAGGATTCTTCTGACTCCTTGTGCATTGTGCTGTAATGACATCCCTGAGGGCAGCAGGGCTAGGACCTGACACCTGGCTCCCTCAGCGGCGCTCTTTTCCCTGGCTGTAAGAGAATGTTTAAACACAGAAAATCAATCGGGCTCAGTGAAGGACAGGTTGATCAAGGAAACCAAGGCATTTGAAATCCTGTCCCTATGGAACAGAATCCTAATAGAGCCTAGATTAACTTGGTGTGTCTGCATTTGTTTGTGTGCTGCTGTTTCCTGGGCTCTGCACTGCTGAACCGGGATCATCTGGTGCAACATGTCACATGTCAGTGGGAGGATAAAATAGCAATAACTTCGAAAACAAATAATTCACTAAATATTGACATACTGACATTTTTAAGTTAAAGCCACACCGTAATATTTACTGATTTTTAAAAATTTTATTTACAAATTATTTTGCAAATTAAACATTTAAATGCACGTATTTGTCCCTAATACTTTAAAGTCCTCGACTCATGTAAGTCGGCCTCTCTATCTGCTTTCTTATATTCTTTGCACCTGTGCCCTTTTTCACTGCAGCCTCATCGACGTCCATCCAAACTCTGATCATCGCTGTAATCCCTTTGTTTAGTGACGTGCCCACATTTATAGCATCGCCCTTCTGCTGTCGGCTTAAGTCAGCAAATAAAGGGATCAAGTGATCCATCGTGTTGTCACTGAGCATGGAACACATTTACACTCTGCACCGTTAAATCTGCTTTTGTTAAAACCTCTCCCCAGACATATAGAAGTCTTCCCTACCCTTGGCCCTGGCTGCCATCGATCCTCGTATCGGCCAGGAATCCTTGAGGCATGAAAGTTCTGGAGCGGCGGCACAGGAATGCAATAAAGGCGTGCTGACCAATCGTGGTTTAGTCTTTGCTGACCGTGCAGTCGATGTGCTCCACATCGGAGAAGCCATGCTCGGTTTTCAAATCTGAATTATTCTGCTGATTTTACAGGTTATGAGATGGCAGATCTAATTTGTGGACGTGAAATTGAAAAGTTGAGTCATCATGAATTGGCAGATTAATTCTGAAAGCGAACAGTAAAATACAAAGTGGTGTTCTTTCTCATTCTGTAGTGGGGAGCACTGGTTTGACGTCACCTCAGGGAGTCGTGAATTCCAGACGTCGTTACAGTCACCAGGCTCCCACACAATGAAGCAATCACCAGTCGATCCAGTGTGTTACACACAGCCTGGCTGATGGAAAAGTTGGATGTAGGGTGTGATTACAACTATTCTAAATCTGAAAGAAACCTTCTCATAAAACTACTTGTATCCCTACTTTAGTCACAGTCCACCCAGAAGTGACAAATGCTGACGTTACTATAACAACACGATGCGGTGAGTTGACGGCCTGAAAGTTCTCATTCCGTTCGTTGACAGTGATGCTGAGGCAATAACTCAATATATTCAATTACTGCTGTTTTCTCTGCTGCGACGGGATTTCACTGATTACATTAAACACTAATTTGATATTAATTATGTGAGTTTAATTGGATTTACTTGAATTATATTTTGTCTTGATAGCAGCCCTCACACTCTGTTAAACTCACTCAATTATGCTTTTTGAGGGTTTTGCACCACTCTCATTTCCATTCTTCCCTCCTGCTGTCTGGGTCTCGGCAAAACTTTTTTGTGAATGGGACTGTGATATCGTCACAAACTCAGATGAATCATTGACGATAATAGATTCAGCGACCCGTTGGCTCTTTTCAGAGTACAGTGAAACTAAAAAATGTTGCATCGTACTTTTAGCGCTGTCATTAGCAAAGCCATTTGGCAAGCGGCCTGCAGCCCAGAGATATTAACGCCCCAGTCCAACAAGGACAAGTTCAATGTGATGACAGTTCTCCTTCTCTGCATTTTTCATCGTCGAAAAGTTCAGTTTAATAGATTTTAGTTACATAACTACACTTTACAATGGCGGTTGGTCGCAGAAGTTCTTGGCCCTGTGAGCGAATTTGCACTTGATAGAATCAATAGAAATCTTTGCCGGAATCCCATTACAATTCGTGCAGCCCCACCAAAATCAATGGAGGCTCAAAGCCTTGCAGTGTAGTTCCAGCTTGAGTGCATCTGCCAGCTTTCTCCATTCTCATGCCTTATTTATGCGTGAGTCACTGTCTGAGGGTTTGAGCTGTTTGCATAAATTATAAGATGGCCCTAATTAGCAGTTACTGCATGTGCTTTAGCGCTAACTGTACGCTTTGGTCCATCACAGCGTCCATTAAGGCAGGGAAGCAGAGGACGTGACATTTATCTCACTTTAGGAGGTGAGAAGATAGGAAGACAACCAGAATATCAACTGTTGTTTTGAATTATAAAGCAGGTACTTCCAGGTACATTTTTATTGTACCTGTGAAAACAAGACCATAGTCCAATAATGGAGAATATTGTGATTCCCATGCCAACAATCTAATAATTACAATTTTGATTTCTGAAAAAAACATCTGGTGCAGCAACTGCCAGGTTGTTTCCAAAGACTTTCAAACTTCTGAGCTCGTATAGAAGCTGGAGGCACTGAGGCATTGAACAGTATATGGTGGATATGGGAGGTGAAACAAGGTTGAGGGCAGGGCAGTGTACTTGGAAAAATACACACTCAGGGATTGTGCTCTCCCCTCATGGCAAGTGAACCCATCGCGGTGTTGTTTAAGGTGTCGGGCGGGTGTGGAAACCTTCTGTGTGAATGAACACACACTCAAACAGACTTCTTTTCTTTCACACACCCAGGTGCCTTTTGACATTAGCCTCCAGAAAGACAACACTGATAGATGGGGCTTTAGCCAACCGGGGAGAAGATAAATGATGCCTGAGCAGAACGCAGTCCCATTGCATGGACCTTTTAACCTCATAAAACACACAGAACACACACACACACACTATGAAGTAGCTGACAAAGTGGGGACTGGAGGAGTAATCGAGACATCTGAAGTAGTAAATGGTAGAAATGTGTGTATCTGTCAAAATATCTTGAGAAATAACTGTTTAAAACAGTTAATAAAGCCAGGGCAAGTGGGGGGGGGGGGGGGGGGGTGTCGTTCATCTCACCTGTGTTTTTAGGTTTGAATATGTAATTTCTGTTATTGAGTTACTCAGCAGGGGGGAAACATTTTTTGCTCAGTTTCCAGCACAAATATGAGACGTCATGATGTTGATGTTTCAAAGGAAAACATTTGGACCAGAAATGCAGTTTGGAGAAAAGTATGTGATGTGCGTCAAATGTGGTGTTCTCCTGAGTGAAAACCAAGAAGTCCCAATCTGTGAGAGCATGGCCTCACTTGAATCAAATCAATTTAGACACTGGCATGACGCACAGAAACACGGCTCCCAGCCGATGCCAAGATAAACACATGAATAAAGCTTCAGGTTCTTTTTCTTTAAACTTATATGTAATCCAAGTTTTACTGTAAGCTTTTTGGCCACAGAGTAGAACTACCCAGAGATGCCAAAATCACAATAACTGTCGCCTTGAGAGGAGATTGGCAAACTTATAGCATGAATCTGCTCACACCAAAATACTCTGTATACCTGATTTGTAGTACAGTACGTGTTGTTGGTTAAAGGTGCAGTGTGTAGAATTTAGTGACATCCAGAGGTAAAGTTGCATATTGCATGGTTTATTTTTCCTGCTAGAACTCCCTTTCAGCTTAGTCCCACACACTTCACATTTGAAGTACAGAGGCTGAAGTATTCTATATTTTTCTTGATTTCAACAAATAAAAGATCAAAGGCAACTGTTAATGGTTCCCACTAACCCGTGCTGTGTGCAGCTAAAGCCCTCTGTGGGCTCCATTCTTGTCCCAAACCTTGCAGTCATGGATTTGTGGTCTTGGAGGCTGAAGCCAAGATAAGCTCCCCATGATGTCATTGGGCCTATTTTCTTTAGTTGACCAATCAGCCACAGTGGACATTACAGTGTGCTTTTACAGGCTGAGTGGAACTCTGAGGGATGAGGAAACTGATCTGAGAAGATGACGAGCTTCTTAAATAATGTGTCAGTGTGTGTCTTACAAAGGGCTCTCAGCGTGTTCCGTTCCAATTATAAACTCACAGATGCTGCATTGTAGCTAAACATTTCGGGACATAATGGAATCTTATAAAAATGCCCCGTGTCTTAATTTCACCCAGGTAAATAGATTACCCATTAGAATGAAGCTGTGAATCGAAGCAGCAAGGCATGATGGGACCATATGTGGGGGTGCTCGAATACACAGCTGGGGAGAGAAAGGTGCAGCAGGGGTGGGGATGGGGGAGGGGGGGTGAGATAGATGTTGTTACAATCACATCACATGGGGTGAAGGGGGGCTGGACATTTCAATTTAATTCTTGGAGCATTTCCCAGGTCTGTGCCTCCATCCCTCTTTTTACACTCAGCCAAAACACACAAACAGGAACATGCAGCAGATGCTTGCCTGCCACATGAACACACACACCGATGATCAGTTTTTCATTCAGACACACCAATGACCACTAACGCTCCCTATGGACAGCCAGAAATTGTTTTACTGAAATGAAGCCATGAGCTTTTCCATCGCAGCAGTGTTGAACCATTAAATCATTCAACATGTTATCCTCCTGAATTCTAACAAACATACCTTTCACTTTTTTCTCAGTAGAAGTGAATCAACTTTAGACGACATAGTTTTTACCAACAGAGTCCACAAGAAACAAACTTGAGACACAAAAGAGACGTGACAGTTTCAACTCTGTCTGCTGCAGTCGAGGGAGGAACGGCAGCTTCAAACAGTTGGGGGAATTTTAAAACTGCCAGCAGCCCGTGACGGCTATCTGATGGAATAACAGTAGACTGGTTTAATCCCAGTAAGTCACCTCTTCCGATAAAAGTGTGGCCGTTGAAAGAATAAATGAGTTTAAGAGTACACTTTGCACCTTGCTAAATGTCACAGATAATTTCTCTGGAGTCGTCCACAGCGCCTTAAAATGGATCCGGTTACCCAACCTGTTCCCTGTCAGGGCGGCTTCCCCTTTATCTGTTGTTACCTTCTGAAACATAGCATCAAAGAGAAGACGCCTTTGAAAATCCCTCGGCGTGTTGTCTGCGGTCTCCTCGGCGTCCACTGAGGACACTTATTTTATAGTCAAATTCACTGCTTTCAATTTTAGTCAGTAAAATAGAAAACACCTCCAGATTGACATCCAGTTTTGGATTTTATCACTGTTGCCTCTCAGCAACAGGGTCCCTGGTTCTAATCCCAGGGGTCCTCCCTCCCAGTTCACATGCAGGCTGAGGTCAGATTGATTGGAGCCCGCTTATGTGTGAATTTGAATGGGCAGAGCTCTGTCAATAGAGATCAGGCGTCCTCAGCTTCCAGCCCAGTTTCAGCTCAGATTGGCTTGAAGCAAAGTCAAAGGTTAGGAGGGATAGATATTGGGATGGGAGGTATGGGGGCTTTGACCTCTTTATTCACAGTCTGTACTAATATGTTTTTATTTTTAAACAGCTGAGGCCGAAACCGTTTTTGTCAGGGAAGTGTTGATGAGATCAAATTAGGAAGTAAATACTCAGTTTCTGCTCATTTGAAATACAGTCTTTAAAACTCAAACAGCACCAACTGTGTCAGAGGTAACGCAACTCAACACTAACAGTGTGGAGGAGAAACTCCTGTTTCTGTTGTTGGAAGAAAACTGCAAAATCCAATAATAATGTTTATAAATAAATAAAAGGCTCAGATGAATAGAGACTGTAAATTGGATGGAGGTGTCACTCAGTTGGCAGTTAGAAAATAATGAGAAGAAGATTCCTGGAATGGAGCTGGTGTTGATCTGACACCAGATCGAGACGTGTGAAGCAGTGATGCCGCTCTCGCATGTCCTGCCCAGCCCTCTTTGCTTCGGGTCAAGTGAAATGCGACACGTGGATATAAAGATACCCACGCTATGTTCCTCCACCTTGACACAAATAGCCAAGGGGAAAGACATTACACAAACGGCCACATGAGAGATTATACATGAGCGAAGAGAGGGAGAGGATGAAAGGGAGTAAAGTATAAACTGAACCCCTGCTTTAGTTAAAGGGAGATCAGAACGCTAAAGACCAGATGATCAGCAGGTGTGTGTGTGTGTGTGTGTGTGTGTGTGTGGGGGGGGGGGGGGGGGGGGGGGGGGGGGGGGGGGGGGGGCACTTAAAGAACAGGAAAGCTGCGTTCCCTGGCAGACCCAGAGGAGAACACGCTGTCCTGCTTTGATCAGGTTCTAGTTCTGGCTCAGTAATAATAGAGCAACAGACACGATTTGCAGGTTATGCAGGAATTTTCATTTGCTGGTCTACTGCCTGAGGGAGCGTGTGGGGAGAGGTGTGGGGGTACCAGAGGACACGGCTGGGGTGTGTGTGATGCCATGTTAATAAGGGCTAAGCCCTCATCTCTGTTTTGCTATATGAAGACAACCTTACAACGTTATGAATCTCAATCTGGACACTGAACATTTAATCACTCAGCTCATTTACTGTGAGTGTGGGAAGGGTGAAGCAGAACTTAAGTCGATGGATGGATCTCTCTAGTGATGTTGGTAGAATGGCTCCTCCTACACCATCTCACCACTGCTGCTTCCTAGTCCTGCCTAAGCTCTTGTACTCACTTGCACTTCTGCCTTCTGCATTAGAAAGCCAACACTGAGATGAGTTGTACTCAGGTGTAATTGCTTTTTGTTTTTGTAGGTACATCTATTAGTCTGTCTGTCTGGAGTTTACAATTACTTCTGGGTTGGAGCATTAACTTGGATGCTGTGTGGTCCCTTTGCAAAGTGGTGTGCAGCTCGCCATAGAAATCTGCTGATCAGAGCAGCGAATATCAGGATCTGTGGCCGATATTGCTGACTCTGTCTGTTCTTGAGACAATTTCCACCATTTAGGTGGAAGACATTGGTAAACATTGGGTTATAGCAAGAGTAAATCAATAAACAAGCAAGCTTGAGAAGAATTATTACAGTGCTCCGTTGTATAAGTTTAAATAAGCGAACACAAGCCTGACGAAGTTCAGTTCCTCTGGGAGCCGGATCAAAAGCTGCGCTCAGCTCATTGAACTTGCTCTGACTAGCAGGTCTGCTCTGCACTGCGCCGTACATTAAAGGCACGAAAACAAAGTCTTGAATAAACTTGCAGCACGTGTTCTGAGGTCGTCCGCCGATTCGTTAAAGTTTGATGAAGAGACATTAAAATATGAGGCGGGATCAAAGTGCTTGTCAAGACTTTGTCTTTGACGCCTCCCTGGGTGAAACAGCTCGCAGCGCCGTCCCTTCTTCCTGTGATGCAAGAATCATTACAGTTGTCTTTCTCTCCTACTTTTAGAGGAATATTTGTTTGCGACCTTCCCTTATCTCCCTTTGTTCTGACGTAGAACAAAACCTGAGCTCTACTGTGGCAAACATCCAGGGGATGTAGACACATGGAGACACGGCTTGTGATCTTGTCTGCTTTTAGAAGACAAGCTCGGCTTCATGGATGCATTCTAATGACTCTCTAGTGAGGGACCTGGAGTCTCGTGAGAACACCGATAGACACATGCTGAACAAAGGCATGACCTTCACATGACCGACTCAGAGGAACTACCAGTTACTCTGTAACAGACATGAATACAGTTATTTGAGCTAGATTGTACTTTATTTTATTTTATTTACTATTAATATTAAAAAGTAAGTCTTTCATATTTGAAGGTGCTTCCAGTTGAGAGCGGGTTATTAACGCTACCCATAATCCTCTGCTCATTTCTAGACTTATTGAAACAATACTATTTGAGGAAGCTCCACACTGTTCTCACAGACTTTAAGCCTATCTGTCATAAGCTGATGTCAGAATATTAAAAAGAGGACGCACTTACATTCCAGGAACAAACCATCGGTGGCACAGACATTTATTCCGATATCAGGTGGTGATTTAGTATTGAGTGTGTGTGTGTGTGTGTGAGTTGATGTCATTAGGTCCAAATTAAAATCATGTAGCAGCAAAATACCGAACATGCCGCATCACTTCCTGTGAAGATGACCAGCAAAGAGAATACTAAATAGGAATGTCATCACTGAAACCTGTGTGCTGCTGAAAAATGACCCGCCATAAATCACATGGCGAAACAGAGGCTTGTTTAATGAAAGATTAAAGGTTATAATTTCAGGCTGCAGCCATATTATTTTAAATTGACATTCTGAAACGAATCCCATTTTAATTAAGATAAATATCAGCACATGCCTGGAGTTACATGAAATACATTTGCTGCATGTTTGTGTATCTATGTTGCGTAAAATGTGAATATTTATAGAAATAATGAAAAGCTGAAGAAGCTGTGCTATCTGCGCTAATGTTCAAATGTAAACAGAGACACGTGTGTGCACATGTATACTGACACACTCATTAGTCGTGGTCTGTGTGTTTTGGTGTTGCTGCATGTGTCGGCGAGGCCTGTGGTGCTGCAAGGCTGAGATAAGAACCAGCCCGTGTGTGTGTGTTAAGCCTGGCAGGATAAGTTGGGTCTGCATGTGTCCTGCCAGAGGAAAGGCAGAAGCCATAACCGCCAGGCAGCCAGACTCACTCACAAAGACTCCCACTGCAAAAGCTGGAATACAAATGTGCTTTTGACACACGTTTTACCCACAGAGGCTGAAAAATGCAGGCATCTCGGAAGCAGGGAAGTCTATTCCAACATTTAAATTGCCTCCCATGCAGGTCTCATATGGTCCAGGCCGTGTGGAATAAATAATAATAACAACCCTAATAACCACAGTAATTACTCTGTGAATCTTTCTGCATGTTATTCCGTCAGGATTCACAGCCCTCTGCTGCTAATATGCTTCTCTCTGCAGTCCAAAATAATTTAATCCCTTCAATGTAAACTCAAATATGCTTAATATTATATTGGAAGTTCTTTGTAGATGCAGGAAGTAGGGAAAATGCTGAAGTTAGATGTTTTTTTTTCCATGGTGAATAATTTACATCAGGAGTAACAGGAATTTTCAGAGGAAACCACTTTAGGTCAGTGAACCTTTACTACCTCAGCAGATTGAGCTCCACCCCGGTCTCTGATGAGCTTTTGATGCTGAGGGCCTCGGCCAAGAGTGTCAAGTGCTCACTGCTCCGGCCGCTGGCTGCTGCTGCCAAGTGGGAAGTTTGGCTGCCACTGGCGAAAGCAAGGGAGGCGCAGAAGAATGGGATAGTGGGAGAGGAGGTGGGGGGGCAAGGCAGGCCCAAGTCAACAGGTGTCAGGTGAACATTCACGTTTCATTTTTCTCCCCACTCATGTTCCAAACACAGAGGAATATTTCTCAGCTTCATCAGAGAGACAGTTTGCAACTAAAGCCCCTCAAAGCTGTTTGTATTAATGATGCAACGACACCATCATTAAATAGACACAATGTTCATGTCCCATTTGCACTGGATAAACAATTCATCATCACTTTATTTCACATTCATTATCTCATTTGGTGGGCGCTCCCACACCAGGAAGAAAATGCATTTAGACAGAAATTAGCCAAATAGAATTAGAAAGCATTTGATGCTGGTGATCAGGCAGATCAGTTTTATGAGTAAATTATTAGCTTTCTACCTCCAGATGCCAGACTGAGCTGCAAAAAGTTTTAAATGTGAAAGTGGAAGAACAGACTATTGCCTTCAGACTGAGGTCAATTGACTTAATGTAACTTTAATTTGACACACAATACTCTGTATTGACTCTATGCAGGAAAATTAAACTGTCACAGTAGATAGAGCGAACGAGCACAGCACAGATGAGTCACCTGTGGGTATTTTTAACGAAGCAGGCCCAGATCAAGTGATTCATTACTGGACCTGCTGCAAAAAATATGTCCTGTGTGCTCTGCTGCTGCTGCTGACCTTCCGCCTGTAACTCTACTCTGTTATGGATTGTTACTGAGCAAACAACTTACTCCAGTTTGTTCTAATCTTATGAGTCAAAGGTGACTTTGGTGGAGTTTGGATGAATGAATCAGGCGTGATGTGTTTAGCCTTAGTCTGTGATCACGGTAGATTTGATTAGAGCCATCAAACAATTATCTCTGCAGGTCTGAGTCATGAGTCAGTTTTTTTTTTCTCTCTCTCTCCCTCCCTGATATCGCTCTGTTGATTTTGGCACACGCAGAGCTGAGAATATTTAAACATAGAAATTGCCCCCAAAGTCCAATCAGGCCTGTGATTGTGGCTGTGCATATTAGATAAAGTCGGATATAAATTGGATAAGGAGTGTGTAGAGGGAGTCGGGGGGAACATAATTCCCAACAGACAGAAAACATTCTGTTTTTTAAGTTTTTGTAAAGATTAAATAAATAAGACACAAGTTCCTTATCAGTGAGCTTTCCAGACTCTGGGAAATGGATGTTGTTTTCTTTGGACAGAGCCAGACAAGTTGTTTGCCCTCTTTGTTGTTCATGCTAAGATCAGCAAACAAATGTTGATACAACAAGAAGTCATGTTGTGATATAGTGCTCGGCTGTATTATTATATTGCTAAAGGAATGTATTGCATATGTCCTAGAATGCAGCCATGTGTGCTGAAACCTGAATAAGTGCTGGCTGATTATTGCATTGTTAGGTCTATGTACTGTGTATATACAGTATGTATATATTTATAGGTCACTGTTACACAACTGTCCCTGGCTTCTCTCTCCTCTCTCTCATAGAAATGCTGCTAAAGGAAGTAGAAACAGAAATAAGATGGTTCTCAATATTTCCATGGCAATACTCATTATAATCGCATGTGTGCTAATCTAATTGTATTTTGTACTTTTTTCATTTTAATATTTCATTACCCAGAACTGAAGGTACTGTGATTTACTGTTGACTTTGCTGAGGCGTTCTAATGCATTCTTATTTCATTATTTCTGTGTGTGTGTGTGTGTGTGTCAGCTCCACCAAACCCAGTGAATATTTCATGTGTTGTTTGTGTGGTGGGGAGAAACCTTGAGAAAGAAATGAAGTCACTGAATGAATGAATTTGCATGTGACCTACTTCCATTGGTGGCTGTTATGTGCACATAGATGTGTATTAATGTGAGAGGACATTTACAGTTGTTATGTAGAAAATAATGAAGTTGCACCAAATTTCACACACTTGTAGCTATAAACTGGAACAGATTGAAACATATATGCATCATATCTGCAGCTGTTAAAAAAAAACAAAAAAAAAAAACTGCTGCAGCTGCAAAAACAAAAATCCACTTCAGCTGTAAAAAAAAAAAAAAAAAAAAAAACTGCTGCAGCTGCAAAAACAAAAATCCACTTCACGGGGAGCAAAGCCACAGCATTTGTGCATGCCACCATATTGAAGCCAAGACGCATCAAGCCAACTGATGGTTTTGTCAGGGAGTTAATTGCAGAGTTGATTCAGACTTTAAATAGTTGTCTCAGCGCTTCCAATGAGATGTAATGGAACTGGATATGACAACACAAAACTTTCTTTTAAACCCACTTTGGCAACTCTGGGATCAACACAAGGTCTGCATTTACAGCTCTGTGTGTATATACAGATCTGTGTGCACGCATCTCAAGAGATTATACATAATGTATGAGGATAAACAATATTTTGGTGTGTTTAAAAAAAAAAAAAAAAAAAATTCCCAGGGGACAATGACGGTGAAACCAAAGACAGTTAATCTGATCCTGCCAGGCAATCCTGTTAGCTGTGCCTTCCACATGACAACAATACAACCATCGCTTCCAGTTTGAAATCTGTGTGTGTTAAAGCCAATCAAAAAAGCAGCTGTGCCAACTCTCTATATGCACAGGAACTAATAACCGCTTTGCTATTTTTACCAATGTGCTTTTTCCAGCGAGAACACGCTGAGTGTGTACGTGTGTGTGCATTGGGAGGATTTACAACCACTGTATTAATAGCGCCACTCTGTCCCTGTGTCTCCCTGATAGGTACGATCTGAAAGCTGTGCTGCCCGAGGAGGAAGAGGAGGAGGATGAGGAGGAGATGACAGGAACAGCGTGGACACAACACCAGCATGGAACCGAATGAGAGGCTCGCTGCTGCTATTTGAGACATTGTACAAAATAGACATGTCTGTATTTATTTCTGACCGACAGGACCTGCTATGGCATGAGGAGAGAGATCAGCATCTTATATCACAAGAGAAGACGTGTTCGTATGTCTACCCTCTTTCCGACTCATTCTGCGCTTTGGATGCCTGCATGTAAGAGTGTTTTTCAAACTGTTATTTGTTTTAGCGATAAAGAGGAGATGTGTACACAGCGACTGCGGTGAACTAAAGACGGTGACTCAAAAGTGAGATAAGGACGACATTATTGAAGTGGCAGTGGTTAGATTGGCCTAAAATAGAAAAGACAGCTTTGTAATTAGCTTATATGCCAGTCAACAGGAAGTAAAAAGAAAAGCCGCCAACACAATTATGTACATGGAAAAATTCTAAAGGCCGCTGTGGACGTGTAAAGCATTGTAAAGAAAATATTTGGGGAAAAACACTCACTCGCTTTTAATGCAAAGACTTTGAAAAGGAGGCTGGATTCCACTCGTGTATAATTACTGTGAATAAAAGGTAGCATGGAGTCAATGTCAAAATGAACAAAGCATCTCCATTTTGACTTTTACAAAAATGAAACTGAAATATTCCAGAAAGGGTGCTGCCATTTTGTGCTTTTCATGTTCACTTTCATGTTTTTTTTATTTTGGTCCAGGTGCTATCCACTAACGCGGAGGAGGCAGTCATCTCATCTCACTCAGGAAGGTGAATAAACGCATTCAGCAAAGTGTCAAACTATCCCTCCGAAGGAAAGGAGACGTTTATAGAGAAAACAGCACTAAGGTTGATGACTCGATAATTTCAGTGGATTCGTTGTTTTGCTCCAAAAAAAACAGTTTGATTCAACTTCAGCAGCAAAAAACGTATTATTATGCAACTTATTTCTGCACCTGGACTTCTTGTACCCACACTGACGCAGCCTTGGTTTTATCGCACTTTCTTTCCAATCAGAACACCTAAACCTTGCTGCTTCACCTAAACCGAGTCTCACCAAAGTTAATGGTGTACATCATATTCCTATAGCGCATATAGAGCTTCATGTTATCCAAAAAATTATTTAAAACGGATGCAGGTTGTTTTCACTGAGTCTCACACACAGACACCAATTTTACCAATTTAATAGAAAGTACTATCAATTTAATTTAATCCTCTTTTAGGCTTTAAATCTTTCAGGTATTTAAATGATGTATAAAAAAAAAAATCAAAATCCCAATACATCATCTGATCTGTTTGCAAATTCCTTCTGCATGCTGATGGTGCTATTGAATGCTTCTGTGCAATGCTATCAACTACAACATCCAGACTAAACACAGGGCCTTGTATTTGTCTCCTCTCTGATGGGTGAGCCTCTTCTGGGCTCTCTATTTTCATCTCATGCCAGATTGATCACGTTATGGCTTCAATGCAAGAAATCTTCCCCCAGGATATGGAATGTTTTTATTTACCGGAGCTCCAAAAAAATGGATTAATTCCTACAGATCTGTCCATGGGATCCAAACATGGTCTCGAGCCTCTTTTTTCGCCCTGGGCTTTTTTGCCTGTGGGCTTTGTTCCCTGTGTAGACACCAGACAAATCAAGTCTAGCCATGGCAATACGCAGTGAAGTAAAGCTACATTGATTGAGTCCCCCATGTCATAAATAAACCAATTGATTGGCTGCAGATAGAACTCCCTGTGAACTGAAAAGCCAGACAGGGTTTGGTTGCTTTATGTCCTTTGATTGAGCTGCAGGTTATTTGAGCACGGAAGTAATTATATACCAGTGTATCATAGCAGCGCTGAGCCCCATTGCTCACCTGATCAAACAAGTAAAATGACATGTAAGACATGTAAGGGCCTCAGCCACACTTGTTTGGCCAGGACCTTTTGGGACCTTTTTATCTGCTGCTTTTTTTTTAATTTTTTTATTTTCATCTGTTTTAACAACACTATTTAATACTGTGCTATGCTAATGCCTTTAAATGTTGATGTTAGCTATTTACTGTGCTTTTATGTTAAATATATCGCTGAGTTTGAAATTTTTGTGTGTTTGTGTGTGTAGCCACTCGGGACACTCAGACCTTGTTTTTCTACACTGCATAACATACCATAATATCCACTTAATTAGGCTGTTAATATAAAAGAAGAGATCTCACACACACACACAGTCAGGTCAGGAGGGTGTTGTTTGACCTGAGCTGGTCGATCCTTTCTCCATGTTCCCTGTGGGTGAGAGAACATCAGGAGCAGGTGCACAACAGAGCAGAACTTAACAACTTGATATTTGAGGGATGTGAAACATGAGTATAGAACAGCTTGATCTCTGCCACTCATTGTCCCTGTGTCCTTGTTAGAGTGGATGTTAATCTGTGCAATTAATTGGGTTCATCGTAATTTTCTATTTTGCATTGTACCACTGAGGGCTTATCTGATCCCAGCCGCTCAACAGCCACGGCGATGATGCAACAGAACATTTCCCATGAAACGTTCTTCATTATCCTGCATCCTGCTGAGATGTGCTGAGCTCTGACTGGAGTGCGGGGGAATTAAAAGTGGGAGATGAGCCGAGACACACAGATGAGCACATGGAGAGACAGACAGCAAGAGAAATGAGGTGTTGCATTGATTAAATAGCATGTTAATGACACTGATTCCTTTCTTTCTCACACAGAAAAAAAGAGAAATAAATTGTGAAAAATACTTGTTGTATAAGTTTAATAAGTCGCAACAATTCGTCATTGCAGAGAAACCAGATAGGATGAACAGAACATTTTCTCAGCTTTTAAACAAAGAGGCCAAAGACGAATGCACTCTCTGAATAGACTGTTGGTCCTAAATAGTAATTTGAGATGTGTGAATTTGCTGTAATTTAAGGTATTTTATTCTTTCTTACTTTACAGTGTCTATCAAATATTTTAAGTCCCTTTCTTGTTCATAAATTTTACCATGAAAGCTTTCCCTGTCTGTTTAACACCAGCCTTCTACCATGTATCGTGGTTCTACTTAATGAAGAGCGGCCTCAGGTAGTTTTAAACAGAGGTACTTTGTCCAGAGTGCCAGCTCATCGTTACATGAAGTTAAAGACCATCTGCTCCGGAGAACATGAAGCTCCTCAGTAGACTGAGAGATATTCAAAACATTCGTAATGGTCTGTTGGGTGATTGGTTGCATGTGTCGAGGGCCGTTCTGATTAGGAAGCCAAGGCACCATAGGGTTATTGAAAAGGACAGGAAGATGGTCAGACACAGGCTTGTTCATAATATGGAGATTTATGGGCAGGAAGTCAAATGTAATAAGATTAGCAGGGTATGAAAGAAAGTATGAACAAGACGGAGTCCTGCAGCAACAGAGAAAAAGTTAGTTCAGAAATGAAAAAGCAAACCCAAATTGTAATTTCTTTCCCTTAGGACTCAGTTTGACGTCTAGTCAGTTCAGTCAATTCAGTGGAGATTCTGCTGGGCCCATCGGCTTTTCACTGACAATTATGTCTTGGCTAAGCTGATTTAGATTTTAAAAGAACTTTACATTCATCGTCCTTTCTTATTACTATTTTTGGATATTTGGGTCTACAAACAGTAACATTGCCTCACTGGTAACAAGCGAACAGAAGTGACCTAATCCAGCTGAAATAAGTGTGTCTCATTTTATGTACATTTGACCTCAGAGTGCTGGCACTGCTTACAGCCTTTAGTCCAGTGTTCAGTAAGCATGATTTGGTTGTGATGGTAATAAGTTAAGATAACTCAAGATCTGTCAATTAATTGCCATAGATGTTGGAATTTAAATTAGGACTGAGTATGTAATATGCAATATATTTCCCTTGCCAATTATGGAGAGCTGTGCTAACCTATGCAGCTCTAGTGTTTCACTGTTGAATCCTAGGGGCATTAGCCAAGCAGAAAAGAGCAGCTATATTTATAGCAGTCAGAGCGCAAACCTGACTTAGCAGCACAAAGTGCTGAGTGTTGTCTCTCTCGCTCGCTCTCTGAGTACAGAGCCTCTGAACTGGAGTCCCACCGGATCTGCTGCTGATCATTATTTCGGGACGGCGCCTGCTCTACGGACTATTTCATTAGCACAAAAAAAAGAAAAAATTTATTTAAATTTAATTTAAAATGCTATTGCTCAAAAGTATTGTTTTGTAATATGGACCGTGACTCCCAGCAGAGATAAGAAAGTACTTAGCGTGAGCGCTAATGAGCTGCAATAAATCAGTTCCAGGTCCACCCCACTCTGCCAGCTTCCCTCACAAGTGTAGCTGTGTACATATACATATGTTTGTATGGCTGTCGCAACAAACCCCATGGAGCTTGCTTTGGCCTTTGGGGTCATGTGTAAGAGCTGAGAAGCAGGTGGAGTAATGACTAATTGTGTGCACACACATTATGCATCAAACTCTCTGCTCCAAAATGTACTTTTTGGGCATTACTGGTACGACAGTTCTTCTTTCAGTGTCGTCTGAGGGTTAGTCAGCTTTGCCAAGAATAAGTTACCCAAATGTTTTTTTTAAACCTAGATCTATTCATTATTATCTGGGAAAACTAGAAGGCTGTTGCTCCATTGATCTCCTTACCTCTTGTGTTGTATTATCGTAACCAATGTTATCAATGATACGAGACAGACTCCCCCTGAAGTCCCAGCATTCAGTGTGTTGGTGCATCACTTCAGATGCTCGTGGTAATCCCTCTAAATGGTCAGTGCCTCGGGAGGTCATCATGTTTTTACATCTCAGGCTGTCTCAGGCTGAAAGAACGTAGCTGACGTCTCCCTGTCCTCACTCCTCTCTCTGGAGTTCCTGGAAGTACTGTCTTATCGCCATTAATTTAATTAGCACATGGCTCCCTGCGGGAAGCACAGTTGTCTGGTGATCTCCAAAAATCGACTGCCCTTGGATGGGTCAAGTAAAAATATGGAGTTGCTGCGTAAAGGGAAGAGGAAGACAGAATGATAGAAACCGACACATTTCTGACAGCAGTGACAAACTGTTATACATAATATTGAGTGTATGAAGGGTTTTGTCTGCTGGTACCTGCTCAGATACGGTCACCTGGGTAACAAATGTGGACTGATGGAAAAGAAGACAAGCCTTCTATTATGGCCAAGTGGGTGCAAGCGTAAGCAGGTAGCACTGTTATACATAACAGCCACCGATGCAGAAGGCGAGATGGCAAAACACAACCACCACCTAGTTAAAGTACAACTACTGCTGTTCTTTCTGATTACCTCTTCTCGGACCCTATAGTGTTTCACCAGATTCAGGAAAAGAAGTATTGATGGAAATCAATAGAAAATCTTACCTGGCGAACATTTTCTCATCATTCATTGTCTTATGCACAACAAATGTGTGACGAAGCATTAATTAGAGATGCTTTCATTGCTTAAGTGCTTAAGCCATCTGTGCTGCACTGACCTTCACAGCTGCAGGGGCGAGCGGGGAAGCCATGGGTAGCACTAACAATATTTAACATTCCCAGCAATAAACACAAGCAGCTACCCGAGATTGACAAAGCCTCAGGTAAGGCAATACATAATTAAAAGGCACACCTCATGTTATCTTTAATTACTACCTTTGACCATCGCTGGAAGATTTTTGGACAATACAAATTCAGAAGTCAATGACACATGGCAATCAATTAAAATTGTATTTGCATAGTCCATATTCACATATTACAAATTGCTCCATGGGGCTGAGAAAGTGCAACATCCTATTCCCTGAAAACAAATCCCCTGAAGTGGGTGAAGGACTGAGATCAGAGGTCCAGGTCATGTAGGTCTGGTCAATGTTCAAAGAGAATGAGGGGCAGCAAAGGCTGCATGCAACCAAACCTGATGCACAAAGGCCACTCGGCATCAGAGTGTGATAGTGTCGAATTTCCAAAATCAAAAAGTGTTGGCTTAGGCTTAGGCTTAGGGTTAGGGTTCAGGTCAGGGTTGGAGTTGGGGCTAGGGCGTGGGGTTCGATGATTGACGCTAACCTCGAGTCTCTCGGACATTCAGAGAAAAAGTTAGAGTCGAAAAACGTTTTTCCCCATTCAAGTCAATGGGGGGACATTTTTAGCCACAATTTGACTAAGTCACAAAGCCAAATTCCGTCCCACAGAAAGTGTTTTAGAGCACGTTTGAGGCCATTTGGAGTCGACTTGAATGGTTTCTGTGGGACATTTTTTTCAACCCCAATGTTAGGGTTAGGGTTAGGGTTAGGGTTTGGGTTTCGGCCGTGGTTAGGGTTAGGTTTCAGGTCAGGGTTGGAGTTTGGGCTAGGGCGTGGGGTTCGATGATTGACGCTAACCTCGAGTCTCTAGGA